>JBBMKD010000002.1:4982036-5022064 GCA_037834095.1 Argya squamiceps
CTCTGGATCAGGCTCCTCTGGAGCTCCTGTGGGGCTGGGCCTCTGCTGCCGGGCAGGTTGGCTGGGCTGGGGGAGACCCTGAGGGGCTGGGCTGGTGGGAAGCCCTGAGGAAATGGGTGTCAGAGGCCATAAGCAGTGCCCAGGCAGCTGCCTTGTTCCTGCCACCCCGCTGCTTTGGCGCTTCCCCAGAGTGTCTGCCAGGCCTGCAGCAGAAACTGTTGAGGCCAGGACACCACCCCACCAGGAGGGTGGGGACTCCCCCGAGGTGTCCAGGCTGGGCTGGCTGAGGACAGGGAGGGCAGGGTGGTGCTGCCAGTGCACGACCACTGGTTGCTGCCAGTAAAGGGCAGAGGCAGGGCTGGTGGCTTCAGCAGAGTTGGCCACAATAACTTTCTCTTGACCTGCCAGCCTCGTGGCAACACTTGGCAGCTTCAGCTGCAGCCTGTGCCCCTGACTGACTGCAATGGCTGTGCTTGAGGGCAGACTTGCCTTCCACAGTCGGGTGTTCCAGGGCAGTGGCTCGGGAGCCATCATGAGAGAGAGACTCTGATGGGGCACCAACGCTGTGCTGCAGCAGCCCTCCCTCTCCTCCATGCAGGCACCTTAAAGACACGTGCATGAGCTCTGAGAAAAAATCCTGGATTTGCTTGGAACAAAGGAAGAAGCAGCAGCTGCTGAAGAAAAGCAGGGACTTGTATGTCTCAGTTTTGCTTTCCACTTGGGGAATCACAGCATCCCCAGAGCATTTGTGTTGGAAAGTATCATAAAGATCATCCAGTTCCAACCAGCCAGCCATTGGCACGGGTGGTGTACAGGCACAGCTGTCACTAGAATCGGAAGAACACTTTTCCATGTTTACCTTTTCCTCTCCTGGATTTCAAGCAAACACGAGAAAATCAGCTGGTTACAGCTGAATATTGGAGCTCACAGAACTAGGAAGAGGAGTCTCCAATGGGCCATGGAATGTCCATTCAGCCACTGTTAGATCATCCAGTTGAAGCTCAGCCCTGTGCAGCCCAGGCACAGGCAGCAGGTTGGTCCATTTCAGAAGTCCTTGTGACTTCCTGTGCACCCTGAGGCTCCTGAATACATCGTATAATACCCAGTTAGTGCTGTGCAGGAGATGAGAACACAGGAATAGCCTGTTTGGCTCATTCTTGGGTTTGCTGCTCCTGCCTAAAGTAATCATCAGGAGTTTATGCTGATGGAAGGGCATAGCTGAACACCAGGGGCTTTTTCTGTAGGGTCTAAAATTAAAACCTTGTGTGACTGTTCAGAGACACTAAAATCCAGGGTGAAAATGACAGCTTTGGTATTTAAAAATCCTAGAAATGTTGACATGTCATCTGGTCAAGGATTTTAATGCTAATGCGGAAGTTTCAAAAATATTAAAATTGTTTCCCCTGGGAACCCTTTTTAAATGGCATCAGTAAACTTACAGGGGACGAGGTATGACACTGGTGACAGTACTTGGCAGTTAACAGCTTCAGATGTGGGAGATCAGTGTTTTGCCTGGGTTCACCCAGGAGCTCAAGTTCTCCCAGGGCTTTGATTGACTGGTCACTGCAGGTAACTTTCACTAAATGCAAAAGGATGTAACAGCACAATGTCTGGAGAATGTGGCCAAGGGGTAGGGAGAAAAACCTTGAAAATGATCAGCAGGCTCTGCAGAACTTTTTAAAAAAATTATAAAGATAGATCTAGCCCAGTGACTTTTCAGGCCAGACTCTTTGGGTCTGGAGGTAATGTTTGCTTTGCATTAGCTACAAATTTGTGGCATTGACCCTGTAAAAGCTGTTCTTTCTGACCTGGCAGCCACAGGAAAGCCTCTGAAACTTCAAATATTTGAAGTTTCAGTGGCTGAAAGTAATGAAGTGAGGCCTCTGATATTCTGCTGCAGGCTGTGATGTTTCAGAACACTCAACTGGTATGTGTTACTGTTGGTTTTGTTTTCTGTAATTGTGCTTTTTGTTGCTTCACTCTGAAAGTCCTCCTGCTGCAACACCAGTAGGAGCTGCAGAGGATGAGGTCGTGTGCATTGGACCTGCAGCGCCAAAAGGATCAGACACTGCATAGAATCACAGAATCATTTTAGTTGGAAAAGATCTGCAAGACCTTTGAGTCTAAGCTGTGCCCAACGCCCACCTTGCCACCAGCCCAGAGCACTGAGCACCACCTCCAGGTGTTCCTTGGGTGCCTACAGGGATGGGGACTCCTGACCACGCTGGGCAGCCCATTCCAGTGCCTGAACACCCTTTCCATGGAGAGGTCCCCTCTGATGTCCAACCTGAGCCTCCTGTGGCACAGTTGATGCCCTTTCTCCTCATCCTGTCCCTTGTTCCTTGGGAGCAGAGCCTGACCACCCCCCTTGCTGTGCCTTCTTGTCGGGGACTTGTGCAGAGCCACAGGGTCCCCCCTGAGCCTCCTTTTCTCCAGGCTCAGCCCTCCCAGCTCCCTCAGCCTCTCCTCATAGGACTTAAATATGTGACAGAGGGTACCAGCTTAGGACAGTGTGTGAACAGTTAGAGAAATTGGAATCTGAAAGGCTTCTTCTCCTTCCCAGGGGATCAAGGGCTGGAGAATATTCAGCAGCCTATGGGCAGTGTCTGCATGGGCTGTGTGATTTTCTGCCAATATCTCAAAGGACACACAGATGAGTTATAAAGAGAATCAAAGCTGAGACTGTTGTGTCTGTGAATTACAGATCAGGGCTCAAATTCTCTATTAGTATGAGCAAAATTTAGAAGCCTTTCTCCTAGCTCTATCAGCTGCTGTCAATGTAAGTGTTCTGCAGGTGTGGTGAAGTTACTCAGAGAATCATAGAACACTTTGGGTTGAAAGGGATCTGAAAGTCCATCTCATTCTGATCCCCCCTGCCATGAGCAGGGACACCCTCCACTATCCCAGGTTGCTCCAAGCCCCATCCAACCTGCCCTGGAACACTTCCCAGGTTGGGGCAGCCACAGCTTCTGTGGGAAATCTGTGCCAGGGCCTAGCCACCCTCACAGGGACAAATTTTTTCCAATATCCCATCTAATCCTGCCCTCTGGCAGTGGGAAGCCATTTCCCCTTGTTCTGTTATGCCATGCTGTCTCGGTTGGGAAAGACAGGTGTCTGCTAAGGAAGCAGGAGCCTCCCTTCAAGATCTAAACCCCCTCCCTCTGAATTATTATAATTTTGAAAATAAGGGGCTCTCAGGCAAAGATATGGGAATAGGAATAACGGTTCTTTACTAGGAAAATTAAGATAAAATGTAGTAGTACAAAAAAACCCCTAACCAAACAAAAGAAAACACTGACAGAGTCAGAATACAACCTGACACGCTGTTGGTCAGGGTGTTGGTAGCAGTTCAGTCAAGTCCTCCTGGAGTGACAGATGTGGTTCTGTTGGAGCAGAGATGATCCTGTACAAGGGTGTAATTTTCCTCTGAAGGTCCAGTGGTGGTGAGATGGATCTGGTCTTCCTCTGGGAATCCAGTGGAAAACAGGCTGTCCTGCTGTTCTGAGTCTCAGGTTTTACCCAGGTAGGAATGCTTGGCTCCTTGGCTCCTTCTGCTGGGTGGGGCATCTCACAATGGGATGATGTAATTTTACCAGTCATGCAGTGAGACTCAATGGCTATTTAACAGAAGATATCCCCTGGGAGGATGGGTTGTGGAAGAGATAAAGAGTACTACCCCTCCTGATTTTAACAGCTGGCCCATGAACAGACGATACATCTTGCATTGCATCCTACGACACATGCCCGTGGTGAAGAACTTCTCAGGAACTTTTTGATTTTACTAATGGCACACCACAAAAGATATGGAAAAACAGAGGAATGTACTGCTGTGAATTTACTTGTTTTTTTCTTTTATCAGAAGAGGGTCATCATTAACTTTCATCTGTCATCTGAATGTCCAGGAAACAAGGGATCAGGAATAGCTCCTCAGTGCCTGGAATGCTGTTTAGACTTTTCAGCATAGAGGCATATGATGATGCTGGATGATTTACATTTTAAAGGAAAATGTGTCTTGTAATTACTAAAATTTCACTCACAAAGAGAAATTATTGTTCCAGTTGTCTGGAAACAGAGCTGACTTGATTGCTGGGAGTGAAAGGAGTCGGAAAATAGTCATCTAAGAGAGGCACTTTAATTTCCTTATTTCTTAACCAATGCCTGTTTGGTGTGTAGATTAAATTGCATACAACTCCCTCCCTCTGCCCCAAGCTGCCGTGGCATCTGGAACTTACTGGTGGTAGAGTCCAAGTTTAGTCCTGAAACTGTCAATTCTCCATCTCACTTTTCATCAGTTCTCTGTCTGTCATGGCACCACTCACCACCTGGTGCTCCCTAGCAGGGTCCTTTTTTGGCAAATGCTGGAAGCTGGGCACAAAGAGAGTGTGGTGAAAATCTCAGACCTCCCCAGAAACCCAGAACCTGAGTCTGAAAATGTAAAATTGGTTTTACTGCTTAAATATACTGAAAGCAGAGACTCAGAGAGCTGGAATAGTAAACATCTCTGTTCTCCAGATGCTGTAAAGCCAGGGCTTTGCAGAGGAACTTTGATTTCATTAAACAATTTCCAAGTCCCACTCAGCATTAGTACAATCCTGCTGGCAGCATTTCTTAAGAGCTGCTCTAAGAGGACAATCTTTAAACTCTGCAATTGGCTCAAAATTTAAAATTGCTCTTGGACTGGCTACAACACTGTGCTTCAGTGCTTGGGAAGGATTTTTACATATTCAGCTTCTAGTGGAATATTAACTGGTCCCAGCACACAAAAGGCAAATGGTTCCCTTTTTAGGGGTGAAGTGGAAAGCTAAATGTTATCCAGACCACTGTAGCAGGGTGAAAAACAAGGATCTTGGGACTCTGAATGCCAAGGCCTTTCTGTTTGAATGGTTTGAGTGGTCTCATTCCACGTGTTTCATCACCACCTCTGACTGATTGCAGAGAAACCACTGCAGAAGCAAGTCAAAGAGCTCACCTGAAGATTTTCCCTTGATCTGAGTCAGCCTGGTCTTGGCTCTGGCAGCAGGAAAGTTGGGCATGACACAACCAGCTGTTCCTAAGAGTCTCCACCTCAGTTTAAATCCTTTGTGTTGTGGTGCTCTGGTGTGGCCGCAGCCACAGCAGAACATTCCTGGCAACAGGTGAGGGTGTCCCAGAGCCAGGAGAGAACATCTTCATCTGCACAGAGCAAGGAGAATGGATGTAGAGAGAGGCTCCGGCTTTTGACTTGGAAAAGTTTCAGTTGGCGTATTTGACCCCGTTCCCAATGCTGAAATCCAAGCTGGCTGGTAGAAAAGTGCCCACCCCTTTTTCTTTTTTGGCTCATGGACCTGCACCCACCTGTGCCAAGGCAGTGCCCGGGTGGGATGGTGCACGTGTGGTGAGGTTCCTGTTTGGCACCACCTCTACTTGTCTCCTCATGGTTCCTAGCACAGTCTCCATGCTGGTGTAGCTCTACCATCTGGCACACACACACTCTTTCCTGGGATGTGCCCCAGGTCATTTCCTTTCCCAGGATCCCACAGCAACAACAGGGCATGAATCCAGTGACCATCAAGTCTGCTGGCCTTTAGGGGCCTTTGCCCTCAAACCTGTGGTGTTCAGTGGTACCCAATTCTTTCTGTCATTTGAGGAGTAGGATTCCCCAGTGTCCAACCTTGTGACTGGCTGCCATGCTGCAATCTGACAGCTTACAAGCAGGAGGAACTTTATGCTTTTTCTTATTAAACTTGAGCCTCCCACAAGTTCTTCTGTTTGGGAAGTTCTTAAAATGACCCCGTGTCACAGAATTCAAGTGGAACTGCAATTTGAAGGTTAATGGAGGAATTTCACTCATGGGATCTTCAGAGTGGACATGGTTACACCCACCTCCGCCTTGTGAACAGGCAGCAACAGGTGAGCTTGCTTGAAGGCAGCAGTTTCCAACATCATTTTCCAAAAAACCCATGAACTTTTGGGCTGAAACTGTGAGTCCCAGTGATCGCCCATGTGCCTCACGCCTAGGAGGCTTCTCATGGGTGCTTTGGTCTGCAGTGTGATGGTGGCAGTTCCTCGTGGGTGAATTCCCCTCTGGTGCTGGGGAATCCTCAGGGAATGCCAGCTTGGAAGTGCTTCCAGTTGCTGCCAAGACATGAAGGTCCTGCATCCAGTGCTGAGGACAGGGTTGACTCACCTCATGGAAAACCAATGGTTAAAAGAGAACTGAATAATTAGATTCTGCCTTTGGCTATGAACATACCAGGAATTCAGTGCTGGGAAATTCTGTCCTGGAAAAAGGCATTGCAGCCCGTTGCTTATCAGAGAATTACTGCTAAATGGAGGAAAGTTGACAACAAATATTTACCCTTGGATCAATTCTGTTTAAAGTGCAACGTTCAGAGCAGAGCTTGGACAGGGGAGGTCAGGTGTAGGATCAAGGCTGCATTTATATAAAGACAGAGGAATATGGGAATCCTTGCTTGGGAAGGGAAAAGACTGGAGAATTTTGAAAAATACACAATGAAGACCTTAATTTTTCTCCTCACCCTGAGCATTTTCTCATGTTCAGGTAAGTTGGAGCTTTGTCCTCCTTCTTAGGGTGATTTTTGGGGGAAAAGTACAAGCCTACAATGAACTTCTGATGGAACTGTGCCTCCCTCTCAGGGCTTCCAGTGTATGACTATGACCTCTCCATCACAGAAGAGGCTCTCAATGCTTCCATTGCACGGATCAATTCCCAGTCATGGAGCAGAAACCTGTATGGTGTTGTCAGGAGCCGAGTCATGGGAGTAAGTACACAGACAACAGAGATCCTTTACCTGAAATGTGCTTTGCTGGGATGGAAAACTCTTTTCCACCCAGTCCTGGAAACCCAGATTTTGTTGGAGTTGGCTGATGCTGCTGGAAAGAGGGTGGGTTTGGGCCATTATCTGAAGTTATGGCTTTAGGAACCTAAATATCTTTTGTATGTAAATTTGTAATTAAAATACTTTAGGAATTCAGATTTTTCATGCCTACAGTAGCAGTCCTTGAGGGTTGTCTTGTAGAATTTTGTTCAAAAGCAATGTTTTTACATACCTCCAGCTAACTGCTTTGCTTTGGGCATCAAGCAACCTGGTTCATCTGAAGCTCTTTGCTGATGAAATGCCCTTAAAATTCAGGATTCTTTCTCTGATCTGTATTTATGTCATCTGTCTCTCTGCACCAATTCTGGTTTAAACCTGCTGGAGTCTAAGTGCAAGCAGGAAGCCCCTATCTGTTTTAATTTGTGGCACTCAGAATTACACTGTCTACTCCCCAAGTTAAGGAGTCAAAACTTAGCTCAAAGTTATAATGTCCATGGTCCTGAACACCCTCAGTACCTTCCTGTTGCTATAGGTGGCCTAAGTCTTCTGCAAGAACTAATGTCAAGATGGCATATGGATTTATATAGACTGGATTAAAACACTCAAGTATTTGAAAGTAGTGGGAATTTGTTGTTTGTTGGGGTTTTTGGGGGGCATTGTGTTTTCCAATTTTTTTTAAGTCTCCCACCTTGAGCTAATGCACTGGTTGGACTATGAGAAAAGAAAGAAAGAGGAAGGAAGGAAGGAAGGAAGGAAGGAAGGAAGGAAGGAAGGAAGGAAGGAAGGAAGGAAAAGAAAGAAAGAAAGAAAGAAAGAAAGAAAGAAAATCAAAAAGGATTAATGATGTGTTGTGTTGACTCTCCTTTCACCAGGTGGAGATGTGGGAAGGTGATACTTATGGGTTAGATCTGCGGTTCAGCATCCGTGAGACCGTGTGCCCCAAAGCCTCGGGGAGAGACCCCTCCACCTGTGACTTCAAAACTGGACCTTTCGTGGTAGGTGCCCCTGGTGGGAATGGGAGCCCTCCCCTCTGTGCAGGATCTTCTCAGGATGGGTTGAAATGCTGCTGGTGCTGAGAAATGAGGAACGGCTGGCTGTTTTTGATGCAGCCTGAAGCATGGAGTGGGTGTTAGGTGGGAAAGGTCGGTGGTGGGAAACTCTTCTGCCTGGTCAGTGGGCAGGGCAGGAAGCTGAGGATTTGTGTCTGGGAGCAGTGTGTGGTGAAGGTATGCATGCTTTTGGGGCCAAATCCTAGAAGGAATTGCTTGTTCTCTAAGATAAGAGGGTAGAAGAGCTGATATTTCACTTGCTTTTACCTATCTGGGCACCACATAAAGGGTGATCTTCCTGTGTAGTGCAGATGCCCCCTCTGTGCTGTCAGTGTTGATCTCTTTCAGATTTTTCACTCTCAGCCTGAAGTAAAAAGGCTCTTGATACAGGTCTTGCTCTCCTCTGAGTCCTAAATCACCAGCTTTGGTGGAAATATATTGTCTTTGAGTCTGGACTTCTCTGTGCACTGTTACTTGGGCCAAATCACCTCTCTGCTCTGGAGCTAAGCAGCTCATATGTGTGTGTAGATGGCAGTTGTTGGTCATTGCTTTGCTATTATCCTTTAAAAATGCAAATGTTGGCTGCTATGGTGTTATCCCTGTATCCCAAACTGACACCATCCCCCTCCTCTTCTTGGGGCAGTATGGTAGTATGTGAGGATGTGTTTCCAAACTTGAGTGCAGGTCTTGCTGCAGTTTTTTGTCCAGTTGCAGAGACAACATCTTTAAGGGTAGTTTAACTTCCAGAGCTGGAGCTGCTGTTGGCGTAGCCCTGCGCTGTCCTTCTCTTTGTGCTGAGCTGTGAAAAGGGTGTGGGGTTTTCTCCTGCCCTGAGCAGGCTCAGAGGTTTGTACAACAAACACAGTTGTGGAGCCATAACGTGTGTGTAGTCGTGTATAATCGTTCTCAGGTTTCTTTCTTTCTCTTGGAATTTGTGTTTTAAATCCTTCTGCAGGTTCCCAACACCAATGAGACTTCCATGAGAGGGTTTGTATTAGATGTTTGCTCTTGAGAGAGAGATTGGCTCTATTTTGTTCTGTTACAGCCCACTGCTTCCTGCAGGAGTGTTGTGGAAGTCTCTGGGGAGCTGATTGCCAACATCACTGTGCGGTGCCATCGAAGCACTTTCAGCTCTGAATCCATGAGCAGCGAGGAGGTAAGGAGTGGGAAAATCCATTTTTGCTGCCTGGAGGAGGAGTGAAACTTCTGCTTACCCTCTTTTAATGGGAAGTCAGGTGTCTGTGTGTGCTCCTGTTGCAGCTGGAGGTTTGGATCAGCAAAGTGGCTGTAGTTTGAAATCCAGCTGTCAGCTGTAACACTTTTCTTTCCATCAGCTGAGGGCTGTGACCTTGCCTGGGAGAGTGTGACTCTCTGTGGCAGTCTGGCACATCTATCAACTCCAGCACTTCCTTCACTGAGTATGGGCCTGAAGAACAGTGACTGGCACTTCTTGGACACACACAGATCCCTATGGCTCTGGCTCTCTTGCCAAACCCTGATCCCAGCTGAGCATGTCATCACAGCACAGCCCAGGACATTTGATCTGCTGAGATCTTTGTTCCCTTTTTGAGCTGTGTTTTGGTTTTTAGGGTGTTATTCAATGCTGACCTAACCTGGGAGTTCCTGCTGGCTGTTTTCAAACTGTGCTAGTGTCCACTTTATCCGTGAACTGACTCTTGAACTTGTGTGTCTGCACTTCGAGCACAGCTCTACAGTGGGTGTTGTGCTTGAGGGAACAAAGTTTAACAAGCAAGGATATGGACAGTTTTTATTTTTGGAAAATTGAGGGAGTTAAATGAAGTTGAATTGTAGAATCACAGAATGGTTTGGGTTGGAAGGGTCCTTAAAGCCCATCATGTTCTGCCCCTGCCATGGGTAGGGACACCATCCACTTTTTCAGGTTGCTCCAAGCCTCATCCAACCTGCCCTGGAGCATGTCCCAGGATGGGGTAGCCACAGCTTCTCTGGGCAGCCTGTGCCAGGACCTCACCACCTTCCCAATATCCCATCTAACCCTGCTCTTCTTCAGCTTAAGGCCAGTCTTTCTTGTCCAGCCCTTGTGAAAAGTCCCTCTCCAGCCGCCTTGTAAGCAAGTAGGATTCTTTGTTAGTTTTCCTTGGCTTGAATTGCCAAATTAGCTCTTCATTTATTCTTTTTTTCCTCAAAATCTCCATTCAGAGCTGGCTAGCGAGTGCACCCCAGGAATCCTGGCTCTGCAGAGCAGAAAGAACTGCATGTGAAGCACTGGAATGTGTAACACAGTCTGGGATGTTCAGTCAGTCCTCTGTGGGCTGACATACCCGTTGTTTAACAGGGCACTCAGCACAAACACTTGCTTTTACAAGCAGACATCTTCCCCCAAGTCTTCCTTAACTATCACTTAAAATTCAGTGCGGTTGCCAATGTTCCTGCTGGGGAATATATTTCCTGCAATGTTAATAAGGAATAAATGCCAAAGGGAATTACTGCACTTGAAAAGTAAAGTGTTTCCCTCTGCAGAGGGCTGCAACAAGTGCACTGTAGCTCTTGCTGTGGAGCTGTAACTCTCCTTGGGGGGATCTCAGCTTGGCTGAGGTGGTGTTGGTGTACCTGTGGTGGTATTTGGGTGGGAGAAGGAATTGTGATTGACTGAGGCTGGCATCACAGAATATCCTGAGTTTGACAGGATCATGGAGTCCAACCCCTGGATTGCAGGAGTACCAGCAATAATGTTTTCAGTGAAATTAAGAATAAGGTTTGGAGTGACTTTAATGGCCACCTAGTGCCTGAGGAAATGGAGAGGTGGGACTTCTTGCCAAGTGAGGTTTTAAAAGAAATGTCTTTCATTTCCAGATAATGCATGTGCCCATAAGGATCCCTGACAGGCGAGGCAGCGCTCACAGGGAAGGTAAGCCAGTTCTGCCATGCTGGAATACCCTGACCTATGTTTTCCTCTTGGAACATTTCAAGGTCATCTGTCTGAGGGTGAAGACAGTGTGAAAGATCAACTGTTTGCTCCTGGTCATGGGCAACTGGTTTTTCCCTTGCAGAGGGGTGTCTAGTTGAGGGTGGAGGGAGGGCACTTTCCTGCCAAGTCAGGCCATTGCTGAGGTTTATAAATTTTTTGGATTGCCAGATTTGTGCTCTCATAACCAGTACTTGCGTGCAGAATGCAATGCTGAATGTTTGCTATTCTAGAATCACAGAGTGCTTTGGGTTGGAAGGGATCTGAAAAACCATCTTGTTCCTCCCCCTACTGTGGGCAGGGACACCTTCCACTATCCCAGCTTATTCCAAACCCCAATGTCCAGCCTGGCCCTGGACACTTGCAGAGATCCAGGGGCAGACACAGCTCCTCTGGGCAAAAATCAATACAAGTTTGAAAGCATCTCTTGTTCACAGATGTCTCTGTGTTCTTTTTTCAGATGAGGCCTTTGCTCCTGAAGCCTTCCCTTCAAGGGGAAGAGGCAGCAGCCCTGGAGGCTGGAACAAGCCCAGCTACTTCAGCCCTGACAAGATGGAATAACCTGGTTTGGGTGAGTGTGGATTAGGGTTAGGGTTGGGAGAGTCAAAGAACCCACAGCTCCAGGAACACTGGGGCTGGAAAAGGCCATCCCAGCAGGGCCCCACGTTTGCTGCTCCTACATCCTTCTGATCTGGACCACCCATGGCAATGGGGTTTGGGTTAGGGCAAGGCTTAGGGTTAGGCTTAGGGCTAGGGTTAGCTTTTATACACCCTGGGTCTGCAGGCTTTGTGGCAGAGTGGGGAAGTGACTGCTCAGGATGAAGGACTTTTAGCTGCTTCACTCCTTGGCCAAAGAGCTCGTGGTTGTCACTCACTTTTGAGTTGCCCATCCCGTATCCTCTGGCATACACCAGTGTCCTGGGGTACAGGTGCTGGGAAAAGCATGCAGGAAAATCCATTTGTAAACTCAGAGTTCGAGTTTAGTGTAGGGGTCCTGCCTTTTTACCTCCATTTTCCTCATGACAAGGACAGTGAGGGCCTGGAGCATATCCAGAGAAGGGATATAGAGGAATGGCCGTGTGTCTTTGTGCCAAACCAGCTGCCCCAGGGCCACGCAGCTCCTCAAACAAAAACTGAAGGGGTCTGGGAGAACCACGGTGTAGATTGCCCGGGAGAAGCTCCTGTCTTGGAGGATCCGTGAAGGAGATGTTTGGAAGCCAATTAACGGGAATGATAATGAAAAGCACACGTGATTTATTGGAGCTGGCAGGGCCTGTCCTACACAAGGCACCTTTGCTGACCTGCCTCTGCAGCTCTGTGTGGGAGCAGCTCTAATTGCTGCCGATGCTTTACCTGCCGTCTTAAGGAGTTAATCTAAAGGGAAGCGGTTTGAAAGGGAATGAGCTCATTCTTTGGCATGCTAAGCAGGTTTAAAGTAGTTGGGAAGGGGAAAGGAAATTACTTAGTGCTCTGTCTTTGTGATTAAAAAGGCTTCGAGTACATATCATTAGCAGGTCTCTGTCCCCGTGGAGTGCCAAAACTGAGTGCTCCCTGCGTGTGGAGCTCAGCTCCAGCCTGCTGCGTTGGAAACGAGACGGTTTTAGATGGAATTTAGCACCGGTGACTCACCAAAAGCTAACACATGTTACTCATAAGCATATCCGTGGTAAACCTCGATGTGCTGAAGGAGACAAGCCTCCTGCTCTCCTGGAAACGAGATATCAAAGGAAAACCCAAGCGCTTTGCTCTGTTTGTAAGAATTATTTCATTAAATCCATATGCTATTTTAGTTTATCCCTAAAGCCACTAAAGCCAACAGGCCTTTTTAATCACTGTCTGCCTTCTTATAGGAATCTCTAACTTTTCTTTGCCTTTGGAAAGTGCCAGGTATCTAGGTATCTAATTCTCTGGCTCTCGAGAAGAGCTATCCCCTTTTAAGCAGCACTCAGAAATACTTTGTGTTCTTGTGCCTAACGTCTAACAAATCTCCAAATCAAAAGCAAGATGTAAAATCTTCCTGAAAATAGAACGTGAAACAAGCAGGGAGAAATTTATGGTTCTTGAAACCCAGAGCAGTTCAAAATTTAATCCTTTCTGCCTGCTCTTGAAGATGGGTTGCAAGTGCCATTTGTGGAGCTGTATTTCATGCAAGTGTCCTCTATGGAGCTGTGTTTCCGATGAGTTTCCTGGGTTTTGGACATGTCAGAGGCAGATACATCAGGAGATTTAAAGAGAATATCAACTCCACCCCCAAAGCCCCTTGTTTCTCTTGCTTTTATCAATTTGACTTACTAGTTGCAAAGTCTGGAGAGGAATCTTCCTGATTTTGCTCGTATCCAGAATTAGAGGATTTCATTCGAAGCCAAAAATTAAACAGATTTCATGTGTCTGAGGCCAGGAAAAGTTATTCCCTGCTGTTTTCCCTGGGTTTTGGCACATGTGTGATCCTGGCTGGCATTATTACAAGCCGTGCAGGGTTTGGTGGGGGCACGGGAAACGAGTGCTGAGTTTTGAAATGGCAAGAGGCTCGACTGGCTTAGCTTAGCTGAGAAGATTTTGGGGGAGGCTGGGGAAATGGCAATTTAATAATAGAAGACTTTCATCTCTTACTGAAAGAACCTGGTGCTGACAGGCAAAACTAGACAAGTCCAGGTAAGAAATGAAATGCGATTTTTTTTTCTTTTACACACCAGAATGGGTAACTGACTGCTGCAAAAATTGCTCAGGCAAGTGGCTGACAGTTTTTCATGCTGGATTTTACATTTCTTAGCTGGGCCTTCTTATGTTTTTGGCTTCAGGAATTATTTCAGGAGAATTCTGTGCCTGACTTTGTGCAAGAAGCTAGGCTAAATGAACTCACTGGTGCTTTGTAGCTCTTTTTATTTATTAGAATGTGCTAAATATTCAGGAGGAAAAAAAATTGGTGGAATTGTTATATAAAGAACATTTTCAAGTCTGCAGTCTTCAGACCCACCAGTCTGCTGGTGCCTGCAGGAATTAGAAATTGAATATGAAAAACCCCATCAATGATTAATGAGCTTACTTCAGTGACAAGTCCTAATCAGATTTTCTGGATTTATTTCCTCGTCCATCTCCAGAACTGGAGAGATTGTGAAATTCCCGTGGCATGGTCTGGGGCCAGTTTTTCCCATAAATAGCTCAGGGCACACAGGGAGTGACAGGAGTGGGGAAAGCTGCTGTACAAGAGCTGATCACCTGTTAGCAACCAGAGCCTGCAACGAGCTGGAATCTGCATAATGGTGCTCATGGCTCTGAATTGCAAAGAGGAGCCTAAGAACAGCTCAGACTTGCCGACCACCTTAATCCCCGGGGAGGAAAAGGGCCCTGATGCTTTTCTCTTCCAAAATCACCTGCCTAAGGCAGTTTATTCTTGTGCACACCCATGAATTGTATTGGGAGTCTCCCCAGCAATGCTTCATGTCCTTGAACAGGAAAATCAAGAAGCAAGTTCCTGCCTTTGCAACATACAAGTAGATGGTGAATGCTGATTGTGTCTTACTCGTTAATCACACAAGGAAAGTGTTTCTTTACAGGAAATCAACTTCCTTAACAATCAAGCAAAGGGGCTGTGATTTCCTCCTCAAGTTTTCTGTGTTTTCCTTACAATTGCGCTCTGACTGAGGTCTCTGTCACCTGGCACAGCTCGCTGCTGGTGGTGGTGGCAGTCCTGAGGAGCTGATTAGCAGCACTGCACGTGCAGAAGTGGATAGACTGGCATCCTTAAATATTAGGGTGGGGTTTCTTTTTCAATGGAAGAGTAACAGGCAGCATTGGGCCTCTTCTCATACCTAAGAAATCCAGGATCTGACCTTCAGAGTGAAATGGATGCTTGTCTATCTCTCTCCTATAAATATAATAACAGAGCAGGGTTCAGGGCTCTCCTGGGGTATGGAAAACTGAGCTTTGAGCCCCAGTGTCCTCATTAAGGAGCTGCTTAATTTTAGTCGGGGTTTTATATCCGCATGTCTTTGTTTTCGCCTCTCCCGTTCACCCACCCACTCTCTAGGGTTCTCCTAAAGGAGCTTATTGCTTTCTGTGGGGGAAAAGAAAAAGAAAAAGAAGAAACAAGTGAAGCACCAGAGGGAAGGCAAATCCCTGCAGAGCAGGATCTTTTGCAGAGTGCATGAGCTCCGTGTCGGATGAGCTTTGGGAGCGGGAGCAGTTTGGTGCTTGGGGAAGTGACAGGCTGCTCTTTCATCCCTCCTGCCACGGAGCCTGGCTGTGATGGCCGAGTTCTCGGTGTCACCTGGTGGCTGTGATGCGCTGTGGCAGTGGACAGCATGCTTTCATCTGCTCAGAGACAAAGGGCTGGGAGGGAAACAGAGCCAGGCAGGACCTTTCCTGCCGCTGGGGTCAGAGAGTGGCACAGGGATGAGGCAGAGGTGTTGCAGCAGAGAGGAGAATCGCTGTGACAGCCTCCTGGTGCTGTGAACAGCAGCAATTTCTGTCTTGCCCTTTGTCCCCCCCACTTCTCGATCTGTTTTGAAGGATTAGACCTACAGCTGCATGGAGGAAATTGTTCCTGACCATTTTGCACAGGTAGATCCTCTCTCGTTTGTAATGCAGCAGCACCTAAATCCTTTTAAAATAATATTTTCACCTTAGCAATAAGACCCTCTGGGATAGGGTCTGCTTCTTCCTCTACACATGCACTTCATCTGTTATGACCACCTGCTTCAGTGCAATTTATTACAGCAGCACCATGCAGCCTACTGGTAATCTGAGATATGGGCCGTTCTAGATTCGTTACACTCCACAATCTCCTTTGTCTATTTCCAGGAGAAAACCAACAGGAATTCCTTCACTGGAGGAACAGAAAGGGCTCTCAACTGCCCTCAACCTATTGCTCAGTGCTGGATTTTAGAAATGAGCTCATCAAAGAATCAGACAGTTGGGAAGAACCTCTCAAAGCAGGGCTGTGTATCTGAGGTTGGAATACCATGGGATAGAGATCCCTCATCCTCCTCGGGCTGCAGACAGGAGCCCTCTTGGGGGAAGACATTCCCTTTAAACTGAGCTGCAATTTCATGTGTTCCCTCTGGTTCCTGTTTCTTCTGTTGTCCCTTGGTGCCCAGCAATGGTTGCAGTGGCTGGTCCTGGCATCCCCCATCTCAGGGGCTCCTGGACAAGCTGTTCTTAGAGAGTCACTAGATTTAATCCCTTCCCCACGTGTGGACTCTCCTTTCTTGCCCGAATCTATCTCTAAAATTTTACTAACAAAATTGTCTTACAGAAAAATTTCAGGTTGCCATGGTGACCAACTTGCTGAAGACAACAGTGTAGGCTACAGAGTGCTGGGGAAACTGTCACATGTTCCCTCTGAAACATATATCTCCGATTTCTTCTGAATATTGTACTCCCAATTCACATCCATTTCAGAGCAGACCATACATCAGCTTCTAGCCTCAACCATCTCTGCTTTTGAAACTTGACAATATGTGTTGATTTGTGTCCCATGGGTCTTATTTCACTGTTGTTAATTTTTCTAACAGTCTGCTTCTTTTTATTCCTTTTTTTTTTACCCTGATTAACCATTGCCATGACATTTGTGCACATACGAAATGTTTTGCATATGCTGGTTTCTCTTTGCAGATTCCACAGGGTGGGAAGCAAATTAATAAGCAGCTTGTTGCATCTGAATACACTTTCCCCATGGATGTTGGGTTGGTTCTGAGACAAATTCTCAGCTCTGACATTTCTCCTTCCTCTTTGTTTTTAAAGTAGATTGGAGAATGAGAAGGGTCAAGATTCAAAGATCCAGCATGGGAAGAAAGAACCTGATGCCTTGGCCTGTCCTTTTTGGTGAAAAAACTGTTCTTCTGTGGAGTGAGAGTCTTTCCCCAAACTCACTTTCTGCTCTGATGGCAACTGGAGGAGCTCATGAGATGCTAAATACACTGATCCATCGATAGCCCTTCTGATGTGTTAGGTCTCCCTGGGAGAACTTGAATTTAACTGTGTCCAGGACATTTCCAGTATCCCATAATGACACTATTAAAAGCTCATTATTCCATTTGTTTGTTCTGTTTGGTTGTAATTTTCTGTGATGCTCGGGGCTAATTATTGATTATTCAAACGAATACACCCCCACTTAATTCCTTTCTCTCCGGGCTGCAGCAGCTGCGGACAGAGGAGCTTTGCTCCAAATCCAGAGGCTGGAGTTGTAGCCCACCAGGAATCTGGCTTTAATGGGTACTTGGTCGTTAATATGGAGAGCTGAGGGCTTGCTAATGATGCTGATTGTCAGGGACTAATGGCTTTTGGAAGAAGGCCAGGTTAGAACAGACCTCGGATGTATTCCTCACCTGGGAAAGGTCTCAGCAGTCCTGTTCTCTCCACTCTCTGCACAGAGCCCACCATGTGGCTCTTTGGGAAATGGAAGGTTACTGTGCAGCTTGGGGCTTCCTGTTGGTTTTTTTTAAGGCTTTTTCAGTCAAAATCAACTGATTTTTCTCTCTAAAGCCACTCTCCCATCCAGTTTGACTCTCACCTCATTTTCCCTCCTGATTGCAGCAAGGTAACCTGATTTGTAGGAATTTCCATCTCAAAAGCTTGAGAAAATGTAGCCACGATGACCACCTGTAGCAGGCAGCAGAGGATGCTGGTAAGATGCAGAGGTCTAACAGAGAAAGTGATGTTTTCCTTTTCCACTGTGGTTTTGCTTTGCTTGGATGAGCAGGACTGGGAACATCACCCCTTCAAGGCCAGGTTGGACAGGGCTTGGAGCAACCTGGGATACTGGGAGGTGTCCGTGCCCGTGGCAGTGGGGTGGGATGAGATGGGCTTCAAGGTCCCTTCCAACCCAACCTGAGATTCCATGGTTCCTTTGCTCTGGATGCAAAATCATCAAATGGCCAAGCCCTTCATGATCTGTCTCTCCTCCAAATTTTTGCTGTGCATCTTCTTTCCCAATAGGGCTGATTTCACCCATCTGAGATGATTTTAGGTAGAACCACAACTCTTCATTGGGCAGGAACAGTTTAGGTGCCTTCTGAAACTCTTGAGCTCAAGAGGTTGTGGCTTAGGTATTTGAGGTATTTTTATATGTCTTACTGGCCCAGGTGAGCAGAAAACCTTCCTGGCCTCTTTCTCCAAGACCTGGCTTTGTTTCCTGGAAGGGATTTAGTGGATTGACACAGGAAACAGCTTCAGCTGTGCTTGTGCTCTTCCCTGTTTCACTCTTGCTTTTCTCAGTTCCCCAACAGGTCTCAGGGCCAGGAGTTGGACTCGACAATCCTTGTGGGCCCCTCTGACTCAGGATATTCTGTGACTCTATATTTTGCTGATGTGTGATAATTAAATGTGCACTTCTCTACACACACACACCAAAACAAAAGGAAAAAAAAAACCCACTTTTTTTTTTTTTTTTTTTCCCTCCCAGCCAAAATGATTACAGGGTACTTTAAGCTCCTGTCTGCACGCATGCAAATGCCTTCACACCTAGGAGCTGATGTGGCATCTGCTGTGCAGATGTTTATGTGGCAGCAGGGAGCAATATTTCCTTTGTCCACATTACTTTCCTGAGCCTTTCCTGGTCTCAAATCGCTGACTCAAGCACTCGATGCTCCAACATACCAATGATCCTGGCTAGGGATGATCCCTTTCAACTCCCCTGGCTGAGAGTTTGGTCTGTGTAAGCAGAGCATGAGTTTTGTTGCTGGATTTTGCTTGGGGAGTGGAGATTTATGCAGCAGCAGGGACAGGGACGGAGCTTTCCCTGCACCCTTAGGGGCACTACTTGCCCTGGAAGGAATGTGGAGAGTAGAAATTCTCTCTTCTTGCAGACTTTGAGGCAGTTCAGAAACTCTGAGGCAGCAAAAAAGGGAAGGGAGACCACAAAGCCACGGGGGATGAGACTGGGGCTTGCTGCATACAGGGACTTTGTGACTGTTTGTGCTTTGTTGCTTTACCAGAAGGTGAAATGTTGTCACCCTTCCAATGCAAAGCAGTTGTAGGATGAGGGAAGAAGTGAGAGTTTGGATTTGTGTAGTGATTTGGGGAATGAACAGGAGCAACTGCAGCTGCCCACAGGGGACAGGACACCCAGCCCTGCCCAGACCTCCAGCACTGCAGTCTGTCCCCAGGGGACAGGACACCCAGCCCTGCCCAGACCTCCAGCACTGCAGTCTGTCCCCAGGGAAGGGTGGAAACTGCTGACTTCTTGCTCTGAGAAAAACATTAAAACCTGCATCCATGGCAGAATCACTCCTTTTATATTCATTTTCTTTGCTTGGTTTTTTGTGCACCCTGACACTTTTTATGCTGACGGTGTCTGGGCAGGAATTCCCGTGGTGTGGGATGGATGAAGGACAACACCATGCAGTGATGCTGCAGAAAAACTGGGCTCAGTTCCCTTCTCTCCCTTCAGCCAGCACTTGTGGATTCTGGGCTCCAGGGTGCCACAGCATCTCGTTTGCCAGACACTCTTTTTGGCACCATGGCACAGATGCTCAGTGATGCACACCCCACCCCTGGAAGTGTTCAAGGCCAGGTTGGGCAGTGATTGGAGCAGCCTGGTCTACTGGAAGGTGCCCTGAGATGGTGTTTAACGTCCCTTCCAGGCCAGTCTGTGATTCTGTGATCCCTGCCAGGCACTGGTGTGGTTTGTGCCACCATAGGCCTGGCACTGGCGCGTTGGTAGCCCTGGGTCAAATTCTGCTCACGTGGGCTAGCTGGGAATGGGTAGAGCTACCAGCAACAAAGAGGGGCTCAGTCCTACATGGAAACCAGCCTAAAAAAGTTCCTAAAGAGCAGAGATGATCAGCCCATGTTAGAAAGAAGGCTGTTGCTCATCCTGGAGGAATGTGGAGATTTCCGGGCGTACGCTCTGCTGTCAGCAGCCTCAGCTCAGGTTGCTCGTCCAGACTGACCCCTGGATGATCCCTCTGAAATGAAGAAGAGGCCTTAATCGCCAAACCTGTGTCCTGATTCAGAGTGGGAAGCTGTTGGGAGCAGGACCTGAGAGTTTTCCCAGTGGCTCTGCCGTGGAGTGTGGGGTTGGCAGCACGTGTGTGAGCTCAGCACGGACTCTTGGGAGGGTCCTGAGGAGACACAGCTGTGCTGAGGGTGGAGAACATCCTCTGTGGCACAATAAATCAATGGCTAATTCCAGGGCTGTCAGTGAGCGTGGCTGGCCACTCCTGCTGCTGCTTCCCACTGGTGCTGATGCCCACTAGATGTCAGAATTGAATAAATGCAAGGGGAGGCAGCATCTCTGTTCTTAAATTATTCCTGGTTCCCCCCCCCCCACTTCTGATTTCTGGCCAGCTGTGTGATAAAATGACCTTTGTGCAAGGAGGGTCAGTGTGTTTAAATGGTGAAGAGAACAGGAGATGCAGAGGAGAAATGACTGAGGCAAAAAATCCTGGCCAGGTTGGAGTGCTTGTTTTGCCTGTGGCAGCCCAGAGCTTAAATTCTGCTCCAGGCACAAAGATGGTTTTGCTTTTTAATCCGTGGGACAGTGGAATTTTCTTTTTCCTGCATGACAGACTTATCCTTTTTGATGAAATGGCTTCGAATTGAATTTCCCGGCTACACCCTGCCTTGGCTGTGCAGTGCCTTTGCTAAGAGGGAAGCTGGAGAAATAAATGCTGCTTGTGGAGAAGGTTTGATTTTAGAGTTGAAGTCTTCTACCTGTTCCCAGCTCCCATCTCAGCTCTTACTCAGGAGCTCAGCTCATTCACTGCAGCTGCTTAACTTCAGCAAGAACATCCTAATGCCTCTTAAAGATTAGGTGTGCTAATTAATGCTTCCACTACCAGGAAGAAATTTGCTGCTGTCTGACATTGACAGCTGTCACAGTGTTTGCTCCTTTCGAACCTCCCGCTGGCTTTAAAATCCTGATTTTCCCCCCTGCATTTTCCCCAGGACAAATTGTTGCCTGTGGCACAGTGGGAATTCTCTGAAGGAAATGGAGCACCAGCACTTGGCAGTCACCACGTGGTGAAGGCTTCTGAGAGGGTGGTGGGGACATGTCTGTGGGCACCCCTTGTCCTCTGTGACAAACAACGAGTCTGGCCTGGAAAACCAGCCTTAGGCTGGAAAGGGGAGCTTAAAACATGGGTCTTAACTCTTCCAAGGAAGTAAAGCTCCTGGAAGTTATCTAGATGTCCATTGGAGATTAAAGCAGGGGGAGATTAAGCTGGGAGAAATGTAGCCCAAGAAGGAGGTTGGGATTTTGTGCTGGCCTCCAGAGACCAAATTGGTTTAGGGCGTTATTTATCTGTGAGACTTGAAGGAGGAGACCACCAGGAAAACCACAAAGCCTGGCAGGATCCCAGGGATTACAGGCCTTGATTAATGAGAGTTTAAAAAGAATCTTATGTGCTTTTGGAGAAGGAATATTTTTTCTGAGCAGTGGGAAGGTGATGCTGCTGGCTGAGCCTCCTGATCTGGGATGAACAATGGAGAGGAAAAAACCCCAGCATCCCAAATGGAAGGCTGTGGATTTAAAGAGAAAAGGAAACCCCATAATGTCATCAAGAAGAGGTCCTGCACAGATGAATGGGGGCCAGAAATATTTCAGCCTAGGGCTACATGACACCTTTGGGTTAACTGGGGTAGAATTGTTGAATCTTTTAGGTTGGAAAAGACCTTTAAAATCATCAAGTCCAACTGCCAACCTACAGATGGGGCAGCAAAACCCCAATAACTTTTTCTGTGCATGTTTCAAAGGTCTTTAATTTCCTTTTGTGTTTGAATACTGGAGGCAGTCTTGTTCAATGGTGAGAAATCTCCATTAGGCAGGAGGCTTCCCAGGGGCTTTGGGAGCAGATAGAGTGGATAAAAAAGGCAAAACACAACCCCCTGGTGTGGTCTCTGATGCAGGGGCTGCTAAGGAATATTTTTATACCTTTCCTGCTCAGTGGAATGATCTTCCAGGGTATTTTAAGGGAAAGAAGCTCTGACTGCAGGTAATGCTAGAACCGATTGCAAAAGCCTTTGAGTTGTTTGGTTTTCTAAGCTGGTGTTTTATTAATTGCCAGCTTTTTATCCTCTTGGAGAGAACAGAAAAAACCCCACTTGTCCATGCAATTTTTTCCAGCTTCTGAAGCTCTTTTAAAGCATTCATAGGTCCTGCTGGTGAATTTTCTGGAACAGGCCCCACACCACCTCTCCTAGCAGAGAAAAGGACTCAAATACATGAGGTTTATGCACCAAGAAAGACACCCCCCCCTCTTAAAGGGTTGGAGCAGCAGATCTGTGCATCTGCAATGTGTCCAGTGAACCAAACCACAGCTTTTTGTCATAAAAGCTTACGTGCAGAAGTTTGAAAATACACCCGCTGAAGTGGAGATGTCTGAGGAAAGACCAAAAGGGAGTGGTTGGGTGCTGTTTGGAGATTGTCAAGGATTTCAGTTCCTTCACTGAAAGAGGATGGAACCGAAGCCTGGAGCCGAAATAATAGGCCTTGGTTTTCTGCCATGACTGTATGACTGTATCTTTCTTTAAAATGACTGTTCATTATGACTATTTCATCACAAAATGACTCTAGTTGCTATCTGATGTTGGGCAACAGGCCACGTCCTGACACTTTGCACTTCTCATTGCTCTCTGACTGAAACAGCTCTGCATAAAGTTGCCAGCAATCCAGTTCCCCTAAAAATCCCTATTTTTAAGGAGAACTTGCTATTTGTCAAAACCATTTCGTGGGGCTGCTGTGAGCAAGGGCAGAGATTCTCAGCGTGGTGCTCGTGCCCGTGCTCGACTGACATTTGCGGTGTTGGCTCTGCCAGGGAAGAGCAGCTCGGAGCAGGGGGCTGGAATTTCCACAGGGATGTGCTGGGAGGCTGGAGCCTGCCACGGTTTGAATGTGAATGCTGCTGGTGCAGGAGACTCCCCGTGCTTTGTATTCACAGCCACGCTCTGATGCTGCAGGGCTCTTGGCCTCGCAGGGGATTCCAAAACCCGGGAACCTGGTTTGTAGGCGCTGAGTGGGATCTTTGGAATCTGCCCCTCTGAGCAGCCAGAGAAACTGCAAGGCTCAGGTCTGGGGTTTAAAACTCTCTCTTTTTCTTTACTTGGTGCTAGAGCTGTTCATTTAGGGATGAGGCTTCTGTGGAACCTGGTGTGATGAGTGGTTTTCTTTCCAACCCCAAGCATTCCCAGACCTGCCACCCTTTGCACAGCCCTGGTGCGTGCAGTGGTGGAAGGAGCTGGGCTGGTTTCACCTCAAAACTCCCAGAGCCAAGAGCCAGGTTGCCAAAAGTTTCTCATGCTTGTGCCTCCCCTTTGCTCCTAAGAGAGAAGGAAAAACAGAAGAGATCTGTGTTTACATGGGAGAGAAGCTTTTCAGCTCTCAACTAAGGGGAGGCATTTTTGCCCACGTGTGTGATTTGTCAAGAGTAGGAAATTCACTCCTTAGCAGCCCCTGACATATGGCAGAGCTCAGGAAAGGCCCAGCTGAAAGTCTTGTGAGCACTTTGCCTTGTCCTTCCTCGGATGCTGGGAGAGGAGAGAATGATGTGACTGTCCCAAAAACACACCTCCCCAGCCCATAAAATGTTAAAAATTATGGCAACAGCTTTGTTCCAGAGCTGCTAAATGTTAGATGCTAGATGTTCTGAATGGCTGAGCCCAGCGTGGGCCAGAACTCCACGCCAGGTTCCCTTGCACTAATCCCAATTAACCACAGGACATGCTGCTGCATGGGGGCACAGAGCACAAACGTTTTGCCTTGATTACAGACCTGTAGGTACTTGCTAGCATGGAGTGCTGCCCACTTTGAGGTTACCTGTTCTTTTGAGTCCACTTTTAGAGGAGAATTAAACAAGTCAGCCACCATCTGGCTACAAGACACTGATTTTAGCAAACAGCAATCCCAAAAAGTCCGTCTTCCCATTGTTTCTCCCCCCTCATCCTGCTCTTCACTGGTCAGGGACAGCCAGTTCAAGTGTGCAAGGGAAACACAGCTGAGAACATGAAAAGCAGGGAGACAAGGCAGCTCTGAAACTAGGTTAGAGATGAAACGAGCCTGAAATTTGGCAGCTGCAGGCAAGACTGGGTGGCCCAAGGGAAATGGCTGGAAATGATTGATGAGATAAATGATTAATGAAATAGTGAGATTAGCCCAGCGCGGGGTTGCCTTTCTGTTTGGATCCCAAAGACACAAACCAAGAGGAGCTGGGGGTGCGTGAGGGGTGCACAGGAACAAGTGCAAGGGCAGCATCTCCCACAAGGCAAGGAGATCACTCAAGCCAACCTCATGTTGGCTTTATTGCACCCCCTTGGGTCTGAGATATGCCCCCCTGTTTGGAGGGTTGGCTCATCATTTGGTACAGCTTTTGCCATCTGCACAGCTCTCTCTCTCTCTGTTCAGGCAGCTCAAATAGAAAGAATTTCATTTGAATCTCATTTTACACATTGGTTTTTCTCTTACCTTCACTGCCATCCTCTGAACACCTGGGCAGAGCAGGTCATTTTTGGAGTATCAGGAATTTTGCGTCTCCTGGGCTTCCAGGGGCTATTTATATGGGAATATTAGTAATCTTGGGGAGGGAGTTGTGTGTTCAGGCCTCATTCTGCTTTTTCCTGGCAGATTTTTTTTTCAGGAAGGCAGGATGTTCAAATAACAGCTAATCTGTCGTGCTGATAGTTGTGTCAGTGGAGTCCAAATAAGAGATTGATCTGAGGGAGTTTGGAACCAGGGGAGTGCTCGTGGGAACTCATTGCATCTGCAGTTAGATTAACAGAGCCAGCCTTTGGAATGGCATAACCACGCCCTCGAGGGTTTGGGGTTCTTTGCCAGCTTGGAAGACAAATGCATCATTGTGTGATTCTGTGTGATCCCTGTTGCTCAGACCCAAATGTTTACAACACACGACAGTGCCAGTCCAACTTGTCCATTAGGAGGCAGCTTGAAGGACCTTCCTCTTTGCACCCATCAGATGAACATCTTTCTTTCCAGAATGCAGACACAGGCATTGGCTTCCCATGGCTGGTGTGGCCTAACAAGTGGGTACACCCTCCAAAATAAAACACCAAGATTAGAGAAAATGCTGCACCCAGGAGGTGCTGTTTGTCCCAAAATTTCTAGCATCTCCTGGTTATTTAGTGCCAGCTGGCTGGGGTGGCTGGAGACTAAGTAGGGATGTGCACGTATCCATGCATGTGTATATAGAGATATAAAATTTCTTCAATGTCTGCAGGATTTTCTCCTCCCCCTGCACTCTGCAGTTCTTCAGCTGCTGTTGATTAGGAGGACGTTGATGTATAGAAGCCATATGATACAGAAATGCCATATTTCTTCACCTCTCCCTTCCCCTGAGTGACTGCTCTGAGAATTCTGGAAGCGGAGCTGATATTCTGAGTAACACCAGTCTGGGCTCTGTTCCTGCTTTTCCTGCTAAATAGAGTCAGGGAGCTGCACAGGGAAAGGCAGCTCTGTATCAAGGTCGTTCATTTCCCCAAGGGCAATAAAATTCCATGAAGCTGATTGTCAGAGGACTAAAAACTGGATTTTTAAGCAGTCCTGAATTTAGCCCTGTAACCCTGTTGGTTACTTCCTAGCCTGAGTGTGAGCTCTGGAATGACTGGGAGAAAGGTTGAGGGGGGAAAAAATCCAGCATATTTCTGTGTGTCTGTCCTTTGGTCATCCTTTGCTCCTTCTTAGCAACATTAAAACCATGTTTTGGGGAGAGTGTGCTCTCTCAGAGGCTGGGGTGGAGCCCTTGGGCTGGGTGCCACCAGCCTTTAAACGCTGAGGTGGCTTTCAGGTGCTTGGCAGTTCCGTGAGCACAAAGTCATGAGCCAGTGGGTTTGGCTGACCTTCTGCAAGGCCTTGACATCAGGAGATAAGGAGCTCTCAGGAAACCACAGGAGCCATCCTTTGCCTCACTCCTGCTGACAACAAGGCTGTTGGGTGGCTCCTCCTGGGGCTCCTGTGAACCATCACCCATTACAACTTGGCTTTGCCACGTGCTCGGGCTCTGTGATGGTTAAATGCCAGTGTGGGACTGCAGCTGTGCCTCTTCTTGGCTGAACATCAAGAGGCAGGCATCCAAAGGTCAGGGTTTTGCATTTTTTCCCCCTTCCTTTCTATGCCATCTAAATCTTTTTTAAATGAAGGTATTAAAACAAGGCAGAAATGAGATCTCTGTGTGATCGCTGTGTGTAATCTGTGCTCTCCTTGAGGCTGCAGAGTTGTGTGAGCCCAGGAAAACCAGACCTTGCAGACTTTCCTTTGCTGCAAAGGTGTCTCCTGCTGAAATAACCAAAGATTTGCCTCCAGCTGAAGCCTCCAGGGCATGAAACACTAACGAGGGTCATGTTGGCAAAACCAGTCCCTAACACTGGATTGCTGCTGAGCTGGGTGGGAAGCCTTTGAGACCAAAGATCTCTAAGATGTGTCGTCCTTATGAGATGGAGAAAAAAGAGCTGTACAAGAGACAGGTGCTCTGGTCTCTTCTGGGTTGGGACTGGTTGAGATTTTGTGGTGCAAGGAATTAATTTTTCTTGTTTTCATAGAAACATAGATTGGCTTGTGTTGAGAAGGAGCATCCAGTTCAGAGACATCTTCCACTATCCCAGCTGACTCCAAGCCCTATCCAGCCTGGCCTTGGAGACTTCCAGGGATCCAGGGGCAGCCACAGCTTCTCTGGGCACCCTGTGCCAGAGCCTCCCCACCCTCACAGGGAACAATTCTTTCCCAATATCAAATCAAAACCTTTTCTATGTAAGTTCTCCCCTGTCCTGGTACTCCAGGCCCTTATAAAAAGTCTCTCTCTATCTTTCTTGCAGGTTCCCTTCAGGCACTGAAAGGCTGCAATTTGGTCATCCCAGAGCCTTTTCTTCTCCAGGTGAACACCCCCAGCTCTCCCAGTCTCTCTCCAGAGCAGAGGGCCCCCATCCCTCAGATCATCCCTGTGGCCTCCTCTGGACTCTCTCCAACAGCTCCACATCCTTCCTGTGCTGCCAACCCCAGAGCTGGAGGCAGCACTCAAGGTGAGGTCTCACTGCTTTCCTGGAAGGTCTTGGGAGCTGAAAAGCCTCAGGAGAAATGTCACAGCCCCATTCCTTGCTCTCACTCTGCTCTGCAACCATTCCCTGGCTTCTGCAAGGGCACATCTTGCAGGCTCCCTGGGATGTTGGGGGTGACTCTCAGGTCCTTGTCATGCTCTTTTCCCACCTGTCCTCCTTCCCTTCTGCTGGATGTGACACACACTTCTCGGGGTGTTGGGAATCCTGACAGTTGCTGAAGTCTGTTTCAGAAGCCAGGCTGTACTTGTGATTTGAGATTCCTTTGAGTAAAGTGGAGGATAAGAAACAAATAATGTTTAAAAAAACAAACAAACAGATGGGCTGTAAGAAGAAAAGGTGCAGAACAAAATGGAAGGCTGAAAGTGATTGACAGGGTGGTTTCATCAGCTGCTTGCTCTCACAGTAACCATATACTTTTTTATTTAAAAAAAAAAAAAAAGGCACTTTTCCAAGTGTCTTCATGCTGCACCTTGTCTGCTCTTGGTGTGAGTGGAAGGCAGTGCCTGATGCTCCTCTGCAGGTTGCAGCCAGTTTGCTGCCGGCACATTCCCAGGTAAAGGCATTGTGCAAATGCCAGAGGAGTGTCTCCAGACTTGAAAAATCAGCTGTCATTGCTTTCACCTTAATGTGAAATGAGATCCAAGGGGTGGGGAGAGGATAGGACAGCCAAAAACTGAACTCCAAGCCAAATTAGGTCTGCCTCTGAAAGCAGTTTTCTGTTCCAGAGGTCTCTTTCTCTCCACATAGGGTGGGCTGGCCATGGGCAGCTGCCAGATGCCCTCCTGGATTCTCTCTCATTGCTCCTCCTTGGCAGGACAGAGGGAGAAAATAAGGTGGAAAGTCTCCTGGATCAAGACAAAGGAGATCATTCATCAGTTACTGTCATGAACAAAACAGACTTGCCTTGGGAGAAATTAATTTAATTTATTGCTAAAATTTATGCAGCCTGGAGAAGAGGAGACTGAAGGGAGACCTGTGAGCAGAATTCAGCTTCCTCCTGAGGGACAGCTCCCATCTCTGCTCTCTGTGACGGGGACAGGACCCGGGAACAGCTGGGACTGTGCCAGGGCAGGGTCAGGCTGGAGATCAGGAAAAGATTCTTCCCCCAGAGGGTGCTGGGCACTGCCCAGGCTCCCCAGGGAATGGGCACAGCCCCGAGACTGCCAGAGCTCCAGGAGGGTTTGGACAATGCTCCCAGGGATGCCCAGGGTGGGATTGTTGGGGTGTCTGTGCAGGGCCAGGGGCTGGACTGGATGGTCCTTGTGGATCCCTTCCAACCCACATGATTCTATGATTAAAATAGATTTGGATGGTGAAAAACAAAGACAAAAATTAAAACAACACTTTCTCTCCAACCCTCTTTGCCCAAGCTGGGCTTCACTCCTTCATTCCCAACTCTTCTATCCCTGTTTTCTGAGGGACTGGGAATGGTTGCAGTCAGCCCACAACATCTCTCCTCTGCCATTCCTCCCTCTTCCCACTTTTCCCCAGGAAGTACTGGGCAGAGGCAGCAGAGCAGCTACAGCAGTAGAGGAAATGGGCCAGGGCATCCAAAATCTGGGCTGTGGGCAAATGGATTTATCCTTAGGGCTTTCCTTTCTAAGGCCAGTGCAGGAAACAGCACTGACCTTGTCTTGCCAAATATTTGGGGTTCAGTTGGTGACTGTGCTACTTGAGGGTGTAATGAGACTGCCAAGTTATTTTGAATTCCCACTTCCCTGTTTGTCCTGGCCTTTCAAGTGTAGTGTTTAATAAATCCTTTGCAACACTGAGAATTAAAGGCTTCTTAATAGCTTGTCACTTCAGGTTTCTGTTACTTCAGCATTTGCATAAGTGCATTCATGATTTTGGCACTTCACTCCAAGCCACCACAGACGTTGGAGCTCCTTGGCTCACCCAGCAAGAGGAAGCAGAGCTGGGGGAAGATCACAGGGGTTGGTTTTCCTGTGGGGTGGGCAGGAATGTTCTGGCAAAAATAGGCAGCTTCCAGTTGAGCCAGGCTAGACAATCTGAAGTCTGTGGTCCTCCCACTTCTCTTTTTTCTCCAAGTAGCTGCTGGCAGCTACTCCAGCAGCAACAGCTGCTTCTTCAGCCCAGACAGCTGAGCTCATCTTGCAGAACAGAGAAACCTGGGCCCAATTCATCATCTCTGTTAAATGCCCCCACGTCACGGCGAGCTGAGCTGGGTGCCTCATTGAGCAAAACCCCCAAATCTCTGGAAGCTGCCAGGACTTCAGCTGGATATCTGGAGGAAAGAACCATTCTACCCTTCTCCTGGTTCTATTTTCCCCTGTGAGCCATCACTTTTTTTCTCAGGAAAGTGTGTTTTGAGTACCCAGCTTGGATGTGGACCCAGCTTTTTTGTTTGGAAGGAGTTTTTTTGGCTATGCTGCCAGAACTGGCTGAGGTTCCTTTTCCAAGAGACTTGTAAATAAGCAGGGTAACCACGGCTGTGTAGCTGGGCTCCAGAAGAAGCCGGACTCCAAATGATGAGGCAGGAGTTGCTCACAGTGCTCCAGATGCTTCTGATAGAGGATGAAATTAGTGTTGAGCTCCTGTTTATACAGATTTTATCACTTGTAACTGCCCTGAAATGGGCTCTGTAATCCAGCCTCTGAGTCTTAGAGGAGAACTTCTTCCCCAAGCCACTGACTTACTGTCCATGATCTTTGCAATTGTAAATAATGCTGTTTCCCCTTGTCCCTGTCATCTCTTCCTACCCTACATTGCTAGTGATGTATCAGGCCTCATCTAGATTGTTCTAAAATGCACATAAAACTTTTTTTTTAGGTCTATCAATGTTAATAGATAGGTGTTTTTCTTCTATAAAGGAGATTCCTTTGACTCTTCCAGTTCCTAGCTTATTTCTAGGAAGCAGCAAAACATCACTGATGGAGCCCATTTGCAGTCTTGTTCTCTGATAATTCCCCCACCTTTGTAAAATCTTCCTGAGAGCTCTTTTAAAACTGCTCCCTTTTATTTTTGCAGACCCTCTGGTTGAATATTGGACCTCAGAATACCTGACTGTTGAGCCAATACCAGATTCAATACTCCACAAGTTTTGGGTGTAGGATTTGGGAAATTGACACTTCCACTGTGCAGGAGCTGCACTGAAGGAGATTTCCTAGGATTTCTGTAGGAAAATGCTCCCTGCTGTGAAAAACACAATTCATTTTCTATGTAAATTTTAAGAAATAGGTTTAATAGAAAATAAGACAATTAGGAGATAGAAGGGTGAGTTGGCATTCAGCCAAGTCCACACCTTGCTGCATCAGAGACGTTCTTTAAATCCCCTTTCTATTGCATCAGTCTGTTGAATATTCATATTTTTCCATAAACTAGTTTCCATAGTCCAGGAACTGTTTTGCATGGTCCCTCCTCGGGTCCCCCTTTTTAGAGCATGTGTGTTTCTTGGCTGTGTCTTCATTATCACCTCCAGCTTGGGCCTTGGTCCAGACTTTTTTCAGATGGAGATGCTGATAGTTGGTATATCAATAGCAGGGTCTTCTTTACGTGTTCACTGGAAGTTATCCCAACCAAACAGACAGTTTAACCCTACTATATCAACTCTTGCCACTGTGCCTAATTTTCTTTACTAATAGCAGTAATAAAAACTTATATCCTTACTACAACGTTATTATTCATACAGCACACACCTTGCGAAAAGCCAACTTTATAATACATATCTATAACACTGCTGACACGTTAGGAGGATGGGAGCAGCTGCTGTGAATTGGCAGTGCCCCTGGAGGCTCCCGGAGTTCAGAGAGCAAGGGCAGAGCGAGACAAGAGAAGGTGAAGCCAGCATCTGTGGAGAACAGAGAACAAGCTCACAACAGCCTTTAGTCATAGCCTTTGGTCGTGCCAAATGTAAATGTGAGCACTCCATACCCCTGGCACCCAGATAAAAAGTGGAAACGAGCGAGCTGATGAGCTGCTGGAATTAATGGGGCGTGCAGGAATGCCGTGGATCCCTGGCAGCTCACCACGGGGCAGGGGTGGGAATTGAGGTGAGCTGGTATTTCAGAGGATCCTCCTCCCTTAAGCTTTTAAATGTGGCCACAAAGCCTTTGCTGAATTCGAGGGGCTTGGGGTGTGTGTCCTATCCTGCCTGTGCCTGTTTGCTGCTGCTTGCGTTCCCTGATTTTAAATTATTCAGGCAGAACAGGACAGCAGCTTGTTGAACAAGGAACCTGATAGAGGGTGAGATCTGTGCATGGAAGAGGCAGAGGGCGAGGGCTGCTGGAGCTGTGGGGGCTCCTTAAATTAGCTTTGTTCCTAACCCTGAAACAAAGATGGGGTGGAAAATGGAAGTCCAAATGTGGCCACAACCTTGGCCCGGCCTTTTCCCATTTGGAACAACCCTGCTGCAGTGCTGGCACTCCTGCACATCCAGAAAGGGCTCCTCTGGGTGTCTTTAAGAAAAGACTAGATGTGGCACTTGGTGCCATGGTTTAGTTGAGGTTAAGGTTGGGTTGGACTTGATGATCTTGGAGGTTTTTTCCAACCTAATGATTCTGTGATTGTTTCCTTACCCTGCAAATGACTTAAGCAGACACTAAAATTCACCCCGTGGCTTAGAAACTTGAGAAGTGAAATGAGCTTAAACATGTGTATTTTAACCTTCCCTGCTCTCTGAATGTTCTCTGCATGGAAGTGGAAATTTTGTTGCTTGCTGGAGTCAGGAGTGGGGAAGAAGAACCTCTCTCCCCCTCATCCTTCTGTAGCCATCAATGACAGACTGTAAATGTCACAGTGTGAACGTTGGCATCTTTCACCAGGGCTGCTGGGGAGCCACATTTTCCAGCATTTAGTTCTTGTGTGACATGTGAGAGGAGAAAGGCTTTGCTGTGCTGGCAGCAGGAGCTGGGCCATGCAGAGCGAGGGGGTCTCTACCCTTCAGCAGGGGCATCTGACCTTGGTCGCACGTGGGGGTGGGATGTGGCTCTGGAGAAGTTCTGGAAGCCCCGTGGTTGGAAAAGCGCCACTTGGTGAAGGTGGCAGATGGCACAGAGCATCAGGTGCTGGTCTCCAGCCTCACAGTGACAGCTTTTCCTATTCCTGTCCCTCTCACACCAAATGTGGGCAGCAATGGGTGATCTTGGGGCTGATCTACTGCACCCCCAAGAAGTTTCCTGCAGTAGTTGATGCTTCACAGCATTCACAGTCTGTCTAAATGGTGTTTGTGTCGAAGATTTTTGGGGGTGGATGGTGATGCTGCTGTAGATCATGGAATCATTCAGCTTGGAAAAGACCTTTGACATCATGAAGTCCAACCACAAATGGTGTGACTTCAGCAAAGAGCTGGGGCAGAGTAGGGCTGGATGCCAGGATTTCACTGGAGCTGTCAAGTAGTCAGGTTGTCTGCTTTCAGCAATCTCCAGGACTATTTTTTGCCCCAGGATTAATTTTTATCTTGCAGTATGAATCAGCTGTGTCCTTAAAAAAGCCACAAAATCTGAGTCCTTGCCCTTTGCCATCAGGCAAATCCTGGTAAGGCCAGCACAAGTTTGGGGCAAAACAACACTTGGAACTACTGGTCTCTCTCCACACTCCAGCTGGGAAGGAGGGGATACTGCCCCTGCCCAGGGCTTCCTGCCTTCTGGCAGGAGCCTTTGTGTGAAGTGTTGAGATCATTTAGAACGTGATCATGCATACATAAGCTCCTGGCAATTCCCGTTTCACCCTTTAATGAGCTGGGTTTCCAGAAGTGTTTTTGCCACCCAATCATGCACCAGTTAAAACTGACCTCTGCAAACCCCAGACTTGGTTCCCTGTATGGCACAGAATCACAGGATAGTTTAGGTTGGAGAAGACCTCCAAGATCATTGAGTCCAACCTTTGTACCATGCAAGAAATGCTATGACCTTTAAATACAAATCAGTAATGCTGTGGTGGTGGTAGAGATTGAGTCCCAGGCCTGTTTGGGTTGGAAGGAACCTTTAAGATCATCTGTTTCCAACCCCCTGCCATGGGCAGGGATTGTTTGATGTCAGTTCCCATGGGCAAGCCCAACACCATCCCCTGCTGACATTCCTGGCTCATGTCTATGAGGAACGAGTCAAGCCCAGCTCTAGGACCTGTCATTGCTCGTATCTGGGAAGGCCACTGAGGAGGGACTGCCAAATGTCCTGTCACACCTACAGTCCCAATCCCACTTCAGCTTTTGGAAAGCAAACAGCTTTGTGTCACGTGTAAACTCTCTATTTTGGGTTAAGTGTCCCCTGCTGGTTTTCCAGTAACTCGCGAAAAAAAGTGGAAAAAAACTTCCCTGAAGTTTTTACATGTTAAACTTGACCAGGAGTTCCAAATTCAGGATCAGCTTTGCTGCCTGTCACTGCTCAGCCAAGGTGATAAAACACCTTTGGATGAGGATTTTGAAAGCTCTCTTTGCAGCAGTAATTGTGGGAACTTGGATTCTGCAGATGCTGAGCAGCCTGAAACAAGTCTTGAGATCACCTTTGGTACAGTTGGCATCAGATTTCTGAGAGACATCGTGAAGGAAGGAGCAAAACTCAGCATCCCCGGCACTCTGGATGTCCTTTTAAATTATTTAGCACCAAAATGATATTGTCTCATGGGCATGTCAGTGCCAGGTTGGATGGGGCTTGGAGCAACCTGGTCTAATGGAAGGTGTCCCTGCCCATGGCAAGGTGGAACAAGAAGAGATTTAAGGTCCTTTCCAGCCCAAACCATTCTAGGGTTCTGGGATATGATTCCATGACTTGGGATGAGACTAACATGGTCACCCCCTGAGTGACTCCCCCGTAACCTATGGAGCTGGAGGTGCTTTTCCACTTGCCAAATCCCTGTTTAATGCTCTGCCCCTCCACTCAAATTAGAGCTTTATATTAAGCACACCACTTATTAATTAGCAACAATAACCATTGCCTTGTAAGATAATTATTTGGCCTAATAACAAAACACTTGCCAGGAAGACTCTGCTTTTCCAGCAGCTCGATCTTGCCCCTGGCTTTCCTGCTGCTTCCTTTCAAAGCTGACAGCTCTCAGTGTCTTTGGAGAGGCTTTTCCTAAGCAGGGTTGTTGTCACACTGCTGCAGTGATTGCTTCTCCCAGCTACCACAACTCAAAGTGCTCCCCAAAGGCTTTGCTCAGACCTCTTCACACACCTTACACCCCGTAGCTGTGGGGTATTTCACATATGCATACCCTATTGCTGTATTTCTGGGCTGTTTATTTCCTACTCAGCTGTCTGGTTTGTGATGGATTTTGTTTTTCTTTCTTCTCTCTCTCTCTCTCTCTCCCTTTTTTAAAAATTTATTTGGATGGTTTTTATTTTATTTGGAGAGAAATTCTCATTGGGAAGTGCAAGTGGAGAGCAGAGCTGAATTTCAATTCTCGATTGATATGTGGGCTCAGATTATCCTACCTGGCTGGCTTGAGGCTGTGCCAACAGATTGAAAAGCACTAATTGAGACCTCTGTAGTTAGAAAAACGTGTCCTGGGAGATATTCCAGGATATTTTAGCAGCAATGCACCTTGTAGGAATACAAGACAAGATGTACAAGGCATCCTAGATTGAAAATAAGAGGTAAAACATTTGTTATCTTACGAAAGCAGCAGTTGGGAGTGTGGCTGAGGGTTGACAGCTCAGCTCTGGCCATGCCTGTCTTTCTGTGCTGCTTCCCACCTCCTGGTACCTCTGCTGAGATTTCCTCCAGCGGCAAGAAGATGCCAAATGGGCATTTTTAGCTTCTCCACTGAACCTCAAGGAAGAGGATTTTTTTTTTTTTTTTTTTTTTTTTTAATTTGTATTTTTATTTGCACCTTTTCCATGTCTTCCAGCACCAGAGCTCACACTGGGGGGAATTGAAATGCAAACTCAGAGCTCTGTGCAAGCGTTTGAGCTGCTGGGGACATCTGTTAGTGCCATGGGCAGGCTCTGGAGCAGACAGTGCTGCTGACAGCAGACAGGAGAAGATCTGTCTGGACAGTGCTAATCACAGTCTCTGGCAGCCTGGCTGTTGGGAGCCAGGCACAGATGGCTGCACTCGCTCCCTCCAAGTCGTTGTAGCTCGCTGGTATTTTGTGACTCTATCTCATTTTAGCACATTTTATGGCTTGTGCTCTCACCAGGCAAGGGCTGCTGGAGTTTTCCTCTGCAGTGACACCAAGCTGGCTGCTCACATTTGAGTCCTGCCATGCTGGGGCAGGATTTATTTCTCAGTGTTACCAAAGATTTGGTAAAACCAGTGGCCAGCATCTCCTGCTGTTCAAATGGCTTTTACCTGAAGGGGTTAACAAGAGAAATAGATCACTCTAGACTTGAGTAGTATTTCTGTATCTCCTTTCATCCCAATCAAAAGATCACTGGGAACTTGATTAGGGAGAAATGTAATGCAGATCATTGATGAAAACACCCTCTAACAGCTTTGCATCTGGAAATGATCCGAGGAATACCATTGTTCACCGACAGCTGATTAACAGGAGCTCCTTAGTCATTAACATACCTGGCTGAGGCCTCTCTAATTATCAGCTGAGCTAATGCTTTCATCAGGGTGACAAAGGGGACAAGTCAGCCCTCAGTGGCTCTGGTAACAGAAATGGAACTGTGAAGGTCACCCCACAGTTTTGGGGATGCTGCTCTCACCTCAGCTGGGCATTCAGAGGTTCCCTGCTGCTAAGACCTAAGACTGTGAAGATCTCAGTTCCTGCAGAACTCCCACATCTTTTTTCCCCAGGTTTATTTTAATTGCTGGCAGAACACCCCATATCCCTTATTACTTCCCAGATGGAAGCAGTGTGTTTTAGCCCAGCAGCTGCTCTCTGAACACGCAGAAACACTTAACCCTAGGCTGGTTGGGCTTGGAAGGGACTTTAAAGACCATCTAGTTCCAACAAACACAGACAAATCAGTTGTTGATCCCTGTGGGCTGGGTGATGGATACTGGGGCCTGGTGTGTCCCTGCAGGGGCATCTCCTGAAGCTCCCAGGGAAGCTCCCAGGGAAGGTCCCAGCTGTTTCCAATGGACTCTCCACCAGGGACAGCTGGGCCCATCAGCCACGGGTGGGGCAGCTCTGCAAAAATTGTGTTTTAGGAAGGGCAAAGAGCGTAGGTAGAAGTTGCTGTTAGTGGAAGAGTGGCAGTGCAGGGTGTGTTGGGCTGGAAGGCTCAGTTCAAACCCAGCTCCTCCAGGAGCAGGGGTGTTTGGGTGTGCTGTTATTGCATGTTCACAAAGGTGCTGTGGGATGAGCCTCTTCATCACCTCCAAGCCCCTGCTCTGCCTTTGCCAAGGTAGATCTGTGTGTGTGCATGTGAAATGAAATTAAGTCGAGAGCTTCTGCTTGCTGATTAAAATCAGTGTCTCTAAATAATTGTAATGCTAAGTGCTGCCTGTGCCCTGCAGAGCTGCCCTGTGATGTTTTCTCTTAGTTCAGCACTTAATGGGATCCTTGGGAGTGAGTGTGGTGCAGTATTTGAGTGGGGCTGACTCACTGTCTGAACCCTGGGGCTGTGGGGTGGTGTTGCTTTTCCTCCTGGTTTCACAGTCCAGCTGAACAGCACAAAATATGCCTCAAATATGGGAATGTTCAGTGACAAATTTCTTAAGCACCCTGCCAGGACCCCGGCAGGGGAAGCAGGAGGGCTCCTTCCTGTGCTCCATATTCATGTTTCACCCAATTATGCCCTTCAGCACTTCTTGTTGGCAATGAATACTCTGGCAAGATGCTTGGAGAACCTCGAGGATTCTCCCAGGGTTGTAATTGTTCCGGAACAAGTAAGGGATATCTCCTGGAAAAGGAAGGATGTGGGTTATTTCATAGGCTTGGCGTTTGCTCGTTTGAAAGCACTGCTTTTGCAGGCAATTACACTGTGCTAGCAGAACAAATTTCAGCGAACAGTTGATAAAATTCATAATTAATGAGCTTTGGCTACCACAATGCTGATTCTGTTCAAAATAAGCTCACATTCCATGCTTGCTTTTCCCAGATACGAATGAATCTGCTTCTTAGTGGAATCAAATGTCATTTAGACATATGTAGCCTAGGGGAGAAAGTGCATTCTTCAGCTGTTTAGTACCTGCCCCAGTCTGTTTGCAGGGATGTGTTGATTTTGGCCTTCTGGGCACAAAGTAGGAAGAAGAGAAACTTTCTCCTCTATTCTCCCTAGAATACTGTCTGTAGGGCAGGATGAATTTGTATGGGATGAACAGCCAAAAGCATGAAATGGATGGAGATGCCTGAGTGAGCTGGCTGTGATATCCCTGTTTCCCTCTCGTTGCTCTCCTCTCCCCTGCAGGGAACATCCAAAGACTTTTTCTGTGGCTTGCCTGGGGACATCTCTTAGCCAGATAGCAGTGCAAGTGATGGGCTTGGAGGATTAGGAAGGAATCACTGGAGGTCATGGTTGTGCTTCTTCAACCAAGTGCTGCAGAGCTCCTGGCAGATGTTGCAGAGATCTGTATGGCTATTGATGTACCTATGTTGTCTCCTTCTCCCTAAAGCAAGATTTTTTTTTTTTTTGTCCCCACAAATGGAGAAAACTGGGCTGGGAAAGAGGGAGCTGTAATGAGATGGAGTTTAGGGTTTCTTCCTTCCCAACCTGTTCTGTGATTGTCCAGGCTGGCATCAGTGGATTAATTACCTGCAGAACATTCTAAATCAGCCCTGGCTACTCAGGTAACCAGGAGAGTGCTCATGAAACAATTAAAGCTGTGGAAACGTGGTCTGGGGAAGCTTAATTGGTGAAAAATGAAGGAAAGCTCAGCAGCCAGCTGAAGTAGGTTAAGACTGGAGGTGTGACTTGATGCTCACACCTGACAAGCCAGAGCAGGGGTTGTAGTCATCAAACCAGCCTTAGATTAGCTCTGCCCTGGCAGAGATGCTGTAGTTTATAATTTTTCATCTAATTGAGTGAGATGTGGTGAGAATGTATCCCCCAGGGACATGTCCTCTCAGGGAGGCCAGAGTGTTTTCCCTGCTCCCAGATCTTAGACACTGTGTCTCATAGGAGATTTAATTTATGTCAAGGGAGGTTTAATTTTTCTAATAAAAACCCCCTCAGTTTTTTTCCCCCTACCATATCTCCTGCAAACATTTGCCCTGCTGTTGGTTTGTTAAGAGAAGCTGGCTATGAATTGTGTGTAGCTGCCTCTAAATCCAGGTGCTGGGTGGGTGCAGGTGTCAGCTGATGCTCTGAAGACATCCACGGTCACTTAATTGCAGTAGCTGAGCCAAAGTGGGCTCAGGCCAGCACAGGGAGCTGTGTTCTCATGGCTGGCAGGCCCTGGGGGGCATCACAGTGAATGGGTGATTGGCTCTAAACCCTGTTGAACATAAGAAACTTGGCTTTATGTGGGAGCAGAAGTGGAAAAGTAATGCTGATTTGGAGTTTTTAAAGACTTTTTAAACTTCTTGGTCTTGGAGCTAGATTATCTTTAAGGTCCCTTGCCACCCAAACCGTTCCATCTGCTTCTTAGTGGAATCCTGCTTTGGGATGTCAAACAAACCCAATCACTCTGAAACCCAGGAAGAAACATCCCATTCACTTGCTTTTATTTTGCCTTTCAATTTTTCCTTTTCACCTGTTTTTTTTTTTGTCTTTGAGAGCTTTAAACAATCTCTCAGGTGGAGTGGAGTGTGCAGTGTGGGCAGTGGATGAGCATTTGGTACCTCCCACAGATTTTGGCACGTGGGCAAAGGGTTTAATATTCCTTTAGTATCACAGTCCCTTTATAGCCTAATGCAGTTTGCAGAGCATGAAAGAAAATCCTACTCTGTAGCAGAATTCAAAGGGGAAATAATGAATTGTGGTCTGTTGCAAATAATTAAAGCACGCAGATATTTAGTGATCTATCAAGGGGAATGAGGGAGTAATAAGACACTCTGTCCAATTTGTTTTAGAGCTGGAGTTGGAGCACTCTGGTATAAAATTATAACCTCTGTATTAATCACAAGAATGTTCACTGTATCTAGGTCAAATCCACACATGAACCTTCACAAAACTTTTGCTTCATTCAGCTTTTTCATGATTATCTTTACCTTCTGGTGCCTTAGGGGAGGTAAAATACCTTTGATTTTAAAGAGGGGAGGGGAAAAAAAGGGAGGCATTTTTTATCCAGTTTCTCTTTAGCTTCTCCTTCCTGCCTCATTTTTTTAAAGCAGCAAGGTTTTTCCTTTTAAAAAGGGGGGAAGAAAGGGTTTGTTTTATGTATGTTTTTCACTGAAGGTTGCTCAAACCCAACCAGTTCTATTGTGGCTCTGAAGGAGCCATAAAATTTCATTACAGCTTTTCCACAGAAACCAATTTGAGTGTCCAAGGCTCGGTCTTGTGGTTTAAAGATCTCTCTCTAGAATCAGTGTGTGCCTCTTCCCCATCCCTGCGTGGCTGCCAGGTTCAGTTCACGTCTACTGGAGTATTTCTTTGGGGACTGAAACCAATTAAAACTGTGATGAATTAGAGGCTCTGCATTTGGGTTAGCTCTAAATCTTGGCTTTGTGTGCATGAGCATCCCACTTTGCAAGTGACTGTGAGGTTGGCTGTGCTCTTTCTCAGTCTGATTTATACAGAGAATGATGAAGAGGGAGCTCTGTGGCATCCAGTAGCCTATTTTTAGCTAAAAATTGGAAAGGTAGGGGGGTTTGTTTAGGGTTCTGGTGGGTTTTTTTTCTCTCTCTGAGGTAAATATTACTAAAGAATCAAAGTGGCCATAAAAATAAGAAACAAATAACTCACTTTTAGCTCCCATTTTCTCCTTTTATGTTGAAGCTCTTAATATCAAATTACTCTGGAAATGTAACATCTCCTCAGGTTGGAGGCACTAGGAATAGTTCCTGCCTTGGATTTGGCAGCTTTCCAGCGGTGTGACTTGCAGTGTAATGTACACATTGTTACCCAGAAAATTACCAAAAATACCCAGAGAGGGTCACATGTCCCAGGTGTGCTCATGGCTGGGTTTTACTGAGCCTTACACAAGGCCTGGAGAGCTGCATCTCACATTTCTGCCCCATGCCAATTAAAAGTTCTTGGAGATGTAGGGCTGAGCTGGCATCATTTGGGAACATGGATCCCATTTCCAAATTATTCCACTGAATGGTGTGGAAGGACCTTAAAGCCCATTTCTTTCCATGGGCAAGGACACCTTCCATTATCCCAGGTTGTTCCTGGCCTGGGACACTTCCAGGGATCCAGGGGCAGCCACAGCTTCTCTGGGCACCCTGTGCCAGGGCCTGCCCACCTTCCCAGGGAACAATTCC
>JBBMKD010000002.1:5023350-5049000 GCA_037834095.1 Argya squamiceps
ACAATTCCTGCCCAATATCCCATCCATCCCTGCCCCCTGGCAGGTGGAAGCCATTCCCTGTGTCCTGTCCCTCCAGGGCTTTGTCCCACATCCCTCTCCAGCTCTCCTGGAGCCCCTTTAGGGCCTGGAAGGGGCTCTGATGTCTCTCTGGAGCCTTCTCTTTTCCAAGTGAACATTCCCAGCCTGGCTCCAGAGCAGAGGGCCTACAGTCATGACAAAACACTACCCTAAAATCTCTTTGTTCTTTTAGAGAGTGCAGTTTGACTCAGAGCAGAAATCCATCCTGACTTGTGTTGACTTTGATTGCTGCAGCTGCTGGGCACTGCCATGAGGCCTGGCCCTTTCCCAACCTAAAACATCTCCCTGTCCTGTCCCTGAGGGATTGCTCATGTTCCTGAGGGATCCATCCCCTCCTCTGGAGCAGCAATGTGACGCCATGGCAGGATGGTTGTGACTGCTCCATTTATCTGCTGAAGGCTTGATTAAACTCGAGAGGCCTCTGGTGGAATTGCTTGTTCCCCCATGTAATTACAAGCAAAAAGTGCTCGTGGGGAGCCTGACACAGCCCTTGCCTTGACACAGGTGCTGTCCTGCCTTGCTGGATCACATAAGTGCTCCTGGATGCACATCCCTTGGGTATCCCACATGTCCCTGCTGGGCTGCTTCACCTGCTCCCAGTGAGGAATTCTTTGCTTTTCTCACCTGCCAGTGGCAGGTTGGGCTGCTCACCTCTCCCCCTGGGCAGGGGAACAGCCTTTGATCAGAACAGACCCTTCTGACAGCCGTAGTCTGAATAAATAACTTTGCCTCGTTGCCTTTCCATTCTGATTTTGCTTTCCCCGGAGATTTGCGCTCTCACCATCACCAAGAAAACACATTTATTTTTGAATGTGTAGCTAAGCTGGCAGCAATGTAACACCTTTTCAGCTCTCGCTTGGTGTAGCTGCAAGAATAAATAGCTCCTTTCTCTTTCTAGTCTTGGGAATGTTTGAGCTTCCCGTGACTTTCCAGTAAAATTTGATTTAGAGGGAATTGGAGCCACGTGTTGTTTGCATCTGACCCAAGGAGAGTTTTATTGCTCTGGAGTGATAACTACCAAGGGGAAACTGAAACCCCCAAGGTACAAATCCTTGTCACAGACACAAGGAAAGGCAGAGCTTTGCTTCCACTGGGAAATCAAGGACCTGAGAGATGGGAATGGCCACAAGTGGCTTCATGAAGCCCAAGGTGTGTGAAGTGGAGCAGGCAAGGAAAGAGCAGGAACCTGCTGCTCTGAAAGGGCTTTGTTGTGCTGGAGGAGCAGGAACAGAGGTGCCTGTAGTGGCTTTTCATTAATTGGAGGAAAAACTGGAGTTTGGATGTCCCATCTGGGACTTGCCTGAGACAGGGACTGAGCCCTGGTGGCTGAAACTTTACATGGCTGTGGTTAATGGGGTGAAAACTGTGCAGTTGGGTTGGGAGAGAGGTGCAAAGACATGTTTCCACCTTACAGGAAGATGGTTCAAAGGTTAACATTAAAGATTTGGGGAATCCCAGTAAGTCACCTCTTTCAGAACTTTCAGTCTCAACCCTCTCCCTGAAGTTACCTAATTCCCTAATTAATTTCCTGAAGGACAATCAATGGTGTAAGGCTGGAAATTCAGCAATCCCCTCTGCTAGAACCATTGATGTGGACCACCTCTGCTTGCTGAAACAGGAGACAACCTGCCCTTTTGACTGCATTTCCTAGCAGGTTTCTGGGATTTTTTCTTTTTTTTCCCTTTCTCTGGCCTCCCACATGGAAAATAATCCTTTCAACATGCAGATGGCAGCTCCCTTCACAGAGGGGCAGGCTTGTGCAGAAGGCTGAATTTTTACTTTATTCATAGAGCATGTGTGCGTGTTGCTTGCAGAGTGTTACTCTCAGTATTATGTTAAAAATAGCTGGTGCTAAGCTTCTAATTCTTAACCTTTTTTTTTTTTTTTTTTTTTTGCTCAGGCTTCTGATTTCAGAGGAATTTGTGATTTATGATGTAAAACTTTCCTGTGGTTGAGAGAGCTGGTCTAATTTCCCATGAAATATCTACAGCTTGCTTGTAAAACTGGGTTCTGATGATTAAAAACCTGAAAATGCTTAGGCTGTTTTGTGAATCTGCCACAGTAGGCACTGGGTTGGCATGTCCTGGTGCCTAAACCCACAGGATTCATGGAGCATCTTGAGATATCCATGAAAGATCGTTAGACCAGCTTTAGTTAGTCTGGAGAGAGCAGCAGTGCTGTTACTGCATAGCTGAACATTCTGGTCATGAGTGGGAGAAGTAAAATCCTCCAGTACAGCTAGAAGATGGCATTAGTGGGGCGGGAAAAAAGTGTATTTTTTATATCTTCCACCCTTTCTCCAGTTACTTGTGTGGCACAAGTGGTCTTGTGCAGAGAATGCTGCAGCCCATGTGGACAGGCTGCATTTCTGGGCTGCTCCTCTGCAGGGGGAAAGGAGGAACAAAAATGAGGGGTTTGTTTGAAGCCTTCCTCCTGAGTTTGGTCCCACTTTGTCTGATGATTATTAGGAGCCTCCTGCCCCTGCTTTCCCTTCTGCTGGAACGATGGAAAACAAAAAGAATCCTAAAAAGCAAATGGCTCAGAGTGAGCTCATCACACTGGGGTGCTGATTCGACATTGGCCTAAAAGGGTTTGGGTTGGAAGGGACTTTAAAGCTCATCTCATTCCACCCCCTGCCATGGGCAGGGACACCTTCCACTATCCCAGGTTGCTCCGAGCCTGGTCCAGCCTGTCTTTGGACACTTCCAGGGATGGACCAGACCACAGTCTGCACATCCCTGAGGGTAAGTGTGAGTGGAAACCCTGTGGGGGACACAGGGAGCAAGCTTGGCACCTGCAGTGAGACCCCACGGTCCCAGTGTCATGTTTGTCCTGGTTCCTGGGCCATGGATGGGGGCATGGGATCCTCTGGAGCTGTGGCTATCATGTCAATGCATGTGTAAATTCCAGCATCATCTTCCTCGTGAAGTTATTAATGAAAATCATCACCCTCATTTAGAAGCTGCCATCACTTAGTAGATTAACCTTTATCAAGCAACTTTGCTATGCCAGCTGCACAGCAAAGTAATTACTTTTAATAGAATCTGCCCTTGATTTGAAGCCACAGGGGAAGCAATTAAATTTAACAAAGGCAAAAGCCATGACTTATAAATGAAGATGGATGGCTTTTGCTATCTATTTCATAAATTCTATTGTGTACAAGTGAAAGAAAATACTCAGCTCCTCTCATGTTTTGGGGGTTTGAAATGTGGCATCAGACTCTTGATCTCTGGGTGGGTTGGATGTCATCAGTGCCAGCTCTGGGATTTGGCTTAGCACTGTTTACATTCAGGTCATGAATGACTTGTGGGGGCTTTGAACTTGAGCTCCTCAAAACTTTGATACTCATGTTCAGCATGAAGAGTTTGCCTAATGGTTTCTTGGACCACCTCATCTCCTACCTCTACCTCTCAGCTGAGGGGGTGTTTTGTTTGAAGCCAAGATGTGCCATAAAGTGCTTTTTGTGTCTGTGAACTTGTTCACTTCAGGTTGTACCAGTGACAAGGGGCTGATCCATGAGTGTCCCATGGACCTTTATGGTGGCCCTGATACAGAATCCCAGAATGGCTTGGGTTAGGAGGGACCTTAAAGATCATTTCATTCCATGGGCAGGGACACCTTCCACTTTCCCAGATTGCTCCAAGCCCCATCCAACCTGGCCTTGGACAATTCCAGGGATTCAGGGACAGCCACAGCTTCTCTGTGCCAGGATGCCCAGCATCACAGGGGACAATTCCTTCCCAATATCCCATCCAGCCCTCCCTCTGGCAGTGAGAAGTCATTCCCTGTGTCCTGTCCCTCCATCCCTTATCCCCAGTCCCTCCCCAGCCCTCTTTGATGGCCCTCTGGAAGGGGTTTTGAGGTCTCTGTGGAGCCTTCTCCTCTCCAGGTCAACATCCCCAGCTCTCCCAGCCTGGCTCCAGAGCAGAGGGGCTCTGATCACATTAAAACACTAAAATATCCTGCTGTGGGGCAGGGAGGGGCTGGGCAGCATCATGTGGCCCCTCCCAGACCTTGATGTCACAAATATATATGCCAAAAATACAAATGTGCTTTCCCTCTCTGGTATAAACCTGCCATTCTTGGCTTGGCTGAGGGTCAGAAGGGGCAGACCCTCATTTTCCATCTCTCTGGGCAGTGCTGCAGATGCTCTGCCCTGTCCTGCCTGTTCCATCCCTTTGCTCACCCCCGTGAGGGATGCTGAGCTCCCAGGAATGCTGACTATCCAGAGCATCACTGGAAGTGCTCTGGCTGTGGATGTGCTCAGCAAATGGAAAGTGAAAAGCAGTGGGCTGCAGGCTGGGGGTCCTCACAGCTGAGAGCAGAAGTCCTGTGTCCTGAGCTGTGTGTCAGAGCAGTCTCTCTTCCCTTTGCAGTGTTGTAACAGGGCTGTTTGGGCTCAGAGCCCTGGCCTGGCTCTCCTCCTCCACTCCAGCTGATATCTGCTAACCCATATCTGCTTTGTAATCAAATATCTCTGCCTGAGACTGGAGTTTCTATTTGTTTTGTGGAGTGGAAGAAGCCAGTGATCTCTGACTGGCATCGAGTAGCATCAAGTGTCCCAGCAGTCTTTCTGCTGATATTTCTTCTATTTGTTCAGGCTGCTCCAGGTCTCTCCCTCAGTTCTTTCATCCTCTGGGGCAATCCCTGCATTCCAAACACTGCCCTTAAACAGCTGCTGTGCAAAACCTGCACGTGCAGCATCACAGCCTCTGTGTCAACAGCTTCCCCTCTTGTGAACTGTCAGCACAAAATTCAGGATATCGGTCCCGAAGGAGGCAAATGCTTCATTGTGTCAAATTTGACTTCCCAGGGTTATTTGGAGGAAAGGAGGTTTAGGGAGGATGGGGTGGGCTGGGAGGGTCCCTTACTGCCATTGAGTGTCCAGAAGGGTGTGTGGAAGTCTTTGGTATATTAACTTTTTTTAATATGTTGATTCAGCCTAGAGAAGGGAAGGCTCCAGGGAGAGCTCAGAGCCCCTTGCAGGGCCTAAAGGGGCTCCAGGAGAGCTGGAGAGGGACTGGGGACAAGGGATGGAGGGGCAGGACACAGGGAATGGCTTCCCACTGCCACAGGGCAGGGATGGATGGGATACTGGGAAGGAATTGTTCCTTGGGAGGGTGGGCAGACCCAGGCACAGGGTGGCCAGAGAAGCTGTGGCTGCCCCTGGATCCCTGGCAGTGTCCAAGGCCAGGCTGGGCAGGAGCAACCTGGGATGGTGGAAGGTGTCCCTGCCCATGGCAGGGGTGGAATGGGATGGGCTTTATGGTCCCTCCTAACCCAAACCATTCCAAGACTGTGTGAATCCAGGTGGTTGGACGCTGAGCTCACACAGGATGGGGTGGAGACAAGCTGAGCTCTGCAGGTGTGACCCAACCGAGCCCCTTTGCCATGCCTGTACCCTGGAAAGAACTTGCCTCCCCCTGGGAACTGATTTTTTCAGTCAGTGCAGCTAATGAAGGGAAAAGTGTGCCAGCTCCTGGGAATGGAGCAGCCCCTTAAGAGGAAATAGGTTTCATGATTTGCTTGGAAACTTTGATTGCTCTCCTGGGAGCTTGGCTCCATCTCTCCCCTGTTGCTGCTGCCAGCAGATCCGGACCAGGGCCTTCACTACCTGTGTGTTCCTCCCTCCACAGTGACCCCCACCTGGGAGAGGCTGTTCCTTGGCTCTGGGTGCAGGACACAGCATAAACATTTCTGTGGTAAAGAGTTCCAGTTGGTTGTGACCCTCCTGGAGGGAGGCAGCAGAGCTGAGCCTTTGTACTGCTGCCTTTGTCTCTGCCACAAAGCCGCCCGGGTTTCCTCTGCCAGGGCTTCAGTGCCTTCCCTTTTCATCCAGCAGGTTTTATTCCTCTTTAGGGAGATGGATTGCAATGGAGGGGACTGTTCTTTGACTGGTGGAGTCAGTTGTTTCAAATACAAAAAAAAAAAAGAGAAGCATTTGAGGCTGATTCCACTTTCTTTTGTCAAGAAGAGTCTGTACATGTTTCTGAGCAGCTCCAGTCTGGCAGAGAGCAGCTGCCTGTGCACGTGAGAGGCCCATTAAGATTCAGTGCTGCTTCAAACCTCCCATTTATGCTCAAAACAGCCTTCTAAAAAGCAGGAGGAAAAAAAAAACCAAACCCAACCAACTGCATTAAAAAGCAGCTTCCAAATTAGAATTGTTTGTTTCTCTCGGGAGAAAGAGGAGCTGTTTTCCTGCATCCCTACAGAGCATCCTAATCCTGCTGCAGGTCTCTCCTGCTGCCAGGTGGCTTGGTCTGCTGGGAAATTGGTTGGATGTCTGGTAGGGATGAGGCTGGAATCACCTTACAGGCAGGAAAGGCTTTAAATGTGATGTGGCTGCAGGGAGAGAATGCTACAGTAATAAAGATTTTCAGCTGGGGCAGGACACTGCCATAAGAGTACTGTATTTTATGTATGCAGTAGAAATTAATCTGGATTAATTTAGGAGAATGAACATGATTAAAGCCACTCCTTTGGAATCAGAGGAGCTTTGTGTTTGGTTTGGTGTAATTGGCTTATAAAGTGGCTGTTCTCTGAAGGATGTCTGTGCCCACGCTGTCTGTGGAAGCACGTGCTCCCAGCACACCCTTCCCTCTGTCCTGTGGATTTGCCTGGGAATGGGGCAGGTCTGTTGGTGATCTAATTCCATGGAAATGGAGAGAACTGCCCTCCAGGCTTGCCCTCAGCTGGGATGCTCTGGGAGGTGAGTGGTGCAGATCACACCTTCCCCTGCAGCAGGTATTGAGAGTGCAGGAATTGTTCCCACCACCCTGCAAGAGAGGTTGGAAGAGTGAGGGAAAAGGCTCCAACACCATCAGGGAGAAAGGGAAAGAGAATCCTGTATCCCTGTGTTCCCTTCTGCCAGGAGAACAAAGAGGGAACAAACACCACACTGGCATTTGCCCCGTGATCGAAAGCACTTCTGTGTTTTATAACCAGCTCCAGGGATTTATCACCAAGACTTCAGGATTCCCAAGGGGATTATGTGCACAAACGACAATATTCCCTGGAGTACATAAAATTGAAGTGGAGTTTTGGAAAGGATATAAACCTCCTTGTCTGGGGCTCTGCCAGCTTTAACTGCTTGTGCTTTGGCAGATCCATGGGTGCTTGGGGACTGCAGTGCAGAGATCCTGGGAGGGAAAACTGGTTTTGGCCGAGGTGTACATCACCTGTAAAGCCCCTAACAGTGGCAGGTTCCCTCCTGGGGGTGGATTTGACAGGTAACTCCCAGAACAGGGAGGAGGAATCGCTGATTGTGTTGCAGCACCAAATGCAACAGAGCACTGAGGATGCAGCTCTCCACTGAAAATCTCCCCAGGGAGTGCAGGTGCAGAGGTTTGCCTTTAAAAATCACCTTGGTGCAGTCTGTCTGCACTGCTGTGGCTCTGTCCTGGTGTCACTCTTGATTCTAAGTCACTTAGGTTTTTTCTAAAATTTTTTTCCCCTAGAAAAGCTTTAAGTGGATCTATATTTAGAGCAGGCTGCATGCTGCTTAAAGACTCTGACAGCAAATAATGATCCTAATAGGGCCCCCTGATACATATCAGGAGTCTTCTACTCCTTATGCTCTGTAGTTTGAAACTTAAGGGTGTTTGGGTTTATTTTAATTTCCCCCCAAGTGCTGTGACCACCTTTTGGTGCAGTGTAATTGAATATGAGACAAATTGAATCTGGGACAAACCGTGCCTTCTTCAAGATGGGCTTGCTGTAAAAATTGTGGTGACACTGAAAGTCCTGCAGTGCTGGGGGAGTTTGACCCTTCAATCTCCCCAAATCTGTACCAGAGAGGGAGCAGTGGTGGAGAAGCCAAGGCTTAGTTTGGTGACTTGGCTGAGGGTGGAAAGTTGTGTAAAATGTTATGGAGGAGCAAAATTGCTCTCCTGGGAGTCTGCCCCAAAAGACTCTGCCCTCTATAGCTTCTCTCCTCCTTCCCCAAGCAATTGAAAGGAATTATGGCTGGTTTGCATTTCTTGTCAAATGTAAGGGTTGTTCTCTGAGCTTGGGGATGAGGATTTCTGCCAGAAATGGGGGTTTTGGTGTCTCCCTGGATGCACTAAGTGTGATGATGCTCTCCTGCCTCCCACATCTGCTCTGGCTGGCTGTGTGGAAAGCTGCCTCCTTCCCCAAAAGCAGAGTCAGTGTTTCTGGTCCCTAACAGCTCCCAAATGAGCTGGTTCTCCACTGAAGCTTCTCCTGTGGCAGCAGAATTGCTTTTTTCTGTGCCAGTGTTCTGACACTTGCTATGGCCCATCATCATTCCAGCCCCTTATTTCCATGGGTTTTAAGGCTTCAGCTCAGCTCTGAAGCAGCACGAGGCTGAATTTTTTCAGAGCTTTTCTCAGTGGCCCATTAGCTGTTTGCTATTTGGAAATAGTTGTTGAGTTAAGCTGACAACAGGCACTTCTTGCAAACGAGGGGAAGACAAAATTGATGCTTTAAGAAGCGTTGTTGGAATGTTTATCTGCTTGAGCACATCATTGCAGCTGTTGTTGCTTTCACAGAGCAGGCAGAAGGCTGCAAGGATCCCTCTGTTCTCTGCTGAGTGCTTCCCTTTGCATCTGGAAGAGGGAGATGCCATGGTGGGCAGAATTAATAGCATCAATTGTTGAATGCTGCAGTTCTAACACGGCACAGATTATGGCATTTAAGTAGGTAGGATAAATATTAATTAAAATACGTGGTCTGAAAGACTTGGAAAATCAATTGCATTCCTCTAAAGAGCTTTCTTGTTGAGACTTTATTTTTAAATTCTTTCTAAGCCTTGCTGTCTTGCTGTGCTTGCTAAACTTCTGGGGGTTCTATGCTGCTGTGTCTCTAAGCAAGTGCCCCAAAAACCTCCACAGTGGTGGGGATGGGGAGCTGTGGATTTCAGGGAGTAACTTCAACATGCCTTAAACTCAGTATGGAATAGTGATGTTTAAAGATGCCTCGATGGAGATGGGAATATACTCTTGGGAGGAGGGGGGGAAAGTGCAGGTTTCTCAGGGAATGAATTTGACTTACTGCCTAAGGGCTGTAATAAAAACTTGCCTTGTCCCTGTGCCTTCTCTGTGTCCCTGGCAGAAGGCATCAGTGTAGCTCTGTGTTTACCTGTCAGGGTCTGAGCAGTCAGGATGCTGATGATAAACTGCCAGGCTCAGGGATCTGTCTGCAGGGATTGTAAAGTGTTCCCAGGACAAGCAGGGTGGCAGGGACAGTAGTTCAGGTTTCATTCTCTTTGCTGTCTTTCCGGTAAAATCTCCACAAAAAGCTGCTGCTGCTGTCTTGGAACTGCTGCTCTTTGTTGTCTTGAGGGAACTGCTATAACCAAAGATGGAGTTGACTGGGAGCAGGGATGGGAAGAGCCAGTGCTCCCCAAAAAACCACCAAGGAAGTGTGCATGCCTCAAAACCTCCTTCTTGAAACACCAGTTGGGCTTTCCCAAGGCTCTCTCCTTCCCACTGGGACCTTTCCAACCTCTGCCTCTTCCTTGAGGACCTGCTCAAATGTGGGTGGGCTTGTGCCTCCCGAGGGTTTAATGGAGCTCCCCTGGCTGATGTGGCTCCTGTGCTGTCACTGAGTGCACTGGGGGTGTTGTGTAATTAGCTGGAAGCTGATTGCATCTCACAGTGTGTGTCACTGTGATGAGATAATTGCAGCAGGGCCCTCAAACCCATCAGCTGAATCCTTCCTGGCAGGTGCCCCATCCCAGGCGTGCTGGGTGTGCTGCTGGCTCCAGGACAGCTGGAACCTGCCCCCAGAGATAAGATTAGATGCTGGCTCTAGGCAGTGGTCAAAGGAAACCCTGCTCTGCTCCTTACAGCTGGGCTTTTGTCTGAAGAAAAATTGAGCTTGGATAAGCATGGTTACATGTTCCTCCTGCTAGAGGGGCTTGATCTGTTTGCAAAGCTCTCTTGAAAACAATTCTTTAGGGAATCATAGAATCTTAAAATGATCTGAGTTGGAAGGAACCTTTAAGTTCATCTCATTTCATTCCAACCCTGCCATGGGCAGGGACACCTCCCACTGTCCCAGGTTGTTCCAAGCCCCAGTGTCCAGCCTGGCCTTGGGCACCTCCAGGGATCCAGGGGCAGCCACAGCTGCTCTGGGCACCCTGTGCCAGGGCCTGCCCACCCTCCCAGGGAACAATTCCCTCCCAATATCCAGTCTAAATCTACCCTCCTTCACCTTAAAGCCATTATGAGGGAGCAGGCTTTTCCTGGGAAGCTTGCTGTAGGTACAGCTCCATGGTCATCCATGTTCTCTGGGCCTTTTACTGAAAGCCACTCTGTACCCTGAGTGTTTCTGTTCTTCTGTTCCCTCTCATCACCTCCCTGCTCTGGTTTGCTTGTTGTTTTGGTTGGTTTGGGGGGATTTTTTTGCCCATATTAGCCAGTGGTAGCAGATCATGAGCAGCATAGATTTCTTGTTGTCTCCCTGGTGCTGCTGCTCGTGAGGAACTTGCTCTTGATCTGGCATTGCTGACATCTTCAGTCAGAACTGTTACAGCCTTGACAAGCTCAGTGCACAGAACGAGCTGCCCCAAGCTTTGGGGTTTCTGTGTCACAAGTCAGCTCCCAGTGACTCTGTGCTTCCACCTGAAATCCTGTGCCATCCTCTGGCTGCCCTGCAGCCTTCTGCCCAGGGCTGACCACAGAATCCCAGGATATCTTGGGTAGGAAGGGACCTTAAATCATCCAATTCCCACCCCCTGGCATGGGCTGGGACACCTTCCACTATCCCAGGTTGTTTCAAGCCTTTCTGGCCTGGCCTTGGACAATTCCAGAGATCCAGGGGCAGCCACAGCTTCTCTGGGCTCTTTCTCAATGTTACTGAAATAGAATAAAAAAAAAAATCGAGAGGAAGAGATAAGAGCACTTTAAACAATCTTATAGCTGAAAGAAATGATCACATTCATGGACAACTTGCATAAAGCAAATTGAGTAGTCAAGTGCATGTGCAGTAACTTTTCTCTGCAAGTGATTAGAGTAATAAACCTCCTCCTGTCATCATCTCTTTATGTGAAGAGACAGCAGGTAATGTTTCTGGAGGTGCACAATGCAGCACTGAGCCCTGAAGCTGCATTAACAGGATCATGAGGGACAAATGATTTTAAAGAAGAGACTTTTCTGTCTTCTTTTTCTGTAAAGTTATTTTCAGGTCAGGAGGATGTTTAGGTTGCAGCTCTGAAGGTAGGTAGGACATTACCTGGTGTGATCCCCTGGACAACAGGAGGTGCAGAGCTGCTGTCACCCAGCAAAGCCTGCAGTGAGGGATCCTCAGGAGTGTTGGGGCTGGGAGAGACTTTAAGTAGACTCCAAAATCTGCTGGGTTTGGAGGGAAAATGCATTTTCCTCTGCTTGTGGTAAACCCTATTCCAGGATAGCATGGACAATATGGACATGCCTCCTGGAAGGGCTTGGTTGTGAGACAGGATAACCTTCCCTACTCCACTATACAAGCTTAGTGCCTTTATTAGGCTTAATATTCCTTTTTATATTTTGTTATTCTCTGACACCCAGGACTTTTGCTTTCTTTTCAAGATGTCGATTCTCTGAGCTTCTGAAGTCATCTTCCCTTAAGCTGCTGCTGCTTGTGTTCTCCTCTGCACCTTTAAATCAGCTGGCAAGTGTCTTTTCATAAAGCTGGAGCCTCTCTCCAGATCAGCATTATTTAGAGATCAGATACTATCTGCTGATCAGTTGACTGATAGTATGTGGAGTGGGCTCTTTTTTTAGCTAAAGCCAGCACTCTTCTAAAAATATTCCTACTTGAGCATTAACCATCAAAGGATTTCTGATCACTGGGATTATTTAAGCATGGCACAGTGTTATCTTGCTGGGATTTCTCTTAAACTTCAGAGGAAGCTTCACAGGGGTGTTTGTAGTTAAAAAGTTGATGCTGCACGTGACAAGATCCAAGGCTGAACCCCCCGTGACCGTGGTGGGTTTCCCTGATCTGTTGCCCTGGATTTGGTGGAAGGCTGGGAAGATTCACATTCGTGTGGTGAATGCACAAGGCCTTCCTTCAGAGAATTTGTCTTTTGGTGGGTTTTGCCCTGCTTTTTTGGGGCAGTTGTGAGTCATGATTAAAAAAAAGAGGACTGTGTCCTCATCGTCCTGAGGTTATGCATGAAATGACTGAGAATTTTCTTAGATATAAAGTGCTTTTAGCTGATAATTTGTATCTTGCTCATTCCTTTGTTAGAATGGCTGGGGCAGTCTCATTTTGTGGGAATGACCTGCTTTCCTAGTTCCTGGATGTGTCCTTATTTGGCTCTATTTGGATATGCCTCTGTTTGGCAGCCTGATCTCCTTGAAACTTTCTCTATTTAGTCTTCTCCAACAGTTTCCATTATCTGCAAATTTAATTATAGCTTAGTTCCAGTTATCACAAAACAGGTTAATCCCAGAATATTGGGGTATGAGATTGGGATAAATAACCCCCAGGCTTCCCTATCCCTGGAAGTGTCCAAGGCCAGGTTGGACAGGGCTTGGAGCAGCCTGGGGTAGTGGAAGGTGTCACGGAATGAGATGAGCTTTAAGGTCCCTTCCAACCCAAACAGCTCCATGATTCTGTGATTCCCTTCAAATGCTGATTCTCTATTGATAATGAAACTTTGAGACCTATTAATTAACCAATTTAAGTTTGTTTTATAGCTTATGTTAATGTTATTATGATATGTCACCTGAAATGGAGGTACCTGACTCTGTTGCTTCCCAGACCTCTGGTGCTCAGAACAACCAGGAGATCTCTCAATCCAATTTATAAATAAAAACAATGTTATCTTAATGAAAGCTCACATCATTAACATCAATAAATATTGCCATGCTTTTAAATATTTCTGAATTTGGCTTCATCCTGACCTCTGCAGTGCATCCAGGATTGATTCTGAGGGTCTGTAAAACACTGAACTGAAGACTGGATGAAAAAGGAGGAAGAAGTGGGAGATTTCTGTCAGGAGACAAGAGAACACTGGAGAGCTGCAAGGGTTTTGGGGGAATGTAGAGCTGGGGCAGACTTGCCTGGTGACCTTTTTGGGGCAGTGGAGGGCATGAATATTTAAAAGCTGGTGTGGCACTTGGGGACACAATTTAATGGTGGCATTGGAAGTGCTGAGGCAATGGTTGGGCTCTGATTTTAGGGACCTTTTCCAGCCTAAATGATTCTATAATTCCAAGAGGAGATGGTTTGCTGACTTCTAGGCCACAGCAAAGACTGAGATAAGATATTGTTGGGACAACCTTCCAGCTATTTTTTTTTTCCTGTTTATAAAATAGATGTGAAGGGAAAAATAAATTCAAATAAACTGGAGCTGTGGCCAGAAAAGTCACCTTTGTAGTGGAGACCTTTGGGAGTTTCTGATGGAGGTAACAGTGAAATGTTGGGAATTAGGATTTCCATTGTCAATATTGGGGTGTTTCCCTGTGGAATTCATTGAAATGGCTGCTTGGGGTGCCAAGATCTGGGAGGGTTTTTGTGATGTGCCTGCTTCTGAAATAGTTTGATTCCCAAGAAGATCCTGCATGTTGTTTGAAATTAATGTCCCCAAAATAAGTGGAAAATCCATGACTTTTTCTTAGGAGGCGCAAAAGAGCACGGAGGATATTCCCAGGGATGTCAGCTCCAAGGAGGTAAGGTAGAAAGCATTCCCTGTGCCTGCCTAAACCCAGGAGAAATAATTAATCTCTGGATTATTCTTGGCATACCAGAAATAGCACTGCTCTTGCAAAGATTCCTTAAGCTCTTGTGAAGTTGTCTGGATGTTGAATTATTGGAGTGCCCCCCTTCCCTTCCCAATGAATATAAACTAGGAATGATAGAACTGATTTGCATCAAACCCCCCCTTACTTTTCCTTCAGGAAGATTGTGTGTCTTACATCACTCACTCTGGGCTTTCATCCCCAGGCCTTTCAAAAGAGCCTTCCTTGAATCATGGTATTTGTGGTTGTCTGGCACTTTTTTATATTTTTTAGGGAAAATATCCTCACTTTGACTTTTGTTAACTTCTCATAACTTTGTTCCCTTGGCTGTGCTGGGTCTGAAATTTTCCCCTTTGAAGGCATAAGCTGGTATTTCATTAGTTTGGCATTTGCTTTGTCTGTGCATTAAAAGATTAGTGGGATTGCTTGCTCTGAAGCAAAGGCTGCCTTCCAGTTCAGCTGTCACTCCTGATTTCCCTGCCCAGACAAAAGTCTGTGCATGGGGAGGGGGAAGCAGCTTTAGAGCCATTTTTGGTAAATTCTGACCAAAAATAATAAAAGTAGATAAGACTTTGCTGGGGAAGCTTTGGAAATGTCAGGGTGGATGTCTGGCACTGCTCCCCTGGTGTGGGGTTTAGTGGGGAAGGAGCTTAGTGACAATCCCAAAGCTCAGGAGCAGAGGGACTCACTGGAGATATTCTCCTTCCAGCCACTGCAGGGTCCAGCCATGACAGGGCTTCCCTCCCTTCCCACACAGGTTATGAGCACTGACTCTTCCTTACACATTCCAATCATGCAAATGCCTCCCAGAAGGTTTCAGTGATACCAACTAGGTCAAATTTATGCTCTGTAAATGAGCAATTCCCATTTCTCTTGTTTATTACCCAGGTTTCTGGCATCAGGGTAGAGGCAATTACAGAATTTTGTCTCGTCCCTCGGTGACTTGATTAATGTTGTTCTTGACATCTTGGTTTCTTTGTGCTAAATGAAGAGTCATTTGTTGTCTCTTCCCTTCCTCCTCCTTTCCCTCCCCTCTTTCTGCTTTCATTTTTGTTTCTCCTGTTTAAAATCTTCCTTTTTCCCTCTCACAGGCTCCCAGAGGAGCCCACTAACCCAGCCTGTGCCCCTTTCTGCAGTAGGTTGCCTGAAACTTCCTCCTTTTTCTCTTTGCTTTCCCTGCCCAGATCACTTTCCAGGATGCTCCATGTGGGATGTGGTACCCTGTGGTCATTATCCTAGAACCATGGAATGATTTTGGATGTAAGGGACCTTTAAGGAACATATATCCAACTCCGTGCATGAGCAGGGACACCTTACCCCAAGTGACATTTTCCCCTTGACCAATATTAGAATTCTTTCTGTTACTTGTTGCTCTTTACAACTTTCTCTGATTCTTCTTTTTATTTTGCTCTTTGTGACTTAGTGGTGGAGATACTTTTTTTTTTTTTTTTTAAATTTGAATACCTGAGCTGGCTCCTGACCCAGGTGAACTGCTGCTTTTTAAAAGCTCCCCCTGGAGAAATCCTCTCTCTAAATGCACACAGGTAGTCAGAGCAGCCTTGATCTTAATGCACCACTGAATTATGACCAGAAACTAGGGCAGGCATGGAAATAGGAGCTCTGGCTCCAGCCAGGGAATGCAGAGCTCAGTTGGAGGCTGCCTTGCTTGGAATGCTGGGCAGGTCTGAGTGCAGGGATGGGAAACCTGCTGACTGATGCCTGAAGATGTTTCTGGTCCCCCACGGTGAGTTTGGATCAGTGACAGGCTGTGGGGTGCAGATACCTTGGTCTGGTGGTGTCCATTTCTAGAAGGCAACCTGGAGTTATTCCCTGTTCAGGGAAGGACAGAGTTGTGAGGGAAGGGAGGTGGAAACATTTCAATCCAAGATGGAAGAGCTTAATACAGCTCCTTTTAATGCATGGCTGGAGGAGATGAAAAACACTGACAGAACAGGAGATCCAGAGCCCTCAGGAATGGGAGAATCTCTCAGGCTCCATAGGGGAGGAATCAGTTTTGCTGTTTTTCCCATTCCAGGAATGCTTGTCAGAAGAGAAAGACCATTTTTTTGCTAATACCTGACCTTTTCTCCTGCTTGCTTTTCTCTCTGGACCTGCATCACCTGGAGCTGGAAGGTTTCTAGAGTTCAGTGTGTCTTTGGCCGAAAACCAGCTGAGGTGGGCCTGGGATGGTTATGTAGGTCCTGTGGGCTGAAAAACTTCCAGGCAGTCCTAAAACAAGTCCTTCTAGGCATCCTGAAGATGCAGGTGAAGAGTTTGCCTGCTTGAGTTTGGAATTCTGGTCCTCCACCTCAGTGGGCAGGGTGGTCTTTCTACACCATAGAAAAGCCTGGTACAGCTTCTCCTGTCCCTCCCAAAAACTTGGGATTGGGAATCTGCAAATGCTGCTGTGTCCAGGGGATATCTGCTCTGTTCCTTCCTTCTAAAGTAGCCACATGCAGGAGATGGAGCCCTTAAAGGCTGCTCAAAACATGGAGTGGCTCCTTCAGTGTATGTGTCAGGAATACTTTTTCATGGAAGACTTCGTAAAAGCCAAGATTTTGTCTTCTGCAAACGAATCCAGCCAGAGCAGCAGTAAGAGAATCCAACCTCAGAGTGTAAAAGTTGCTCTTTTCCCCTCAGACTTTGACAGATGGTGCAGATTAGTCTTAAGTTAATACAAGGCTTGTCAGCTGCCCTGGGATCTCAACATCTGGGTGTAAATGTCAGGCACATCCAGTGAATAAGTCTAGACACCCCCTGAACTGGTTTCTTCTGAGCTAAAACCATGAATTTCAAACGTCCCTCTCCAGATATTCCACCTTTGATTGCTCTTCTCACCAGTGGGAAAAAGTCAGTGTCTGCAATTTCTTCTTTTATGGCCTTGTGTCCATCACAAGGCTGGAGTCAGCATCCTGCTGCATTGCAGCTTCCTTGGAGATATCCCTGCTCCTTTTCCAGCCTTGCTGCCACTGGAGAAGAACCAGCTGGTCTGACACAGTCCCTTCTGCATCTTTAAAGTCTGATGGGGTCTTTTTTTTCCCAGCTTGTGCTCTGGCAGTTGGAGCCTTTCTGGCACAGGGATTTGGGGACATAAATTCCAGATGAGCACATTTGGTTCCTTCAGACCATGAAAATAGAGAGATGATTCACACCTACAGCTTTGGGAAGAGCTGTGCTCAACATTGATCCCAGAGATGTGCCATTCACCAAGAGAAGCAGAGCAGATCCATGTGGAGCCCTAGGTGTGTTCCAGGAGTTCTGGGAAAAGCATCTGCCTTTGAGCCTGATACCTCTGGGACATTACCTTGTTCATGCCCACCTTGGTGTTTAGCTCCAGGGGAGGATGGAGAAGCTCCTATCCAAGGCAGGGAGCTGCTCCAGGAACAATGCCACGTGGAATATCCTGAGTTAGAGTGATTGAAATCCAGCTTCTGGCCTTGCACAAGACAGCCCCAAGAATTCCCACAGTGTGCCTGCAGGACTGGGTAGGCTGTGGGCTTCATCCTGTGTCTATCCTGAGCCCTGAACACCAGCCCAGAGCATTTCATAGCTAAAAGAGTTGGAATAAACCAGCTCACTACAATGTGCTGCTTGTCTTAGCCATGCTTGAATAAATCCTTCCCTGACTTCCTGCTGACTCCACTTTTCCCACAAGTCCATGCAGATAAGAGGTCAGGAGCACCCCATCTCCATGGAGCTGTAATCAGCCACGAAAACCCATCTATCAGAGCTCAAATTTCATTTTTAGCTCTCAGTTCACAGAAGTTTTTACATGCCCTTACCTTGCCCTGTTGCAGGTCTGTTCCCAGAGGAGGCGGAGGACACGGGGCAGTGAAACTGGATGTTGTGTTCTCACCATAAAAGAGAGACTAAAAATAGCTTGGAGGATTTGTGGAAAATCCTGTGTTGCTGAAGCATCTTTTGATGTCTTTTTATCTCAGGTTGTTGGTTTTTTTTTTTTTTCCTTGTTGAGAATTGTTTCTGCCGAGACCTTTGGAGATGTTGGAGCAGTGACCTCAGGGGCAGGAATTCAAGCATCTCTCAGGTTTCCAGAGCTTCAGTGGAAGTAGGAATGTGCATCCCTGTAAACTGTGGAGGCACAGGAGGTGGGATGTCTCAATATCCTGGGCTCCAGCTCTGTGTGATTCCCTGGCCCTTGGATCTGAACTCTCCAGCTTTTTTCCCAGGTGACAGGGATCTTGTACAGTGTTTTGACAGCTGAAACAGCCTGGAAATAAAGATCTGGGAGCAATGTTTTCTCTCCTGTCCTCTTCCCTTTTGGAGAACAAGTTGTATCTCAGAGCAGGCAAGGCTGGGGCTGTTTGCTCAGGGCTGCTGTTTAATCAGGGAGCTCTTCCCAGGGTCCCTCCCCAGCTTTGTCACACCCTGACAGCTGGGGATGTGGTTTTCCCACTTGGCTTTGGCTCAGCAGAAGGACAAGCACCCAGTAAATATGGCTCAACTTGACCACTACAACCATTTGCATCACAATATTTATTTTATTTTTGTTTCTAGAGTCGCTTTAATGCTTCCAGAGCTCTCTTTTGCAGGGTTTTCTGCTCTGCAGCTGCAATTCTGCTGTCTTTATTTCTGTTCTACATACCAGGCCTTCAGCAGGATTTTCCATTTGACTGGCTGCAATTTTAAACTCATTTATCATTTTTATGGGAGCTCAGAGGTATCTCATGGAAATCATTGCCAGGGAGAGCAGTGAATTTTGGTTTACATCCGTTCACAAGTGGGTTTGCCTCGAGTCAACACCAAGAGTTGACAAGAACTGGAATCTAAAACTATGTTGGCCATGGATAGAATAGTAAATGCCTGGAGAATTAGAATAATAGTAGGAAAAAATACAGGATCTGGGATTGGTTGTGGTTCTTCCTCATGATAGCACATTTGTCTGTCTTTTCAACATATAGAATATTTTGGGTTGGGAGGGACCTAAAATCTCATCAGTGGACAGCCAGTGATGCTTGGCTTGCTCCAAAATAATCCCTGTGGAGGGAATCTTGCAAGCTGTGAGTTTCTCTTCTCCTCTTCCAACAAAAACCTTGGGTGGGTGTGTAAAAGGAAGAGGCTGGATGTGGGGAGTGACCACCACAAAGGGCAGCCAGCAACCTGTCCCATGCAAAAGTCACTCAAAACCCCAGCCCTGTGCAAGCTGCAAGTCTTGGAATATCCAAATGTGGAGTTCTGAATTATCTCTGTGGGAACACAGTTAAAATATTCAGGATAACCAGAAAAGGCAGCATGTCTGCCTTTTTTCATCCTCTTCCTTTCAGTGTAACGATTTAGAGGTGTTTTGTTCCTGAAACACCTGTTCCCAAAGGGAAAATGTTTTGGTGTTCTCTCAGGCTGTGTTGGTTAATTGCAGAGATTGGGTATCCCAGGATTTCTGTCTGGTTCAGACCCCCACGTGTAATGGTGCACAATGCTTTGTATCTGGACTGTGCACTTAATTCTGAGTGTCACTCTCAAAGAAAATACAAATAAATGCAGTTATATTGGGTGGAAAGCAGCTTTGGCTTTGGCAGCAGGGAAGTGCCAGGTTGTGGTTTAACTCCCTCTCTGTGCAGAGCACCAGATCAGTGATAATTCCACTCCACTCTCAGCCTGTTTCTGGCTGAGCATAGAGTTTGTGGGCTTTTTTCTTTCATCCTTTGCTCCTGCAGCCATCCAGCAGCCACTGGAGAGGTGGTGGATGTCCCATTTCTGGAAGTGTTTGAGGCCAGGTTGGGCTTGGGGCAACCTGGTCTAGTGGAAGGTGTCCCTGTCCATGGCAGGGAGAGGGATGAAGTGGGATTTAAGGTCTCTTCCCATTCAAACCATTCTGGGGTTTTCTGGAGGGGCCAGACCTGTGCCTTCCAAAGCCACAATTGTATCCTGCTGCTCTTCCTCTTTCCAGTTAATGGTGGGCTGATTTTCAAATGAATTGAATCAGTGTCTCACAGAGCCTGGTGAACAAATTGAGCCAAAATCACAGGGATTTGGGATTCTTGTGTGGGATTTTCTCTATCTGCTGGGGTTCCCCTGTGGCCCAGCTCCTGTCTGATGTTGGATGCTCTGCACCACGAGGCTGCCCCAGCCCTTGGGCTCCTGCAAAGTCCTGGCTGGACACAAACCCACAGCAGGTAAGCCTCAAAGCTTTGGAATGGGCTTTTCCCTGGGAAATCCTGGAGCTGTGCTCACACCGTGCTGCACCAGGGCAGTGTGACAACACTGTGTGTTGTCCCCTGCCCAATCCCCTGACCCCGGGGGGCAGCTGCCCAGCCTGTGAGGAGCTGGCTCCTGGAGAGAATGCCAGCAGATGGTGCTGAACATGCACTAACCAGGATGTGGAGAGGCAGGAGAACCCTTTGTCCTGCCCCTCCAGCAGTGCCTGTTTGCCTGGAGTGTAGTGATGGGGCTGGAGCTGAGCTCCATCTCTCTGGGGGATGGTCCTCTGCACATCCTTCCAGGGGCAGGAATCTCTCACAGAGCCACCAGCTCCATCTTGGCAATTCCTTCTGTCCCAAGATCTTTTGCTTGATGGAAAAATCATTTGGAGCTTGCTTGTTTGGGTTTGGTTTTCTTGCTGTGTTTTGTTTTGTGTATTAATTTTTTTTTTCTTAGAGGAGTGAAAAATAATCTGTGCTTACAGAAGCATGAGTCAGACTGGCAGTGCAAGCAAATTTGCAGGATTGTTTGCTTATCAGCAACCCGAATCTGCCCCAGTGCTGGGCTTTTTCCTGCTCTTACAAGTGTTTAGAAGTCAGATCTTGTGACTTTTGCTCTGATAGTCACCCAAGACTTGTAATAATGGAGCAAAACCATGACAACAGCAGAGCTTTCCTTCGGAGAGGAGCCTGTGGAGCAGCTCTGGTGTAACATCTGTGCAGTGACTGCTTGAGAATGTCAGGGTATTTCTGTAATCGATGATTTCCATGCAGTAATTTTGGCTGATGATCACTTATTCCACAGTATCATCCTCGGAGGGAATGATTTCACAGCAAGTATTTTTCTGGGGACTATTAAGGCTTTTTATTTTTTTCCCCAAGGGCTCTGTGAAAATGATGCTGTTGTAACATGATCCATGCAGCCACATTTATTTCTGGGACAAACCATGGGATCACAGAATGGTTTGGGTTGGAATGGACCTTAAATGTCATCTTGTTCCACCCCCTGCCATGGACAGGGACACCTTCCACTGTCCCAGGTTGCTCCAAGTCCCAATGTCCAACCTGGCCTTGGACACTTCCAGGGATCCAGGAGCAGCCACAGCTTCTCTGGGCACCCTGTGCCAGGGTCTCCCCACCCTCACAGGGAGCAATTCCTTCCTAATCTTCAATGTATGGTGGGACAACTTTTCCAGTTGCAGAAATGAGAAGTTGCATTTGTTTCCAAAGCTCTCCACAGCCCCTGGAGGGACTGTAAAATCATCATTGGAGAAGTTACTGCAATTTTTTCCTTTTGGGTGTCATGTTGTCACTTTGGGGCAGGGGGAGAGGTGTAGATGGGGGGCAGAGCCTGTGCATCAGCAATTTTTGGCTTTATAGGGCCTCAGCTCCTATCTCCTTTCCTATCTGAGGCTGATTTCTCCAGCTTGGCTTTCCTGTCCCAACACATGTGGTTAACTTGACCACCAATAATGGCTGATGGGAGACATCCTATTTTTTCACCCTCTGGAGTGGACTTGCCATAGAAAGGGCCTCCTTTTTGTCACCCATGACATGTGGATGAGTAATGCCAAACCCTTTGGAGAGCCCCTTGAAGAGGAGGGAATCATTCTTTCCTGGACACCAGTGGGATGGGAGGGAGCTGCATGGCTCACTAGGCAAATTCCAGAGGGTGGATTTGATTCCCAGTGAGAAGTCTCCCCACTGCTTGGGAAGCCTTGGATCTTGTGGAGTGTTTTGCCTGTGAAGGGCTGAATGTTCAGTTCCATCTGAACGTGCCTGATGCCACAAATCAGCACCTGCTCCACAAGCTCCCAGAATGAGCCTTGATGTGTGTTTTATTTTTGGGTGCAGAATAAGGGAGCCATTCATCTCCAGCTGATTGGCAAGGGTGAACTGGAGTGGGAGAACAGCACTGACTCAGCTCAGCCTTCCTGGGATGAGTTCAGCACTAACCTCTATTAATGATTTATCACAACCATTGACAACGTGGGAAATCAGCTGCTGAGGAGAATTCTGATGTCCTGGCTGACTTTGCTCTCCAGGCACAAAATGTCACCTCTGTTTTGAATATTTCTGTCTCTTTATTGGTGAACAAATGCACACCTGGTTGGCTTAAGCATTCCTTGATTTGATCCCTTCCCATCAAGGATGCACCATCCTTGCTCCAACCCTCCCCCCCTGCTCTCTGGGACACTTGTCTGGAAGGACAAATCTTGGTATAGATCTGGCTTGCCTGTTTTTGTTTCTGGCAGGCATGGTGAGGCCCTGGCACAGGTTTCCCAGAGGAGCTGTGGCTGCCCCATCCCTGGAAAATATTCAAGGCTGAATTAGACAGGGCTTGGAGCAACCTGGTCTAGTAGAAGGTGTCCCTGCCCATGGCAGGGAAATGGAACTAGATGGTCTTTAAGATCCCTTCCAATCCAAGTCGTGCTGGAATTTTTGTGGATTCCTCTAGAAACTTGTCTCGCACCACTGGGAATTGTGAGAATTGCCTGGTTTTGTTGTTGCTGTGAGTTCTGCCCAGCTTGCTGCTTCTCAAGTGCCTTGTTGAGAAGAGTGTGGGTGGCCTCCAGAAGGAAATCAGGGGCTTGGCCTGGAGAGTGGCATCACTTCCTCAGGAGAGAAGGGAGAGTGAGGCTTCCTCCCAGGCACCAGAGGGAATCTTGGCTACAGGACTTTTTGGGAATGGTGGTGCAGGGAGGAGGATCACTGCCAGGGCATCCCTGCAGTCTGGAGAAGGGCAGGGGCATTGGCATCAGCCAAGGCACAGATCCACAGCCAGCTCCTCCAGAGCCACTCTGTTCCTCCCCCAGAAGCAGCTCTGTGTTCCCTCAGGATAACAGATTTCCACACGTCCCTGTTGTGGGTCCCCAGGGATTGCAGCACTTGAGATGATGGCTCACTGCTGTGTGTGCTCTGCTAGCCAGTCACGAGCAGGGTGGTGGCTTGTTTTCTGAATTTTAAAGGGTGTTTATGCACTGGAGGATTCAAGATGAATAATTCTGGCTGCTCTGAAGAAATTAGCTTCCTTCAGCGAGCAGCCTTCAAAGAAAATGTTGCTGTAGACAAGCCATTAGGGAAGCAGATGGAATACTCAGGGGCTCAGATAGCTGTGGAGGGTTGCAATTCCTGATCTCTTCCACAGGGGAATCAAGTTCTCCTATGAAATTAGGAAAATTACCCATCAGGTGTCAGAAGCTGGCATTTGTGCCTTTCTGAAGCAGCTGGGGTACCTTGGAAACTCTCCTTGAAGCAGGGCTCCAGGGCTTGTTGGTAGAAATGCACCTGGATACATCCAACTGGAGCTGCTGATGCCAAGTGGAAATCCACCTCTCTGTTCTCCATGATGTTGCAACTTCCCACCCCAAATTTTGGCCTGGCCTTGAAAAGGAATGTGATTTTCCCCCCTGATTGTGCCTATGATTGTGAGAAGTGACAGGGCTGTGGGATGGAGAGGACTGAACCTGCTGGCTCTGGAGAGAGGGGTGTCCCTGCCTGTGCCTCAGGAGGGATATTGAGGCATTAAGCAGCTGACTGGGTTTATAAAAAAAGCCCAAAAAACAATAACAAAAAAAGCTGTTTAAAGCTTTTATGTGCCTTGCCTGTCCTTGCACCAAGCTTTGTACATCTGTTTTGCCTCAGGGCCGAGCTCTGATCCTCCATGGACACTCAGGATTGGGTTTCTTTACATCCTGGCTCCAGCTGTGCTGCCAAATCCGACTGTATTTGGCCTCTCTGGGCTGCCATGATCTATCAGGGTCAGGAGGAACACCACTGTGATGCCTCCAGCCTGGGTGCTGGTGGCTGCTCAGGTGGCAGGCAGAGCTCTCTGGATGCAGTCACAGCCAGGAGCTTCAGACACTCCGTGTTTAGTGTGAGTTTTTCCCTGTGGGCAACATCCTGTCTGGGCAAAAGGGGTTTGCTTTTAATTCTGTGTGAGATGCACCTCACAGCTGGCTGCAAAATCAGTTATGCCTGGTACTTGGAAAGGAAACACAGCTGGCAGTGTCCAAGGCCAGGCTGGATGGGGCTTGGAGCAACCTGGGACAGTGGAAGGTGCCTCTGCCCATGGCAGGGGGTGGAATTGGATGAACTTTTAGGTCCCTTCCAGCCCAAACTATTCTATGATTCTACTCTCCTCAAGGTGCTGTTGGGCAGGTTTCTGTCTCTCAGCCCTTGTCCCAACAGATCCTCCTTAAAACATTTGTCCCCCTCTTTCAGGTGCTCCCACAGGAGGTGTGAAGATACCTCCACCCAGATGTGCTTCTCTCACCTGGCTCAGGAGGTACAACTTGCAAACCTTCCTGAGAGACAGGAGCATCCATTACGTGGGGATTTAATCCCAAACCCTCTTTGGGACAGAAGTGGGGCACAGTTTGACAGCAGTAGCCTGGCTCTGCTGGTGTGACACAGCAGAGAGGAACCATTCAGGGTCTGGCTGGAGTGTGTAAAACACATTTGGAAGAGGAATTGTGATTTATGATGAAGCTGCACAGCCCAGTGTGACTGCAGCATTTGGCTGCCTCTCTATGTACTCATCTCCTGGGTTTCTTTGTAACTTCTCCATGTTTTATTTCACGTTCCACCTTCCCCCGTTGAGCCTGGCAGTCTGGAAACAAGCCTCTGACAGGGCTTGGCCAACCAGAGTCAATTGGTGCCATTCCTGGGTCATTTTGGATATTCTTCTGGTCACTACACTCTCACTCCAGCCCTCCAGCCAGGTCTGAGCTTGCAGCACCCTGTGAGGGTGGGATAGCCCTTCCTTGGGCTTGGAGTTCAGGGAATGAGCCTATTTCTGTGCACCTGACCTGGCTGTGACCACTGTGAAGGCCAAACTCCTGGACTGCTTTTGGCTCATTCTGCCTCTCACTGTGTCATGTCCTTGTTTTGGCAGTCTCCCTGTCTGGTTATCCAGCCTGAAATTCTCAGGGGCCAGCTTCTCCTAATGGAGATCAGGAATCTGGGTCACTGCTGATGGGCTGAAGGGTGAAATTAAGCAGTACTTGTTTGATAAGCTTGCTCCCTGTAATGAGAAAACATCCTGGTGTGATGCAAAAGGTGCCTTTGAAGCCTCAAGAGATCCTGGAGAAAGGCAAACTAGAGGCGGGGGGAGGGGAAATCTAATTCTAAATTTAATTGGCATGAAGGATTTGCCTTTTGTGTGTGAGGATTCTGTGCCAGTGTGGTGGCTGTGCTGTGATTCCTGCAGGACTGAGTGACACTGGCTCTGTGCTCCCTCTGCCATCGGCCACGGTCGAGTGTCACTTCCCTCTCCTCCTGCAGATCAGTGTTTCCCTCAGGGAGGGATTGGATCATGTTTCTGCATCAGGGCTCTCAAAGTGCAAGGTTCTCAATTTGCCTGTAAACTGATTTGGCTCTGTCAGCAGAAGGAGCACCATGAGTTGAACTGAATTTCTGCCTCTCCATGGGCCTCAGTGCATTGAATCCTGTGGTATTTTGGGTTGGAAGGAACCTTAAAGCTCATTTCTTTCCAACTCCCTGCCATGGGCAGGGACACCTTCCAATTTCCCAGGTTGCTCCAAGCCCCATCCAACGTGTCCTTGGGCACCTCCAGGGATCCAGGGGCAGCCACAGCTTCTCTGGACACCCTGTGCCAGGGCCTGCCCATCCTCACAGGGAACAATTTCTTCCCAATATCCCATCTATCCCTGCCCTCTGGGCACTTGTTGCCCTGAATTTTCCTGCTTTTCAGTGTTTGCAGT
>JBBMKD010000002.1:5051562-5079189 GCA_037834095.1 Argya squamiceps
CCTGCCCATCCTCACAGGGAACAATTTCTTCCCAATCTCCCATCTATCCCTGCCCCCTGGGCACTTGTTGCCCTGAATTTTCCTGCTTTTCAGTGTTTGCAGTTTGTAGTGGAGATTCTCATGCAGCTCCATGTAAACTATGTATTTAGAATTTATCTATTTTGTTTACATATTTCTCCTCTGGGAGGAGAAATATGATTGATGGTGATGTTCACCGATGAGGTCAAGAAGGTGGCAACTTGTGTAGCCAATCTTTTACCTTCTGATCAAAATGTATAAAAGATGGAGTAAAAAAATTAAAATAGAAGCTTTCCTGCCTGACCATCTGTGTCTGCCTTGTCCTTCACGTGTCTGAAACTGTGACAGGCCCTCTCCTTGCCCAAGGTCCAGGTTGGCCAGCAGGCCTTTTGACTGTTCATTACAGTCAATATCCTCCAGGCTGAACTCCTGAAATCTGCCCCATTCTTGTTTCTTTGCAAGAGTTTGGACTTTCAGGTAAGCAAAATGTACCTTTTCAAAAGTTTTGGGCAGTACTTTGTAGAGAGGAATGAATAAGGAATGTGCAGTGTGAGTTCACCAGAGTTCATAAAATATTTGCAATTCCCCCAACATCCCTGGAGTTCACACCAACTCAGGAGCCTAAACCAGGGGCCAGGTTTTAAAAGCTTCTGTGTCTACAAAAACCAGTACTTTGGTCATCATATCTGACAAGCTGAATTGTTTTTCCAGTGGAAAAAAAAGGTCATTTTTTATAGCCAGATATAGCAAATGTGAACTCTGACCATAGGCAGGGCAGCCTTAAGGTATCAGAAGTTTTATTTCTGGGTTTTAAGTTGAGAGGAGTTGTGGAGGTGAGTGGGTTCTCGGACTGCCTCCAGGTGTGGCTCTTGAGGGGAAAGGTGGATGACTGCAGGTGGTGGAGCTGATGTGGAAAACTGAGAGGAAGAAGTGAACGTGTGTGTGTGCAATTCCTGACCCTGCTGGTGGGTGGGAGAGCTGGGCATGGTGTCTGCTGGTGGTGAAAGGAAACCACAGCGCTGCAGCTCCTGCCAAATTTTGGGTTGCCCTGGCCAACCTCGACCCTGGTTTGCTTTCTGTGCCTCAGTTCAGCTTCCCTGAGTTTGTTTGGGTTCAGTTCCAGTGAGTGTTGCACCTCCTTGCGTGGGTCTTTCTGTGTGTTTTACCAGGAGACACTGCAGGTTGCACCTGTGAGCAGCATTCTGTAAAATCCAGTTTTTGAAGGCAGAGAAAGATGTGTACATCTTAATTAAACATCAGTTTAATTGTTGTCTGCTGGCAGAGGGCTGGGCTTGGGTGCAGGACCTCAGCTCTTCACACAGGAGCTGTGAGGGCTCTCTGTGCATGTCCCCTGTATCCACCCCTGATCACCCTGTACCAGCTGGACCCAAATCAAGAGCACCCTGCTGCAGTGGGAGGTCTCTGGGGTACCTCTACAGCATCTCCTCCTCTCCCTCTCTGCTGGATACCTCCCTGTGGGACTAAACCAGGCTGGGTATCCCTTGGCCAAGCATAAATCCCTCTTCCTTCCCAGCTCCCACCAGTGCAGCCCCTCTGCCAGTGCTGCTGCCCAGCCTGGCTGCCTTTCTGCTCCAGCAGCTTCGAACAAAAACCCTCTGTGTTTGTGTCTCGTGTCTCAATCTTGACAAAAATTTTAACAAGAGCATGTTCTGCCCATGCTGCACTCAGGGGATGAGGGAAGGGTGAGCACAGCCAGAGCAGAGGGGCCAGGTCCTCCCTCCCACAGGGTGTTTAAGTGCAATAAACACACAGAGGCTGTTCAATGCTTCACATGCCAGAGAGCATCTCCGGAGGAGGCTTCCCCTCCTGCAGGTCCAGGGGGTCTGGAAACTCCTGGGGGGGACAGGAAACATTCCCAGCAGTGCTCACAGGCCTTAAATGCTCACAGCAGTGGCACTGCTGGGATTAAATGTGGCTGTTGCTAATGATGCCTCTCCCCCGACAGGGCTCTTTCTCTGTGATGCTGTTTGAGATAAGGGCTGATGGTCCTCGACAGGGTGGTGCATGGTCTAACCAAGGCCGTTCTTATTAAGAGGGATGCTGGTAAGCCAACTCCTACCCCATCATCAGCAAGAATTTCTAGGAAATTGGAGCAAAACCAAGGGAGTGGACTTGGAAGTTTTGTGACTTCTGAGGGGCTCCTGAGGCAGTGAAATCCTCAGATGGTGAGTAACAGGGTCACATCTTTCACTAAAAGTCATGTTTGCTTTTGTGAGGCTTTATGCCTGGCTTAAAATCAATTCAGTTGAGCTGATTTTTAAAGCCAGGCAGAGTCACAGTGCAGCTGCATTTGGGGAGAGGTTTGAAGATAAAATAACAACTATTAAGGCTGGGAAAGTCCTCTGAGATCACAGAATACAACCACTGGGCCAGCACTGCCCAGCCCAGCATTAAACCATGTCACCAGGGCTATCTGCATGGACCTGCTTTCAAAACACCTGGAACTGGCCTGGACCAGAGGATATTTCAGGCTTTTTCTGGTGGGTTTTGATCTCCTATCAGTGCTTCAGTAGGATCAGGTAATTTACTTCTAAGTGCTTACTGGGGTAAACTTCTCAAGGAAGATGAAATGTGGGTGAGCTGTTGTTACAGCAGCTCATTTAAACTTTTATATCAAATATTGAGCCATAAAGTGCTGCTCCACTGTTACATCCCATATTTGTGAGCTCTGGCATCAGTGAGGGATGCTGGAATTGGATCAATAGAAGGGGAGAAGTCAGGAGTAGAGGGAGGGGGGGAATGCACTCCTTGTGAAGTAACAAGTGTTGTCAGCTTGTTCTGACGAAGAGAGGAAGATGTCTGTGGAGCTCAGTGGGATCAGGACTGGGTAAGCTGGAAAAAACTCAGCAGGTGAAACACTTTGTGGCTGGGGGCATGACCAGCCAGAGTGGCCACTGAATTTCCAAGCAGGAGAAGTTAAAAGGTGGCAAAGCACCCTGCAGGAAGGTGAGGGGTGCTTCAGAAGGGAAGTTAAATCCCTGTGACCCTGTGTTTTGGCTTGGCACGTGTCAGTGCAATTCTTTGTGCTGCCAATGCCTCGATTAATCACTTTTTATTTCTCCTGTGCCATACAATGCAGTGTGCTCAGTAATTGTGGAGCTGCTCTGCTTCCTTCAGATGGGATGGATAATCTTTCCCAACTCCAAGCAGGCTGTTCCCACTGACCGTGAGGGAGTTTCCATGTGAAAAGGAGATAAGTGGCTCCTGCCTGACAAAAGCAGAAGAGGAATCCTTTCCATCCTGAAGGCATTGACTGGAAGGGCTGCCTGGGCTCTGACCTGCTCCAGGTTTGTGTGTCTTAGGGAAAGGGGCTGAAATCTGGGCTTGTTCTGGGAAAAAAACAAATGTGGGCTCCTCAGCCTCCACATCTTCTTGCTTGGGAACCCAAGGACACAATATGGTGGGGGGTGGGGAAAGAGCATTTTGTGTCCAGGAAAATCTCTGCTCTTAGGCCTCCTATTTCTTCCTGAGGAACCAGTCTCATGCCATGGATAGACTTGCAGCTGGAAGCTGGAGGAGTGGGACAAAGCTTGAGAAACATCCTTTGCAAAATGGGGATGCCTGGGATCCACCTCTGCATTGAGGTGGTCCACGTTCAGCAGCATCTGGGAACCTACAGGTGACTGAGCTCTGGAGCTGGGAGGTTTTCTGGGCTGCTGTCCTGTGCTCCTGTGTTCATGTCCTGTCCATAGATGCTCCTGCACGTGTATGGTTAGTGAGAATTTTATGATATTATTGTGGTAATGTGAATTTAATGATTATGGCAGTGTGACTTTTAAGTGGTCCAAGGAGAGCTCAGACTTAGACATTTCTTTTTTTATCTTGAGGCATCTAGTGAGCCACCATCCTCCTAGGCTGGAACAGCAGCTCAGGGACACATCAAGCCAAAAAATCTTGTACTGGAGTAAAGAGTGGGCTAGGTTTGACGTGGGTTTTTTAAGCAAAACCACTTCAAATGGAGCTAGGGAGAAAAAAAAAAAAGAGACAGATTAACATCTCCTCTCCAGTCTGAAATTATGGACTTTGTGCTGGAGACCAGGCTCTCAGACCACCCTTTTCTATTTATTTCCCATAGCAATTTCCTCAGGCTTCAGGGTGAACTGAACACTGTCATTACCCTGGACATTACCAAGGCACTTTCTCCACCCCACTGAAAACTCCTGTGAAGTTTCTGCTGTAACTAAAGCTTCTCTTGCAAAAGGCAGGACAAAGCAATGCTTTTAGAGGTGTCCACCATGTTTATGTGTAAAAGACAGCTGCCTCAAAGAGAGCCAGGCTGCAGCTAAAATCATGTCTTTATGGAGAGCTTTGTATCTCTTTTTGGCCTTCCTCTCAGCCCTTTATTTCCATAGGACAGGAGTAGTCTTGCCCCACCCCTGGAAGTGTTCTAGGCCAAGTTGGATGGGGTTTGGAGCAATCTGGAATAGTGGAAGTTGTCCCTGCCCGTGGCAAGGGGTGGGATGAGATGAACTTTGCTGCCAAACCCTTCTGGGATTCATTGATTCTTATGCCAAAAACATTTCTGCACCATTGCAGCTGTAATTTATTCCTCCCTTGAGCATGTCAGTCCTGTATTTACCATTTGTGCCAGATTTGGGAGCATCCCACCATCTGCATGTCATGGAAGAGCCCTCCCTGATGGGGAGGAGCAGAGTTTGCTGAAGCTCAGAGCCAGGGAAAGTGTTTCTTTCATCTGCTCCAGGACAGGTTTAGATTGGATAGCAGGAAAAATGTCTTCACTGAAAAGGTGTTCAGGCCTTGGAGCATGCTACCCAGGGCAGTGGTGGAGTCAGCATCCCTGGAAGTGTCCAAAAAATGTCACCCTGTGTTCTGCACACACAGAGCCTGGAGCAGGCCGTGGGCTTGTGGGCACACTGGAGGGTCTCCTGAGAAGGGACTGAGTGTCCCAAGTGGAAAACTGGGAGTGCAGCTGTGTGTGGAGACACAGAAACCAACACTTCTGAACCCCTGGCTGCTGAGGAGGCAACCTGAGGCCCTGTGGCTGAAGCACAGCTCAGACCCTGCTGAGTACAGAGAGCACCGTGGGCCCAAAGGGGTTTTGGGGGAATATGAGCTGAGTCCAGCTGTCCTTGTCCAAAGCAGAAAGGTGCCTTCATCCTCAGCCAAAGGCAACTGTCTCCCCTGGCTGCCTGGAGTCCTCGTGGAGCTGATAACTCCACATCTGCTCCACTTCCTCGGGCAGGCGGGTGTATCAAAGCCTGGCCTGGGCCAGCTCTGTGCTCAGACACATGTGGGACGAGTTAGGGGATGAATTAGTGGGGATGTGTGTGTGCAATTAGGTGCCCAGCACATCCCTGCAGCTCAGGGTGCAACTGCCTCTCTGCTGTGCTGCTGCTCCAGAGGGGAAAGTGTGTTTTTTCCCTTTCCTTTGCAGCTTCTGGGATGTGTTTTGGTGGGGATTCAACCCATCAGGCAGGGAACAAAGTTAATCTGAAGGGGAGCTTGGTGGGGAGGGAGACCACATCTCATTAGAAGTCAGCTGGAAGAAAAAAAAAACCTCTCCAGGATTACACACACATTTTGCAGAGCAGCTTCTTGTGTTGCTCAGCCTGCTGGAAGCCAAAGCACAGGCAAAAATTTCCCTCAGCCATGAAGGATCCTGTGAAGTACCCTGAGCTGGGCCCTGCACCCCTGGGAACACCTCAGAGCTCCTTGGAGGCTGATCAACTCCATCCTGCCTGGTATTGACCCTCAGTAGAAATTATTTGGGATGGTGGAAGGGCAGGAGCCAATGTGAAGCCTGCTTTAACAGCTTCCCTAAAAAAGGCTTCCAGGGCAGGTGTGAGGCCTGGGCTTGAGGGAGGCAGGGAGGACAGGGTCCATGTTTGTGCTCCTGTGGTGCCACAGTGAGAAGACAGCAGGACAAAGCTTCAGATGGCAGCTTGAATGCAAGGGCTGCCATCAGTGCAGGCTTCAAATAGAGAAGGGAATTTTGATTTCATTCACTGCACCAAAACCTTCTCTTCCACCTTCCTGCTGGGATGTACACATTCAGCAGCTGGAGGTTGGTGACACAGGCTGGTAGGAAATGTCATGGACCAGTTTTCTCCCCCTTTCTAGATTCCTGTTAAATTGCAGGACCCCATGTTTTATCCCAGTCTACAGCTGTGCCCCAGCTCCAGCAGCAGAGTTAAGAGCAGAGGTGCCATCCTTTGTGCTGTGCTTTCCTTCCACAAGTGAGAGAACTGGGTTAGAAGAAACCCAAAATACCATCTCATTTCACCTCCTGCCATGGTCAGGGACACCTTCACTATCCTAGTGTGTTCCAAGCCCTGTCCAGCCTGGCCTGGGACACTTCCAGGGGTGAGGAATCTGAGGCTTCTCTGAGCACCCTGTGCCAGGGGCCTGCTCCACCCTCACAGGGAACAATTCCTTCCCAATATTCCATCCAGCCCTGCCCTCTGGCAGTGGGAAGCCATTCCCTGTGTCCTGTCCCTCTATCCCTTGTCCCCAGTCCCTCTCCAGCTCTCCTGGAGTCCCTTTAGGCCCTGGAAGGGGCTCTGAGGTCTCCCTGGAGCCTTCTCCTCTCCAGGTGAACATACCCAGTTTCAGCCTGGCTCGAGAGCAGAGAGCTCCAGCCCTTGGAGCATCTTTGTGCTCCACATATTCCTGCTGGAGGCAGGCTCCACTCAGTCCCTTGAGCTTGGTTGGAAAGAGCCTTTTAAATTACTGGGTTACTCCTTGGGCTAACTGGGACATGCAGAGATCTAAACCATCTTGAGGGCTGGGTTGTTGTGTGGCACCTGGATGTGCCGGGGTTGGGGTCTCCTGACTTTGGTGCTGCTGCTGTGGCTCAGCTCCCTTTCCTGGCTGATTGATTTCCTGGGCTTCAGACTCCCTTTGAGATCCTTGGGTAGAAGAAGTGCCCTTCTGTTATTCATTTCTTGGAAACGTGAAGTTGTGGGTAGGGATCAAGTTGTGCTTAGACACAGGCAGAGCTTTAGCAGAGAGCTGGAGCCATCTGCTCTGCAGACCAGATTCCAAGGTCCCCCCACATTCCTCCCATCCCCGGCTGAGCCAGCCAAAGCAGCAGAGAAGATCCTCCCCAGTGCCCCTTCTGCTTCCAGGCACAGGAGAAAAATCCCATAATAAACACCCGGCTGGGCAACCAACAACCCTCTCCCTGTGTTAAAAACCTTTCAGCAGTGCCCGAGCAGTGCAGAGAAAAAGGTGAAGTCACTAAGGAATGACATTTACACCGAGAGAGAAAAGAAAATGACTCATTCCCCCCAGCCTAAGGGCAAATTCAGTGGCTTCTGCATCTGAGACGGCTCTGTTGGTTAACTTGAAAAGAATCCCTTTAAATTCCCATTCCCTTCTTCAATGCAGTGCTTCTCCTCTGCTGATTGACTCATTTCCTGGAAATCTCTGAGCAAAGGCAGCCTTCCTGGCGCCGTGGATTCAGGACTATTGTGTGGTGGAAATGTGTTTTACCTGGTGGGGTGGGAGAGGTTCTTCATCACCAGCCTTGAAAAAAGGGGTAAAAATGCTGGTGCTCAAACTTTTCTGGGTAACTCCAAGGAGCAGTAGGTGCTGTTTGTAACTCTCCCTTTGGGTTTGGGGATGGGTTGGGTTTTTCATTTGTTATCAAAGCTCTCTGTTGTACTTTGAGGTTTGTTTAGGAGAGTGGGGTAGAGATGGGATGCTGTAGTCTTATCCTGGAGGCAAGAAAACATTTTCAGCTCCATGTAAGAAAAGGGTTGAGATGAGTTCATCCTTTAAAGATGGCTGGAACCTCTGCAGCCATGGAATTCCAGCCTAATTTTGGGAACTCATTCACTTGAAGGCCTGGTCTGCAGGGGATGTAGCAGCGGCTGCATTGAAAAATTAAGTTTATCATGCTGTAAAATCTCAGTTGCATCTGGATTTGGTGGCAGATTCCCATTTTGTGGGAGAAAAGAGCAGCTTGGATTTCTTTCCACTGTGCAGATGAGGTGAAGGCTGCTCATGAACAGACTGGAAACCTCCGTCTTTTTGTGTTAGGATTGGACTCATTGGAGGAGTAATCCTGTCTAAGTGTGGGGTTCTGAAGATAAAGAGAGGCAGAACTGGGAGTTTGGGGCAGCACCATTTCCTCACATTATCCTATTGATGGTTGCTCCTTGCAGGATGTAGGCATTCCCCTTCTCGAAGCTCACAGCTAAAAAGCAGTTGGTTTCTGCTGCAGGGGATGACACAGGATGTTTGGATTTGGGATACAGATGATCCCTGGTGATGCAGGATTCCATTTCAAGCTGTCACAAGTAGCCACGTGGTGATGAAGTATTTCCAGTTTGGAGATGACTCTTCCCAGCTGGGGTAAATCAGCCTGGATTCCTCCAAGGCTGTGATGGCTGAGGTCTTGGCTTGTGGTTTGTGTGCTGCTTGCTTTGTACGGGGGAAAAACAGGAAAAAACCCCTGTTTTGGAGGCAAAATGTGCTCTGCAACCATGGAGAAGCCCTTCTGCCAGGAGTTCTTGTGCTGCTGAATGAGAGCAGAGGACTTTTGGGTGAGGTGTGTGCCTCATCCAAGCCATGGGATGTTGGTGGCTGTGCCCCCACCCAGTGTAGCTCATCTTGGTTTAGGTTTAGATTGGATTTTAGGAAAAATTTCTTCATGGAAAGAAGTTGTCTGGCCCTGGCACAGCTGCCCAGAGCACTGGTGGAGTCCCCATCCTTGGAGGGGTTTAAAATCTATGTGGCTGTGGCACTTGGGGATGTGGGTCAGTGGTGGGCTTGGCAGTGCTGGGGGAATGGTTGGACTCGATGACCTTGGAGGGTTTTTCCAACCTAAATGATGCCATGATTGATCCCTCATCCTCCTCTGAGCTGCAGACTGGAGAACTGCAGCCAAGTGTGTTGCTTTTGGTGCAGTGCTAATGGGAATTAAGAGCACTGGGAACCTCTTTATATTGAAAAACCTCAATTTCATTGCCTGCTTGCAGAAACTCCAAACCTCCCAGCCTGTGCTTCCCTTCCTGCTTCATCGCATCCCTTCCCTCACCTCCCTCCCTTCCTCTCCCTGCTGAGGTGCAGCGGCTCCACTGTAAATCTATTAAAATATTAATGCAGAAGACTGAAGCCCTGCACTAAAATGTGTGGCCCAGAGAGAGAGGTCATTTGTCTGCAGAGAGTTAAATCAATACCCTGCTGAATCACTCTGCAAATTGCATCAGTTGCTGGGGAGAGAGAGGGAGCCCCGTGCAGCTGCTGAGATCTCTCAATCCTTGCTGCTGCTGGAGCAGGCAGTGCCCATCTGCAGCTGCCCAGCTGTTCTGGGGACACCACGCTGGCAGGGAAGCCAGGAGAGCCCCGGGCCTGTGGTCTGACCCACAGCTGGATGACAGCCCTGTTTCTGGCTCTCCTGTGGGAAAGGCAACTTTTCCCACCCTTCCTGATGGGTTCATGCAGCTACATAGCCCCTCTGGGGTTGTAGAGTGGGTTCTCCCCTTCTCAGCAGGGCTGCTTTGGCCTTTGTGTCACCCTCTGTCCCCTGAGTGCTGCTGCAGCACCCTCAGTCCTTGGCAAGGCCAAGCCTCTCCATTTCCTTTCCTCCAGACTTCCAGGTCACCCCCTGGGCCTCCCCACAGTGACGGGCCATTGGATTTTTTAGCCCCCCAGGTATTTTTCCAGGCTGTTACCTCCTTTAATCACGACTTGGCTGAGCAAGGCTTGTTGAACCCCATCAGTTCCCCCCATAAATCAATCCCTCAAGACCTGTGTTGTTATCCAGCTCAGAGCTCACTCTGGGTTTCAGCCTTTTTGGGAATGGGCTGCCCTGAGCCCGGTGAAATCCAGATGCAAGTCCTGTGGAGAGGAAAGGATTCCTTCCCTGCCCCATGTGCCAGGTCTGCCTCTTGCCTTGCTGTGTGACACACCCAGGCCCATCCATCAGTGTGTCTGGAGGAGCAGGAGGGATGCTCAGGGGAGGCTCTGCCTCACACAGCTGAGCAGCAGAAGGCACAGCAAGGGTTTCCCTGGCTGAGGCTTGTTCTTAGAATTCTTGAAGGCAAGATTTGGGGCTGATTTCCTGCACCTAGAACAGGCTCCCCAGGGAATGGTCACACTCCCAAGGCTCCCAGAATTCAAGGAGCTTTTGGACAATGTCAGGGATGCACAGGGGGATCCTTGCACCCCTTCCTTGTTGGTCCTTCCCAGGAAGGATTAATTCCTGGTCACACTCCCAAGGCTGACCAGGTGTAACTTGTGCCTTGAGCTCAGCTAAGCTGGGATGTGAGATGAAGGATGTCACTGAAGGATGTGAGAGTCCCTAATTTTTCTTCTCCTTTCAAGGAAAGCAGCCTAATTAAGCTTCCTAGCATCTAATTAATTTTCACTGATTCTTCACAAATAATTATCAGTGGTTCAGAGGGCTGTTAGCTTATTCTCTGTTCCAAAGCTTGTGGAAGGGGGTAGGAACCTCTCTGCTCCCTTCAGCAGGACCTTCCCAAGCCATGGCATCCTCACTGTTGACTCTGTTTAAGGTTTAGTCCCCCTCACTTTACAAAACTGGGATGGATATCACCCCAAAAAAGCTTTTTCTGGGCTATGAATCTTTCCTAATAGAAGAAAGGTTTTGAACTGCCTTCTAAAACCTGGCTTTATGTCTAGAGGCTGAGAGAGCAAAGCCAGACTTGGAGTTTTGGGAACTTCTTCACTGCCAGGGTGGGGAGGCAGTAGGGATCTGCTGATGGCTGGGGTTGATCCAGAATCCCTCTAAGTTGGATCTAAAAATGAGGCTGTTTGTGTTATGGGGCAGGGTTGGGAGGTTTTGGAGCAGCTGAGGGAGCTGGGAAAGGGGCTCAGCCTGGAGAAAAGGAGGGTCAGGAGGAACCTTCTGGCTCTGCACAACTCCCTGACAGGAGTGGGATGGCTGGGCTCTGCTCCCAGGGAACAAAGGACAGGATGAGGGGAAATGGCCTCAAGCTGTGCCAGGAGAGGTTTAGACTGGGCAGCAAGAAGGATTTCTTCATGGAAGGGGTGGTGAGGCATTGGAAGGGGCTGCCCAGGGTAGTGGAGTCCCCATCCCTGCAGGTGCTCAAAAGGCACTTGGATGTTGCCATGGGGACATGGTTTTGTGGTGGCCTTGGCACTGCTTGGGGAAGAGTTGGACTTGATGATCTTGGAGGTCTTTTCCAGCCTTAACAGCCCCGTGATTTTTTTATTGGTTGAAAAGAAAAGGGTAGCTCATGTCACAATGTATTTCTAAGCACAGCACAATCCTTTCCAGCTCTGCTGGTCCTGGGAAAGTACCTGGACTCCCTTCTGCACCTGAGACCTCTCTGGGCTGTGCTGATTTAAATGGGGAACTCACTCTCCTGGTAAGTCACTGTGGCAGGAACCAGCTGCCTCCTCCCCTGCCTGGGCATCACCCCCTTCCCTTCCCGGGGCTGGGGACGCTCAGCTGCTGTGGGGACACTTCCCTGGCAGGCACAGCCACACTCCCAGGAGGATGCCTGTCACCCTGAGTGTCTCTGCTGTCTCCTGGGATTAGGCAGCTGGGAGAGGAGCTGGATGCAGACAGCCTGCTGGCAGAGAGGCAGACTGAGTTGGCTCGCCCTGCTTTTGGGGCTGCAGCTCCCCAGGATGGCCCTGAGCCCTGGAGAATTTATATCCCTGTCCCTTATGGGTCTCACTAGCCTAGAGCCTGTGACAAACCCAGCCATGGCCACTGTGGGGGACCACGGGGCTTCCTGCCTGACAGGGGAAGAAGTGACTGCTACCAGCAGGGAAAATCCCCTTTGCCATAATCTCACACCTCCCTGGCTGCCCTAACAAAGCCCGTGCTCAGGGGAGAGCAAACCCACCCTTTCCTGGGGTTGCTTGGACTTGCTTTCCTCAATTCCTTCTTTGTTTTTCATTCCTGAGCTGTAACACAGGCAAGAAAGGAGCCCGAACCAGGATCCCTGGAGGCAAGGAAGCTATTGTCCTAAAAACAAAGGAACTTTTCCTCGCATGCACCAGCAACAATAGGAAGTGCCCCAGAGCCTTTACTTCATCCTGGACTGGGTTTCCTGATGTTTTCCAGGATGCTTGTCTGGTCTGGTTTAGCCAGAAACGGCAAACTACGTATTCCCTCTCACCAAGCCTAAAAAAGTTGACTCAGGAGCAGGAAAGCAGCAGGTTTTTGTTCAACAGGTGAGAAACGGTGCCACAGTGTCCTGGATTATGGGGAAATCTTTCAGGACTTCCCTCTACCCTCACCAGCATTTTTAGAAGTTGCTGTGTTTCATTTTTTGGGTGGGAGAAGAGCAGAAGGAAAGGAATGCCTGAGGTCTGCAAACAGGTTAAAACCCCAGCGGAATGTTTTCCCATGCAGTGTTACCTACTCAGCTCCTCTCTCTGTACCTCAGACTGGCCCAAGGGACACACAGAGATGCCCAGGTGACTAGAGACCACCTTCACCTGGCAGCAGACACAGGTTTAGAGCTGCTGGAAGCCTCCTGCGATGCTCCAGAGTCAGAACTGGAAGTGGACACAGACATTGCCACTGCCTGCTCACGTTTTCCCAGCAATCCCAAACTGAAGAGGAGGGGTTTTTTTTCTTTCCTAGGAGGTATTGGCATTCCTCCAAGCACGGAGGGACCAGATGGAGCAGTAACACAGCTAAAACTGGTGGGGGGGGGAGGAGGGGAAGGGAATATCTGTTAAGGAGCTGGCTTGAAAATAAGATCATGGAAACCAGCTGTTGCCTCAAGAAAGGGTTTTGTTGCTGATTCTAGAAGAGGACAGGATAGGGGCTGATGTAGAAAGCTAGTCCTGAAGACCAGATGTGTTTGGGCTGCATTTTGGGAGGTTAGGAGGTCAAATGCACCGAGCAGTGTATGAGGGGGTCTCTCTGCTGCAAAGCACAACAGATCACTGGCTTTTTCTTTTGCTGTGCTTTGTGGGGCTCAGAGAGGCAACACTTTCACCTCCAAAACCTCACAGAGTGCTCAGGACTACAAATTCCTCCTGACACATCTTCCCTGATGTGTCACTGGAGCCGGATCAGTTCCTTTGATGCAGATCTGGGAAGACACATCATTAGGTAACCATTTATGTAAGTGACCCGCCGTGGGTTTGTGCCGGGGTTTCACAGCTCTGAGAGCCCCGATGGCATCCCTGACCCACGGAAAACACCCCAATTATCTCCTGGTCCAACATCCTGCAGCAGACATTGCTCTGCCCTCCTGGCAGGAGCTCTGCCTCCCGTTTTCTGGTCAGGTGCTGGATTTTCGGGATTGCCATGGAGATGGAGGCCACTGTGACAGGCGTCAGGCAAACAACATGAGACAGTCTGTGTCCTGGGGGACTCGGGATAAACTTGGCGAGTCCTGCGCTCTGAAAGGCATCCCGGGCACACAATTCCCATTAACACCATCCAATGGTGCTGCTTTGAAAACTGATCTCACTCTTAGGAGTGGGGTCGAGGTGGGGGAAGGACAAAAATGAGCCAGGATTAGGGCACAGAGAGGCATTGCTGCTCACTGAGGACAGGAAATGGCCTGGTAGCAGTGGTATTTTCTGAATTCGTGCCTCAGCTGCTGTCTCAGAAGCACACCCCAGGAATTCTTTTCCTTTCCCCGATGCCCCGTTGTGTTTCATGCAGGGTTTTCTATGTGAATATGAGGCGAGTGATTCCAGGCAGCTCTGGGCCACGATGCCAGGAGGGATCTGGGCTTGGAGCAGACCCAGAGGATGTCGTTTCCCCCTTTGGATGGCCATGAAAAACCAGCAGATCACAGGTGTAAAGCGAGAAAAGCTCCAGCTCAGCACACAACACGTTCCTTATGTAATTGTGCTGTGATGGCCATTGGCACCGGAGCTGGGATTTATGTTCCGGTGAAATGTCTAAAACAGCCAGCATAGGAATTCTGTCTCCTTGGTGATGAAACCAACCAATGGAAAACACACAAAAAAACCAGGAATCTAAACCCATCCTTGGACCTTGCTTTTATTTTCAGAGTGGAGGACAGTGAATTAGCCTGGCCTGTGCCTATGAACAGGAGGGAAACATGCCTGCCGTGGCTCTTCATCCAAGTCATTCCAAAACAGGCTCAGCTATCCCAGGAGCTTCTGTGAAGAGGAGAATTAGGATGAAAAAATCAGATACATGTAATGATAGGCCTTCCTGGGACCCTGTGCACTGTCCTTATCACGCAGTCTCCTCCTCCAACCTCCCAGAAATGGTGCTGAGTTTAGGTGTAAGTAATTCTTGCCTTCCCTGCAGAGCCCTGGATTAAACCCAGCATTAATAGAAATTAAACTGCCTGTATTAACACACCAGGTGGGGAACAACAGCCACCATTGGAGCATCCCCTTCCAGAGACACGTGAGCTGCTGTAGCCCATGTGATCCACAGCAGAGAGGGAGCTGCTCTCCTTTAAAGCCATCTGAGCCTCTCAGGGAGGAGTCAGAGTTTAGGACAGCAGAAACATCCTCTCCCCAGCGTGGTACAGCCATGTAGGGTTAGGCCACCCTGGCTTTGGGCAGTTCCAAGAGCGGGTGGATGGCAAATCTGTGATTTTATGGAGCAGTGCTGGTGGTCTCTTACCACCACAGGATGGTAAGTGAGGGGTCTTGGACATTTCCATGATGGTTGGGAGCATCTCACGGTGAGTGTTTGGCTCGTGGTGCTGCTGGCTGGATATGGAGGGGCTGAGAACAAGGAGCAGGTTTTGGAGCAAAGCACTTCAACAGCATTTGTGTCACCCTGGACACTGGCTTTCCTTGGATCTGGTGCTCTTAATTTAGAGGCTGCAAGAGCCAGGAGAGCTGAGTGTTTTCCAGAGGTGGGCTGAGAGTCACCCGTGTCCCCAGCCGGCTCTCCCGCGAAACAGACGCCCTGACAATGCCAAACCAAAACATTTTCTGCCTCAGCTTAGCAGGCTGGAGAGGAAGATTAGGTCTCCCAGGTGGAAAGTTTCCCACAGAAAATATCGGAGCCCTGTTTTCTTTCTGCCTAATGAACGTTGTGACCCTGGCTCCCCAAGTTATTCCAGTAATGCCCCGGGATCCTAATTAAGACTGAGCCCAGCGGCTCTTGGCATTGTGTAAACACATGGGAAGACTCCAGCCCTGCTCTAGGAAGCTTCTCATCCAGTTTGGTTTAGGCAAATGCATCCATTGAAACTATCCTCTTTTTTTTTCCTTAACTTTTTCAGCAGCCCCACAATGGAGGCTTTCATCTCTAGCTCTTGTGTGTATCCCAGTGTCATGCCCTCTGCTTTCAAAGGCTTAGGTTTGCCTTTAATTGTGTCGAGAGCCTTTGTCTCTAAGCCTTTAATAATGGATTTTTTTTCTCCTCTGCCAAAAGAGGAATTTTGTTTCTTTGCTGGCTTTTCTTCTAAAGCTGAAGTGACAGTTCCCTCTTTTCGGTGAGATTTACAAAGCTTATCTTTTAATTTTCAAGAGCCAAACAGCAGAGGGGGGGGAAGGAATGAAACGTCATCGTGGCTTTTAAACACTGTCGCTAGGAGAAGGCTTAATGATCTAGAAATACATAAACTGCACACTCAGGGGCTGCTTCAGCTGAGTGACACCAAACTGCTGCTCCTGATGGGGCCAAGGATGGGGCCAAAGCTAGCACATCCAGATAGCTCTCTCCTCTGGGCCCAGTCAGGATGGAATCCTGGAAGGGTTTGGGTTGGGAGGGACCTTCAAAACCAGCCAGTTCCACCCCCCTGCCATAAAACACCTTCCACCATCCCAGGTTGCTGCAAGCTCCAATGTCCAACCTGGCCTTGGACACTTCCAGGGATCCAGGGGCAGCCACAGCTCCTCTGGGCACCCTGTGCCAGGGTTTGCCCACCCTCACAGGGAAACAATTGCTTCCCATAACTGTGGCAGGAAACTGAGGCACGAGGAAGAACATAACCTGTGGTCAGCTTGAGGGATGATCTGAGCTGGTCTCCAAGGATTTGAAATGAGAAAGGCAAGATGAATGTTGTGTTCCTTCTCCACTGAACTCAGTGTCATGTTTACACCTCGTGGTTGGCAGGATTTGCCTCAGCTCTGGGGTGGGGACAGTCCTGGGGTTGCCATCAAGGCTCTGTGGGATGAGGTAGAACAGGAGGCTTTTCCAGTCTTTTCTGCCCATGCCCAGTGCATGGTGCTTGTGCAGGAAACACAGGTCTGGGAAGGGGTTGTCTTCCCACTGAACAAGGCAGAAATGGATTAAACTGCTTCATATTGATTGAACACTGATTTACCCCAGCTGGGCTGGTGCTAGAGCAGCTCTGAAGTTAAGAGTAGAATTTGTTCCATGGATTTTTAGATTTTTTTTAAAAATTTAAAATTTTTTTTAGTATGACAGCTCAGAGCAGGAGGAGCTGCTTTGCAGCTAGTTTGTGGTCACTGCAGTGGGACAGCTAGGCTTGAGATGAGTTCCAGCAGAGAAAAATCATGTTTTCCAGCTGATTCCAGGGGCTGTGTGCTTCATCCCTCGGGATTGCCATCCTCAGCCTCAGTGATGAAGGATTGGTGGAGCAGAGAGCTCCAGCTCCCTCAAAGGATCCCAAGGATCCCAAAGGTGTAAATCTTTGGGCAAACCACCGACTATTGTAACCTCATTTGGTAAATGAGGAAAATGGGCTTCCCAGAAGGTGTCTTTCACTTTAATTACAAAATAAATAAGGAAGCAGCCTTCTGTGTGGCTGAGCTGGCAGCTCAGGAACAGATCCAAGGGAAGCCAACCTGGCTGTCAGCTTTCCAGCCTCTTTGCTCCTCCTCTGGGGCACCCCGGCATGTGTCTGGGAATTTGGCTCTGTGGCAGGAGCCAGAGGGACAGCCACTGCTGCTCAGTGCCCTACTTGTCCCTGGATGGGCACAATATGCTCCAGACCCCCCCAGAGTGGGGTGTGCTATCAGGAGCTGAGATCCAGGAGACCTCCCCAGGCTCAAGTCGCCTCCACTCAGCCAAAATTAATGGAAAGTGAGCTACAGAGTCACCTCCACGTCCTCTGGTGAGAGGTTCCTCAGGTCAGGAGCAAACAGGAGACCTATCTGCAGGCAGAGGATGCCAGAGGTGGGAGTCCAAGGCACAAACTGTTGTCCTCTCCCCGCCAGCGTGTCCCTGGGAGCTGGATCTGTGTTGGAAGGGCAGCCGGCGGTGACAGGCCAGGTGGGGGTGCTAACAAGCCACAGGACACCCCACCCTCCCGCCGAGCCATTAACAGCTTTATTTGGGTGGCTTCAGCTCTTTATTCCACTTCCCTTTCCAAGTGGGAAGCACGGAGGAGCTGAGTGTCAGAGCCTGTGCTGTCCCTCCGGCTCGGTGGCACTGTAGTCACAGGGGTGTTCTTGCTGAGCGTGGTGTGCTCACACTTGCTGGGGTACCAGACTGCTTCCGTGCCTCTGGGAAGGTGGGGATGAGAGCTGGGGTGGCTTGGATGGGAACCTCACCCTCCCAACCACTGCCTTATGCAGCACAATATCCTCTCTGTCCTGAAAAGACTGAAGATTTTAATCCCAAAATAGACATTTCAACACTTTTTTTTTTTTTTTTTTTTTTTTTTTTTTTTTTTTTTAAGTTTTGAAAGCATCTAAAAGCTGCTGCTTTCATTTCAGGCAGAGGGAATTCATTCTGAAATCCCTGGAGCTGCTGTGAATTGGGATCAGCACCTGCCGGGAGCTCCAGCACCCACGTGCCTTCCAGCAGTCCCCATCCCAGACGCTCATCCCAGACCCTCATCCCAGCCCCTCATCCCAGCCCCTCATCCCATCCTGGCACCTGGGTGATGCAGTGCCTCTCCTGAGCACCTGGAAGTTGGCTGAAATCCCTGTTTGGCAGCACAGGCAGCTCTGGGATGACTCTGCGGTGGTTTTAGTGCTCAGGTTCGTAACTCTAAACCCAGGCAGCAAAGCATGGCAAAAAAACTCACAAGGCCTGGCTTGTTTTATATGATATTTTTCAGTTTTATTTATTTATTCTTATTTAGTTAATTATATACACTTTTTTAAAAATTTCCTTCTCCTTTACAACCTTTGCTTTTACCAACCTTTAATTTAGTGCAGCCTTTGGACTTTGCATTTTAATTCCATTCCCCTGCCCACAAAATACAGCCCAAACCTCCAGACTCTCCAGCAGCCATTCCAGATCCAGGCTTTGAAGGGGAAATGGACTCTCATTGGCAGAGGGCAGGGTTAGATGGGATATTAGGAGGAAATTCTTCCCTGTGAGGGTGGGGAGGGCCTGGCACAGGGTGCCCAGAGAAGCTGTGGCTGCCCCTGGATCCCTGGAAGTGCCCAAGGCCAGGTTGGACACTGGGGCTTGGAGCAACCTGGGATGGTGGAAGGTCCTGCCCATGGCAGGGGTGGAACGAGATGAGATTTAAGTCCCTTCCAACCCAACCCATTTGATGATATTATGAAATTGATAAGATTGTTCCTTTCCATAGTCACTTTCTCGCACTTCTGTGGGGGTTTTGCCCCCATTCCAGACCCCATTCTGGGTCAGGTGAGGAGGAGAATCAAGCTCTCGTGGGCAGCTGGGGCAGGCTGGCTGCTCATCCCAAACCAGTGCCAAGCAGCTGACCAAAGTGCTGTGCCTGAGCCAAACAGCTTGTACTGGTGCAGGCTTCCAGCTTTGGAAACTGCAGAAATCTCCCAGAGGATGAAAGGATCAGAAACCTCCAGCTGCTGGGATTCCTCTGCTCTTTGATGCTCTCCACTTCCCAGTGCCTTTGCTCCCTGGGCTCCCAGCAGAGACAAAAGCAGCTGGACAGGCTGGTTCCCACGTAGGTAATTCCAGGGCAACTGGAAGCTCCCAGACCTTTTCCCCTTGCCCTTCCTTGGCTGAGAGCCTAGAGGAAGACCAGTCAGTCTCCAGGCATGCTGCATGCCTGGGTTTTGGAGGAGGGCATGGGCTTAGGTGGATGCATGAGGAATTAGGTGGCATTTTTGGGAGCAGACATGCTGAAAGGCTGGGCTTTGCAGGAGGAGCACTCCCTGTCCCTGGGACCAGCACAACCAGTTCAAAGGGAGGTGTGTGACCACTAGGAAATGCTTGTTGTGCTGGGAATTGTCATAATGCCATGGATTAAATGAAGCAGCCACTCACTGAAAGGAAAAAAAAAAAAACAACTGGAAGGGACCTGGAGAGGGTGGTTTTTTTTAAGAGGGGAAGAATGAATAGGAGTCCAGGGAGATCTCAGAGCCCCCTCCAGTGCTTAAAGAGATTCCAAGAGGGCTGGAGAGGGACTTTGGACAAGGGCCTGCAGTGAGAGGACAAGGGGGAATGGCTTCCCACTGAAAAAGGGCAGGGATAGATGGGATATTGGGAGGAAATTCCTCCATGTGAGGGTGGGAGGCCCTGGCACAGGGTGCCCAGAGCAGCTGTGGCTGCCCCTGGATCCCTGTAAGTGTCCAAGGCCATGTTGGATGGGGCTTGGAGCAGCCTGGGATAGTGAAAGGTGTCCCTGCCCATGGAATAAGATTATCTTTAAGGTCTCTTCCAACCCCAACCCTTCTGTGATTCTGATTTGGTGTTTTAATTGTTATTGACAGTCAGCTTGTTAGAAAAGCAACATCTTACTATTGCATATATGTTATCCATCCAAACCACATTGTTTTTCCTGCTGTAGCCCTTTTTTACCCACCTTCCTAGAACAGCAGGCTGCTCTCACTCCCAGCCCTGGTGTTCTGCCATCGTGGGTGCAGCTGATGTGGTCAAGGACACCACGATTCCCTCAGCTGACTGAGCCCTGCCCAGAGCAGCATCTGGCCATCATTCAGGGACAGGATGTAGTGTGATGCTCCCTGTCCTGGGAAGCAAACCTTCAAATCCCCAAACTGTAATCACCTTTTAGATGGGACTGAGGGGTCTGAAGGTGGGATCCCCTGTCTTGTTTAAGTGACAGCTTGTGTCACATCATGACACATCAGAGGGCACCAGGCTGGGGCACAGGGGCAGCAGCTCCCCCAGCTGTGTCTGAACACAGAGGAGGTGTCATTTCTGTGGTGACACAGCCTCCAGAGCACCTAATCTGGATTTATTGAGGTCGTAAGACTGACTTAGCATGGCAGTACTGAGACTGTAGGATAAATAGAAATCTTCTATTTATAATGCTGCCAATCTGGCACCGTGAGCAAGCTCTAAAAATAAGACTTTGTGCAAAGCCAGCCCAATTAATGGGTGCTCTCCTTGCATTGTCTGTGGAGCAGCCCCTGATCCTGTGGCACACTCTGTGCTTGGCAGGGATCCTGCAGAGCTTTGCTGAGCCAACACCTCTCGGGAGGGCTGAGTGTGGTTTTCACCCTCATGGGAGGGTTTCTCCTTTCCCTTTGGGTGGTCTGACTGTGCACCCACAAACTCTGCGGGTTTGGGGCAGGGATGAAGAGCTCTGATAACTCAGCTGGACAAGCAGAGCCCAGGGGAAAGGGAGTTGGCTGTGCTGGAGCTGCCTAGTGCATGTTTTTGTCCCCCCAAGTCACATCCTTCTCTCCAAAGCAGGAGGATGTGTCAGACACCGAGGCAGAGACAGCAGCACAGACAAGCCCAGCCTGGCACAGCCACTGGAGTAATCCCAGGTACCCCAGGACACTGGAACTGGATTAATTTGTAAGGTGATCTGTTTAAGCTGCAGATAAACCCACTGTGGATCTTCTCTCCTGGGTCTCACCTTCTGACTATGCCAGGTTTAACACCAAACATGATTTTTTCTTTAATATGAAATGTAATTGCTGTTTAACTCACCCATGTGAAAACTTAGCTTTCCCCTGCCAGCCCACCCAGACCCTGCTCCCTGCTTGGGCTGTAATGGTGAGTGGCTCCAATATTTATTCTCTCCAATAGGGAAGCAAAACCCTGGATTTTATCATTAACACCGCTGTGCAAAAGATCTTAAAGCAGATACCTGCTGTTGTGATTTAACACCTGCCTGGCTTCTCTTACAACGTTTCCTGAGGTTGAATTTATTTTCAGAGCACTTCAGGCTCCCCTTTCCTGCTGTTTCCAGCTCCCGAGGTCTGTTGCCATCCCTGTTGGATCTGTTTGCTCCACACACAGCTCTGCTGGAGGGAACAGAATCACAGAATATCCAGAGCTGGAAGGGATAATCAGCTCCAGTTCCTGATGCTGCACAGGGACACCCCAAGAATCCCATTGTGAGAGGTGCCAAAGCTGGTGCTCCACCAGTCTCCTCTCAGCAGACCTGGCTCCAGGACCCAAAAGAGGGGAGCAGTTTCTGCTTCATCAGCTGCTCCCCAGGAGAACCCTGTGGCCACTTTGTTGTGCTCGTGGTGCAGAGGAGAGCAGGGTCCCCACCCCATGGTTTGAGCTGGAATGTGGGATCAGGGACAGGGTGTAGAGTGTGATGCTCCCTGTCCTGGGAGGCAAACCCTCAAATCCCCAAACTGTAATCACCTCTTAGATGGGACTGAGGGGGTCTGAAGGTGGGATCGCCTGTGTTGTTTGAATGATACATTGTGTCACATCATGACACAAGCTGCCCTTCTCCTTTGGGTCACCTCCTGGAGCCAGGTCTGCTGAGAAGAGACTGGTGGAGCACCAGCTTTGGCACCTCTCACAGTGGGATTCTTGGGGTGTCCCTGAGCAGGATCAGGAATTGGAGTTGATGATCCTCGTGGGTCCCTTCCAGCTCTGGATATTCTGTGATTCTGTTCCCACCACAACATGACATGGAATTGCCAGATGTTGCTGTTCCCCTAAATTCGTTATCAAGTCTGTAAGGTTTTCTTTTTGGCTTTTTCTTTGGCCTGGGATTTCACTCATTTTGGAGAGGGTAGATGCCACACAGGGGGAAAGACCATCCCCAAGCCTCCTGACCCAAAGGAGACAACAAGAATTCACATGATGGGGTGTAAAAAGGAGAAGAGGAGGAGGAGCTGGCCTGGAATGCTGGTTTACAGAGCATGGGGGAGGCTGTGACCTGGAGGGGACCAGCAGGAACCTGCACCATGGTGCTGCAGGTGGTCACACCAAGACACACCACTCTAAATCCAAGACTGGAGATGGACCACAGCCCTCTGGAGCTGCCTGCAGCAGTTTGGAGCCTGGGGAGGGGGACAGCCCGTGCCAGGCAGGCAGGTGGCAGCTTGGTGGCAATTGCACAGTTGGGCAGGCTTGGAGAAGAGAGCCAGGAGGCCAAGTGATTCCAGCACAGTGAGTGCAGTTAAACGCTGCCATATGGCTCCTTTTGCAGGGGAGGAAGCACACAGGGAGAGAGGCATCCCGCTGCTTTTCCTCAAAAATGAACTTTCTGTTTCTCCTGAGAGTCCTGGGAAGGCTTGGTGGCCACAGGAGTTGGCAATTTCAGAGGGGCTGGGGAAAAACGAGCCACAGGGAATGCAGGAATTTCTCATGGATATTCCTCTGGTTGTTTGCTCTGCCTCAGCCACACTCGAGGGCATTTCTAAGGGTGGAAAACCTGAGGTGGATCAGGCAGGGGGAGGAAAAAAAGTCTTTATCGGTGATGGGTGTTAAACATCCCCTTCCATGCCACGTGTGGAGGGAGGGAGAAGAAGAGGCTGCTGCTAGAAACCATTGTAACCAGAAAAGCAGATTTGAACAGTTTGATTTCCTGCAGGGCTTTTGATAGAAGTCAGGAGGACAGTAGGCAAATATTTTCCAGCAAGGGCAGGAAAGAAAACAGTAGGATTTTCTGCTTCATTTAGTAAATCCATTGCTTTTGTCCCCAGCCTGCCTTAACCCTTTCACCTCCACCCACATCGCTGGTGTGGGGTTACCAACACAGGCAGAAAACTGACCTGCTGGCAAAACTTTTGCTTCAGTGCTTCTCTCTGTGCAGAAAGAGAATGAAAGGCAAAAAATGGGCAAAAATCAGAGCCTGGGTAGCAGGGTTTAGTCATGAATTTTGCAGTGCCAGGCTGGACTCGATCTTGGAGGGCTTTTCCAACTTTAGTGATCCCAGGAGGTTGGGAAGACAGCAGCTCTTGTGTCAGAGCATTCCTCAGCAGAGGGGAGAGCTTTTGTGGGAAGCTCTTCTGGGGAAGAGCATCCTTGGCTGAGCAGGCCCTGGGGAAAGGCTGGGAGCTGCAGCAGAGACAGCCGGTGGGTGGGAGGAGGGAAGATGTGGAGCTTTGCAGCAGGGCAGCAAGAAACACACGTGTGTTTGGAGGCTGGGGATCTTTGGGGGCTGGAGAGTGGAATTTGCTTATTTGTAGCACCTGAGATTTCTCTGGTAGAAGAAGACTTCTTCTCCCCCATACCAGGCCTGTTCCAGCAGCAAACCCCACAGCTCCCAGTCTGCACCAAGAGCTGGTTGTCTGGGTTTGTTTGGGTTTTAAATCTCAGCTCTGAGAATAACTGCTTCAGCTGGTTCAAAAGGGTCTTTTTTTCCAAAAGGTTTGCTACCAGGGCTGCTGGTCAAGAAGGAAGATTTCAAACCATGGAAGCCTAGAAAACAGAAGGAAACAGACAACTGGGAGCAATTAAAACATCTCCAGCAAGCCACCAGAGTTTGGGGGTCATTCCCAATGCTTCAATGCACATGGCTGGCAGGATCAAAACTCCAAACCACAGCTCCCACCATGGCCTCTTCCACAGTCAGGCTTGGGGATCACAGAATCCCAGAATGGTTTGGGGTGGAAGGGACTTCAAAGCCCATTCCACCCCTGCCATGGGCAGGGACACCTTCCACCATCCCAGTCTGCTCCAAGCCCCAGTGTCCAACCTGGCCTTGGGCACTGCCAGGGATCCAGGGGCAGCCACAGCTGCTCTGGGCACCCTGTGCCAGGGCCTGCCCACCCTCCCAGGGAACAATTCCTTCCCAGTATCCCATCCAGCCCTGCCCTCTGGCCCTGGGAAGCCATTCCCTGTGTCCTTTCCCTCCATCCCTTGTCCCCAGTCCCTCTCCAGCTCTCCTGGAGCCCCTTTAGGCTCTGAGCTCTCCCTGGAGCCTTTTCTTCTCCAGGTGAACACCCCCAGCTCTCCCAACCTGGCTCCAGATCAGAGGAGCTCCAGCCCTTGGAGCATCTCCGTGGCTCCCTCTGGACTCTCTCCATGTCCTTCCTATGTCACACTTGTTCTCCCTTCAAGCAAATGCTGGTGCCTGAGCTGTGCTTTTCCTGCTGCATGTCCAGCTGTCCTACAAGCCTTTCCTCACCTGGCCATGGCTTCACTGCCACCAGTGTCCCCTGCCAGGTGCCTTTGCACTGCTGTGACTCTCCAGCCACAACTGGCACCTGTGCAGGTTTTCCCATGCACCATCCCCACACCCCACTCTCTCTTTGCATTCTTAATTTCCACAACATGTAGCTCTTCTTCCACTGAGTCTGTCTTTTCCCTCTGCCTCCCCTGAGGTTCACATGCTCCCCTGTAATTATTGTGGCCACCACTGGCTCGGCCAGTGGCACAGAAAGCCACCGGGCCCTTGGCAGGACCACGCAGTCCACGTATGCAGGGTGTGGTTTCACAGAGAGAATCTGCACCAGCTCAGCTTGGTTTGAGAGCCAGGAGAAGATTCCAAAGCTGCCAGGGTGGGAGGCAGCTATTGGAGAACACTGGAGAGAGGCAGGCCGTGCATTCCAGCTGGAGTTTGTGTGGACAGGCACACAGATAATCTGCACTGTTTGAGTCCATCCCATGCATGTTGAAGTGATTCTCACCTGAGCAAAACACGTTCAGGACACTGTGGGGGTTTCAAAACAACTAGCAGCATAAATTTTTGGTTTAAACCTGCTGGTTGCTGCTTTTTTTTTTCCTTCCCTCCATCCATCACAGTGTCCCATAAGTATTTTTTTAATAAAAAGAGGGGACGCTCCACCTTGGAGGTTGGATGGGGCTTGGAGCAACCTGGGCTAATGAAAGGTGTCAGGGGGTGGGAACTGGATGGGCTTTAAGATCCCTTCCAACCCAAACATTCTGTGGTGATTCCATGACCTGGGAGCTCTCCCTTCTGCACTGGTGGCACCCAAACCCGTGCCCCAGTGGCTGGCTGGGAGTACCTCTGTGATCTGTGACTCGCTGTGCAATCATGGGAAGAGATCCCGCAGATAATCTCCTTCCACGGTGGAAATATTCCACTTATTTTTATCCTCGTTTCCTGTCTATCAGCCAGTTAATTATCCCTCAGAGGACTTTCTCTGTAAGTCTTTTTTGGGAAGGAAACTTGGCGAGTGCTGCCGGAACGTCCTTGTCCGTTTAAACGGCAACAGTGGAGTCAATTTTAGTACTTTCTGGAGAAAAAGACCTTCCCCCCACCTCCCCTTTTTTTTTTTTTTTTTTTTTTTTTGGGGTGTGGTTTTTTTTCCCCTTTTTTTTTCAGATTCCGAGATCTTCTCCTCTTCCATGCTGCACATGCAAGCAGCCTTCTCTGCAAGGGGGAGTGTGAAGAGGAGGTTCTTGCACTCTGGAATATCCAGGCATTACATGGAAGGACACCTGGGCTCGCTCCAGACCTGCTCATCCATGGCTGGGGCCATCCCTCTGCTCTCCTGATCATCAGCCTCCTTAATGGATGTCCTTGAGGAAGCATTTAAAAATGCAAACCATTTCTGTTGCCGTAGCAACTGCTCTTCTGGAAATGGGGATAAAACGTGGCTCCCGGGAGGTCAGAGCCACTTTCTGAGAGGTGGTAGGTGCTGGTGGCAGGAGCACAGGGCACAGCCACCTTTCCCAGGTCCCTGGCTGCTGGAATCCCATTGCCAGGCCTTGGTGATTCCCAAGGGGAGCAGCTTGGGCCTAATATTTCTCTTGTAGCCACCACCACTGGCTCTGGGCAGCCTGGCCTGTTGGAAGGTGTCCCTGCCCATGGCAGGCAGTGGAATGTAAAGGGCTTTAAGGTCCCTCCCAACTCAAACCGTTCTGGAATTCCACAATCCCTCAGGCTCCTGCAGTCCCAAGCTGGGGTTTTGTGTCAGCCCAATCTGCAGCCAAAGGAGCTCCAGATGGGCAACCAAGACTGGATTTTTGTCATGGCTGCCACGTGAAAACACAGACCATGGTGGCTGCATCCTCCCTGCTGTCACCTGTCCCTTTGCCATGCACTTGCAGGGACCAGATCCACAGTTCCCAGCTCTTGCAGAGACAGGGGATTCACACAGTGCCCCCCATGCTGTGCTTGGGATGAGGCACTGCAGTGCTCTTGTTCAGCATTCCCATCACAGCAGGGGGAACCTCTCCAACCTCCTGAAGCTGCAGAGCTGAGTGGGAATGCAGCAAAGTGCTGGCAGCAAACCCACTGCAGTTCTCACCTGCTTCTAGAGCCACAGCTGGCAGATGGTTGAGATCACTGGATTAATCCCAAGCAGTTTGTGGAGACTCTTTTCATGGAGATAGATGGGGAAAGTTGGGTTATCCTTTCTGAATGCTGGCCTTTGGCAGTCAAAGGTGCTGAGCCTGTGGATTCTGGAATTGTCTGCTAGAAGGGATCAGGGAGGGACTGAGTGTTTCAGCACTTCCAGAAGGCCACACCAGACGAGATGGGTGCTTTGTAATACATCACCTCTGCAGCCTCTGTGTCCTGAGCTCAAATGGCCTCTGGATCAAACCCCAGGGAAAGGCTGCCAAGGCTGGCATTGCCCTCCTCGGTCCTATCTTTATGGGGTGGTGTCTCCTGGTCTGGGCCTTGCTTTAGGCTGGAGTGATCTCTGATAATCTTTAAAACCATCAAACAAAGCAAGACAAGCTGCTTCCTCTCTGAGGCACCTCAAATATTTGGGAGTTCTCTCCTCCATCCTGGCTCTTGTATCACCTCCTAAGAAGACAGTTTTCCTAGTGCAGGTTGGTGGAAATTCCCATAAAGCTGAGGAAGGGCATCAGGCCTCGACTCCTAATTGATTTGGCTTCTGTCTCTCACAGGGTTTCACCAGACATTTAATGCACCAAAATTTTGCCTGGAGCAACTCCTTCCCCGTCTCCAGGAATTATTTCCAGCCTGGTCTGATGCTGAGGCACAGATAGGCAGAGCCTTGTGAGCCACCCAAGCACTCACACCTTCCCAGGTTAGGGAGTGTGAGTGAATCACGGCAGTGGGAAGCGCTGTGTGTCCGTGGGATGTGTGAGGCACGGAGCGCTCCTGGCCCTCCTCACGGGGAGCACAGAGCTCCTGCAAAGCACTGCAAGGGGTCATCAGCTCTCTTTTGCCTCCAAGGTGCTGAGTGAGTGTCTCTCCATCCAGTGGGAATTCCTGCTGAGAGCTGGGAGTGGTCAGGAAGGGATGCCTTCTCGGGTTTAGGTTTTCTCTCACCCGAGATTTCAGGTGGTGGTTCGGGTGGTTCAAGAGTGAGTCTTGTTTTGCCCTCTGCCCTCTGAAGGCTTTGAGCTTGGCATGAGAATGAAGAGGAGTCTCAAGATCTTGTTCAAGGTTTCTCGCATTGTTTATTGTTTCTTGTCTTACAATTTTCTCTGTGCCTGGCCAAGATGTTCACAGCTGCTCAGACAGAGGCGACTCCCCCCTCGATGGGAGGTCACTGCCTTCTTATACAGATAATTATATACTTATTATTTACAATTCTGTGCCAATGCCTATCACCTATACTGGAAAGGTCATTTCTACTTTGACCCAATCCCCTCAAACTACTTTGTGCCCACGTCACATCAGAAGACGGAGGCCAAGGGAGAACAAGAAGAACCCAGGGCACCGCCCTAAAATCTCCATCTTGTCCCCAAGTCAGCTCCATTCT
>JBBMKD010000002.1:5097425-5114104 GCA_037834095.1 Argya squamiceps
CAGGGTGCCCAGAGCAGCTGTGGCTGCCCCTGGATCCCTGGCAGTGCCCAAGGCCAGGCTGGACAGGGCTTGGAGCAACCTGGGATAGTGGAAGGTGTCCCTGCCCATGGCAGGGCGGTGGAACTCAACGGTTTTGAAAGTCCCTCCCAACCCAAATCCTTTGATTATGATGATGGGTCTCTGATTTTTTCCAGCCTTGAGGGCTGGGAATTTGAGGGCTGTGCTGAAAGCCTGGGTAAGAGCAAGTTCGGGGAAAACATCTTTAGAAAACATCTTTGAAGTGTTTTGTTGATGCATTTCCCCTATTTTTCGTCAAGCCTGAGGGGGCTGATACACAACTGAAAACAGTTTCCGTTGTTTTCCAGCTCCTCGAGGGCTGCTCCAGGCAGGCATCTTCAGGAAAGCTGCTCTGAATTGACTTCCAAATGAGAGTAATTAAAGCAAACGAGGCCTTTGCAGGGAAGAGCTCCCTGCTGGAGGATGCACTCGGCTCAGGGTGATCGTCCCAGGGCAGCTCTCACGCTGTGCTGGGGATGGGATGGTTTAACACTCCACAGACTTCTCCCTCATTCCCATTGTTTTCCCATTTCCACGAGGCCACAGCACGTGCTTGGGATGTCCCCTGTCACCCTGACCTGCTTTAAGTGACTTCCACCCGAGCCTGCCGGTCTGACTCAGCTGCTGCCAAAGTTTTTAAGGGGATTTAACATCCCCCACACCCCTGGAGCAAAGGGAGGTTTGGAGCAAGGTGAGATTTGGAGTCCTGGAAACTCTGGAGTGTTGATTTCTTTCCCTACCAAAAACCAGAGCCCAATTTTGCAACCTTAGCATGAAGCAAGGAGAAGACAGCACTGAATGTGGCAAGAACAGCCAGTTTCACAACAATTGTCAAGAAACAGTGAACTGAGATATCCCCTTGAACTGAAATATCCCCTAAGGGTGGGGGAAATGTCAAGCTGGATCAGTTGTAACTGCTTGTTTTGGTTTGTTTTTAACCTGCAAGTCACACATTGCATCCCTCCTTGGGGATGTTGCTGCTCCTCCAACACTTCCTGACCTTTCCCAGAATGTTCCTCCACCCCCAACAGGGGAGCAAGGGGCCTTGCCATGCCTCAGTTCTTCTTCTCACCTCTGCCACTGTTGCTTCCCCTCACAAATTGTCACTGCCACTGTCTGTAGTAGAGACTTGTGCTAGTTTTGGTGCTGGCTCCAGAACCCACCTCGAGCTCTGATGAGTTTCATCAGTCCCCTGCACACTCAGTGCCCTTGGCCATCTTGGAGGAGGGACAGTTTAGGCTGGATATCAGGAAAAATTTCCTCATGGAAAGCCTGGCCAGGGCAATGGTGGAATGCCCATCCCTGGAAGTATCACTCTGCTGCATAATTACTCTTGGAGAAGTAATTTTTTCCCCATTTTCTGTTTCCTGGCTGGAGGCATAGGATGTCTTAGTTTTAATTTACTCCTGGACAAGCTCTCAATAACTCTTGCATGTGCAGAGTTAAGGAAAACCTGAGAAAATCCTCCTCAAGAAGCAGCATCTTCCTACAAATCCAGATTATCCCTGGAGGTGGTTAAACAGCAGCTGTGTGGATGTGACACCTGGGGACATGGTTTTGGTGGAGCTGGCAGCTTTTAGGTTAATGGTTGGAGCTGATGATATTTTTCAACATTTCCTCTTCCTTCTTCAGCTCCCTATTTTTTTATCCAGGCTCTGAAGGCCTCTCCTAAATATTGCTGTTTCCTTGGATTTGTGGTGGTGTATTTTCACTGCTGCAATTTTTTTTTTTGGAGGAGTGGGGAGGGAAATGTGATAAAAGGAAGTAGAAGGAAAGGTTTCTTTCTGTTCTTCTTTTTTTTATTATTATTTTTTTTTATTTGCTTAAAGCCAGAAATGAGCAAATAGAAAATATAAAAGAACATGAAAATGCCCCAATTCTTTCAAAATAGCTCCTGGGTAATTTCCACCCTCAATCACAGATTTTGTGCGCCAGTAAAAAAATATATAAACTGTGTATCTCCTGTGGAACACAGGGGGATTTTTCCTTTGTCCACACGCCTTGGGCACTGACCTGGGGATGTGGGGAGGCTTTCCTTGGGCTTTGGTGGCTTTGAAAGCCTCGTTGTTCCTTCACAGGGACCCTTTATGCTGATCGTGCACATTCTGCAGGCATCTGTCAACAGGGGAGGGGGGAAATTGCTGAAATGGGTAATAAAGGAGATGAAAACAATCCGTGCTGGCCTCTGGATAATAACCAGCTGATATTAAGCCTAAGCCCAGCTGAAAACAGTTAATAATAAATGGGCATTAATTAAAGCTAAATTACAGGGGGAAGGTTCAGGGCTGGCTCTCAATGCAATTAGAGGCCTGTAATTCCTAACGGGGAGAATCCGTCCGGCCTGTGGATAAATGATCAAAGGCTGGGGGACCAACAGCAGGGCTGTGTCAGGGTTTAGATGATGCTCAGGACAGGGAAGAGGCCAGAAGAGGATGAAGTGGGGCCAGACAGCTCCATTTGGGTTTGCCACACACCCTGAGCACGGAGCTGGGCCAGGCTGTGGGCCTGGAAGGTTTGGGATGAGTCCTGATGGGAATATGATAGTCATTGGAGACCCCTCATGGTGACAACAGGAGGGAAAGGGCTGTCCAAGGCTAGATCTGTCCAAAACTGAGGCTGGTCCAAGGCTAGATCTGACTCTGAGGTGCTGTGTGCGTGAGGAGGGAGAGGCAGAGCTGCCCTCAAGGTTGATGAGACCCTTGCCCAGGGAGGAGCTGGGAAGGGAGGATGTGATCCAAGAAGGAGCTGCAGCTGGAGCACAGCACTTCCCCAGCTCTGGCAGCACTGCCAAGCTGAGGGGGGACAGCCCACCAAGGGTCACTGAGCAGGGGCTGCTGGAAGGGCTCCTCTGAGCCAACAGCTCCAGGCTGCTCACACTCCTGAGGACAGAAGGCTTGGTTTGAAACCTCACAGGTGCTGAAAGAAGCTTTGGAATGTGCCATCTTCCAAATGCCAAACTATGAGAAAAAATACAGCATTTTGAAAGGTACTATGAGGAAAAATACAGTGTTTTGAAAGCTACTATAAGGAAAAATACAGCAGTTTGAAAGCTCAGGGTGTTTAAGGCAGACCTTCAGGCGTCCCACAAATGAGAGATAGCATCAGCCATACCCAGACAAGGTTCTTCTGCTCCAGAAAAACTCCACATGTTTGTTGTTTCTCCTCCTGAGCCAGATGTGCAGGTCAAGCCTAAAGGGGATGTCCTCCCTCAGGAACAACTGTGGGGGTGTTTTGGTTGAATGCAATGAGGAGGATGTGTTTGGGCACTTGGGCTCAGCACAGCCCAGCCTTACAAGCACCCACAGAGGGAATTGAGAAGGCTGCTCCAATTTGGACTTGTCCCCTGTGAAATTCCCCACCAGGTGGAGGCTGATCCATCCATGTGGAGCTGGGTAGGGATCCTTCCTGGAGCAGGGATGGCTGGCACAGGGGAGGTGTTGGGGCTTGCTGGGACCAGACCGACCCCAAGGAAGGAGCCAGGGAAAAGGAGCTGGCAAAGCTTCGTCTCCTTGGCACAGCTTTGTCAGAAGCAGCCAGTCCCTGGCTTGGAGCAGGAATTCCAGGCGTGTCCCTGCAGGCAGAACACGAGGGATGCTCCACACAATCACACACTGGTGGGCAAAGCTGGGTGTGCTGCAGCCTCCAAGGAGCAGCAAAAGGGAACCTGACTCCCCAAATACTGATGGAAAAATTAGCTCAGCCCAGAAATAATTTCATTATCATTTTCCAAAGGAATCTGTATTTGTAGAGGCTTGAGCAGAGAATTGCAGGATGGTTTGGGTTGGGAGGGATTTTAGAGATCACTTCATTCCAACTTCCCTGCCATGGGCAGGGCTTGTTTCCTGGTGCCAGGCCCGGGCATGCTGAGAGCAAGAGCAATTTTGTGGGATGCTCAGCTGAGGTTTAATAGTTCTGGAAAGAAACCAAAACCCTTTAGTCCCCAGAGGTGCAGTGGATCCCCCATAATTCCAGCACTGGCACCTTTAACACTGGGACCTGATGTCTCAAAGAACAGGCTCTGTTTTGAATTTCTGGCACTTAAATCATGGGATATCCTGAGTCCCAGGATATTCCCCCCTGGGAAGGGACCCAGAAGGATCATTGAGTCACGGAGTATCAATATTAAAGACTTCAGCAGGGTGATGGGGTCCTGTTGTGTAGGAAACTGCTTTCAATCCATTCAGCTGTATCTAAGATGATTTCTTTCCCTTCCTGACCTACAGAGATTATTCTGGAAAAACAATTCCTTGGATGCTATGGCAGGAGGAATAAAAATAGCTGAACAGATGAACCGGCCTCCCTGGCAGCACCAATACTTCCAAGTGCTCGTAGAACAGGGAAAATGAAGCCTGTAGCAGGAAACAGAGGGAATCCCTACACAAAAGAAGGAAATTTGGGAAGAATGACTAATCTAGGAGAGGAAACTAGGTGCTGTGGCTGGCTGCTAGCAGGGCAAGCGTCTCTCAAAGCATCAATGTGCCTTTTGAGTGGGGCAAAACAACCTGGAGTAGCTGACATTCTTGGAGGAGCAGAGCTCCTGGGATCTCCCAGGGGGCTCAGGGACAGAGGCTCTGAGGGGTCAGGTGAAGAGGGGAGTGGGATGAAAACAGAGGATGTATTACATGCCAACCTGAGAAGTGCTTGCACCTGGGTGACATCAAGGTGATTTATGAGGGAAGCCAAATTAAGGTTCCCAGTGCTGGGGGCTGTTTTTCCTGGGAGGAATGATGACAGGAGCAGAGCTTGCTGGCTCCTGCAGCCTCCTGCGGGTGCCTGCCCTGTGCTCTGAGCCTCTCCTTGCAAGAGGCACCAAAGTGCACACAACAGGCAAAGACATCTCTGATCCATTTTTCCCATCCCATCCATCCCCTCTGCAGTGTCAGCAGAGCTGCCCTCCCTTCCCAGGGCTCTCCACCCTTGGAATTCCAGAGGAGGGAAGCTGTGGGGCTCCAGCTTTGGCTTTAACCATGATTATTCAGGGGAATGGTTTGACATGGTGATGAACAAGGGCTCATATTTGAGGGGTGACTTGGTTGCAGCTCTCAAGGGCTTTGAGGAAGTAGGAGAAGAGATACAAAAATGGAAAACAGGCCCTCATTATCTCTCCCACCTGGAGCAAAGGATCCGGCAGCATTGCTTGAGGCACAGATGAGACTGATGAGAAACCACTCAGCTTCATCTGCAGCTTTCTCCTGCCAAGACATGAGCTCATTAGGGGGGATAAATTCATGCAGAGCCCCCTTCACAGTCCATCCCTGACCTTTTGGAGAGCAGCATGCCACTGGCTCGGGGATGTCACATGAGAAAAGACAACTGGAGAGTCCCCACTGCACAGGCGGTGTCCCACCTTGGTCACTGCCAACTCTTCCCTGTGTGCCAGGCTGGTCAGAACCCATTTAACCCACCCCACTGCCTTCAGGGAGGGCTTGGCTGCTCCAGCAGAGCCCCCCAGCACAACTCAGAGCCAACAGCCTCAGCCCCTGTCACCCTCTCATACACAGATTCAGGATTCCCAGAACCTTGACCCTGCCTGGAGCAACCCTGGGATCTGGAAGGCAGAGTGGCTGCAGTGTGTGGAGGTTTGGGTCAGGTCAGGGCAGGCTCCTGGCCCCAGGTCAGTGATGGATGGATGTGCCAGCCCCCAGACCAGGGCTTATCTCAGCTATTTGGGTTATTCTGGGCATCTGCCTTATCTCAGTGTCCAGCCATCTCTGTGATCCTGGATTGTGGAGAACAGGTTTCATCCCCACAGCCTTCAGACTTTAACTTTCAGCTGCTCCTTTTCTCCTCTCCATCAGGGAACTAAGGGGAGAAGTAAGATGCCCCTATCCACAGCAGGAGGGCTGGAAGGAGATTATGTCTAAGGACCTTTCCAGCCCAAATCATTCTGTGATTCCATGAATTCATGAATTGGCTTTGAACAGGGGGTGCAGTTCTCCTTGCAGACTAGACAAGTCAGATGAGGCACAGTGGGAGCCCACAGAAGAAGGGAGATGGGCTTGTGATGCTGATCCCTTTCACTTCTATTTTGTGCATCCTAAAAAACCCTTTCCCCTGATCTTTTAGGCTGGGGATGGTACCTGGGCTTTGGTCACTGCTCCCCTTCAGAATTTTTGAATTAGAAGTCCTTCAGAGGGAGATGTTCTCTCTTCTCTACCCCTGGATATCTTTCCCAAAAGGACAGAGTGTCTCCTGGCAACTTAGCTGGTGACCTGCTCCCCTTTCCTGAGCCCTCCAGGTGAAAATGTATCCAGGCACATTTTTGGAGTGGTAGTAAGCTCCTGGTGAAAATCCATCATGTGTGATCATGAGGGTGGTAAAAAACCCACACCAGCTGCCCTGGATCTCATCCCACCTGCTGTGGCCAGAGCTGATGCACCCTGGGAGGGATGATACCAACAGAATCTCAGCTTCCATGACAGGATGCTGAGAGCCATCATCATCCTGATGATCACAGGACTATGAACAGGAGCCCGTGGTGAGAACAGGGGCTCCAAGGCTGTCTGGGTCCGTTTGGGTTTCGCCTCTGTGCCTGGATTCTTGAATATCTCACAGGGAGTGATTCATGCCTGGGCCTTTCTTTGTGGCAGGGGTTTGTATAAGAGCTCTCTGTGATGTATAATAAGAGCTGAGTGAGTGAGTGAGTGATGAATTCTTCCCTCACTCAGGATATTTATAGCTCCTTCTCTTTCTCCTCCGGCGAGTCACCTATTTTCGCACAGCTTGTGGGCGCCCCGTGTCAGCTCCAGCTCCTCTGCCAGCCCTGGGGGAGACTGGCCAGAGGCTCCAAAGTTCCTCAGGACTGGGAGAGGTGCATTTTAAGATCCCCTTGTGTGTGAAGTCAAGCTAAAAGCCACGAGACCACGCAGTTCTTTCTGTATTTTCAGTGGCTCCGAGGGTCACGTTTCCCATCTGCTCCTGCACAGACTCACGTTTTCCTTCTCACTTTGCACGGGAGCTGCCTCAGTATCCTGTCGTGGAAGCTGGGATTCTATTGGTATCATCCCTCCCAGGGTGCATCAGCTCTGGCCACACCAGGTGGGATGAGATCCAGGGCAGCTGGATTTTTTTATGGGTTTTTTACCACCCTCATGATCACACATGATGGATTTTCACCAGGAGCTTATTACCACTCCTGTGTCCAAAAAATGTGCCTGGATACATTTTCACCTGGAGGGCTCAGGAAAGGGGAACAGGTCACCAGCTAAGTTGCCAAGATGTCCATCCATCCATCTCCAGGACAGATGGACACGCAGCATCATGTGGGAAGGCTGGAGCCACAGGGATGAAAGCTTGTGCAATGGAGCTTCCAGCCTTAGGGGGGGGTCTCCTGCCTAAGCAGAAAAATAATTATGTTTGTAATTTAATAATTCACTTGTAATGTTCTTCACGGGGAGTTTTGTGCCTCCTTCCATCTTCCATTATGGGAGTAATATAAAAAATAGACTAAAATTGCAGTAAAATGGTATTTTGAGGGCTTTTTTTTCCTGTGCCTAACCCACTGTTTCTGGTTTTTCCCCCCACGTTTTGCTTTTTTTTGTTGTTGTTGTTTCGTTGGTGTTATTTTTACACTGAAAAGACTTCCCCCACTGAAGGATACACTCAGCTCCCCTTTCCCTGGTCATCCCCCCTCTCCAGGCTGCTCCAGGTTATCCCTCACCTCCTCCCTCCCTCTGCCCGGGATGGGGTTTCCTTGTACCATCCTCCTGCAGCTCTGTGCACTTGTGCCCTCCTCCTCCTCTTCCCACAGCCTGATTTATGGGGTTTATCTTTCCCTTTTACACTGCACCTGATTGTGGTGACCTCTGCTCCCTGCATAGCTTGAATTCCTCAGGAGGGGGCTGTGGAATTCTCCTTCCCTGGGCCACTCCAGATGCCACCAGGAGGTCCCTCAGCCACGTCCATCCTCTGGCTGGGGAATGAGGGGGGTCTCCAGGGGGGATGCCCTGCCTTGAGTGGCAAAACCAGGGTCATCCCCCTGCCCTGGGGATGTGCTGCTCCCCCCAGCCCACCCCAAAATGTCATGTCTCCCTCCTTGGAGGTGGGGAGATGTGTTGGATTTCCCCTGGGATGGGGTCAGGGAGAGGCCAGTGACACGGGGACAGGAATCCTGGTTTTCCTGGTCTCATCAGTTCTTCCCTTCCCCTTCCCAGCCCTTGCACAGGATCTCTCAAGGGGTCACACCTGGTAGAGCCAGAGCTACTCAGACAATGAGGGCTGGAGAACATCCCAGATTCCTGAGGGTGGTCCTGCTTGTTTGTGTTGGCAGCTTTTCCCTGGGCAGGATCCATCTCCCACCATGTCCAAGGGGTCAGGATGGACGAGCCCCAACTCTGCCATGTTCCCTTCAGCCACAGCTCACCCTCCACGTTCCAAAAAGGACCATTTCGGAGGTGAACCAGGTCCAGCTCCCTTAGGGGATGCTCCTCTTCCCTGGGAATTCCTGCATCCCATGCTGCAGCTGGGATTGTCCCCCCCTGGCTGTGTCCCTGTCCGGCTCTGTGAGCTGAGGCATGGCCTGGGGATGGATCAGCAAGGACTCAGGCTGAGATTAATTAACAGATTAATTAATCAACACCCTCCATCCCTGATTCCCCTTCCCTCTACCAATGAGCCTGATGGCTGAGGGTGAGCAAGAGTGGGGAAGCTCATCCCTCTGTGGTCTGTGGGAATTGTGCTTCCCTGGGAGTCAAAATCTCCCAGATGAGAGTGAAATGGTCACTGGAATTTAATTTATTTAATCTGCAGGCAGTGGCAGAGTGGCACCCACCCCTCCCCAGCACCTCACTGCAACCAGGGATGTAAAATGAGGGCACAGGGACCTGAGGTTTTTCCATCTGGGAACTGCATCTTGGCTTTGTCACCACATGCTTTCACCCTGGACAAAGCTTTAGGGCCAGGGATGTCTCTGATGCCAAAAATGAGAGCCAGCAGTGTTTATGGGAGTTTGTATAAGAGCTCCCACCAGACCCTCTGAAAAATCCTGAGAAAGGAATAAAACTCAGGAGTTCACTTTTAGGTGGTGTTTTTGTTTTTATTTTTTGGGGGGGTTTTTTGGTGTTTTTGTGTGTTTGCTTTTGCATTTGGTTTTTGGGGTGTTTTTTGTTTGTTTGTTTGTTTGTTTTAATGCTAAGTACTGGCTTCTTTTCAATCTGCTGCATCACCCAGGAGGTTGCAAGTTCCCCTTCTGACATCTGAGAGGGAAGATGGGGCTCCTCAGTATGAGAAGTTACCCCCAGGATGTGGAACTTGTGCTAAACCACGAAGCTTCAGGTGAAATTCCCAGGAGCTGGCATCACGTGGAGGAGCTGGCATTTAAGGGGAGGCAAGAGGCACAGTCCTCATGATTCCCTTGTGCAGCTGGGCAGGCAAGGATCTTGTTGGAGGAGTTTGGGACAGCAATGTGGCATGGAACACTTGGGATGCTGGAACTGATCTGGGAGGCTTTGGATCTCACCCGAACTTTTAGAATCACTGGCAGCCAGGCTAGGAGGCACCACAGCCTACGTGACTGATTTGTGGTGATGACTGATGGCAAACTGCACTGCCAGACCCCTCACTGCACTAATTACACACATGCAGGTACCCTGGAGTGATTCATTCCTGCCTGACACACTCTGGGAGCCGAGCTGGGCTCAGGGACCCCCCTCCCCACCCGTTTTCCTTCCCTTAGAAGAGCCTTTTGCTGCTTTTTGTTTGTAACTGGGGGTGATGGAGCTGATGTTGTGAGGATACCCAGAGAGGGGAAATCCCACCCTGCACTGCCCTGAGCAAGGGCTGGTGGCACAAGAGGAGCTGTGGCTGCCCCTGGATCCCTGGAAATGTTCCAGGCCACCTTGGATAGAGCTTGGCACAACCTGGGATAGTGGAAGGTGTCCCTGCCCTGGCAGGAGGCAGAATGGGATGAGATTCAAGGTCCTTCCAACCCCAGTTAATCTGGGGTTTTGTGATTCTGATATTCTCCTCCTGTCTCATCCTGGGAATGGTTGCCATGGGGCTTTTCTGTGTTTTGGCTGCTGTGGTGCTTGATGCTGTATCCATGGATTTGCTGCCCATAGGAATTCCAGTTTGTATTTCTTCCTCCTCCTCCTCCCAGCCGGCACTAAGATCGTGTCTGATGAGCAGCCTGGCTGGGAAAATGTGACTGGGATTGATTTTGTTGCCTGCAGCCAGTGTTGATTGGAGATTCTGCCACTGTTTTGTTTTAGAAGTCGATTTCCCTGTAATTCTTCCACAGTGAAGACTTGCTGCTTTCCCTCTGAGACATTAGGCCTTAGCCTGAGCAATCTGGGCTGAAAACTGAATTTTTCACACTGTTCTTTTCTCACAGAACTCGCTGCACCCAGCCTGGCCAGGGCTGTGGGTTCATTCTCTCTTCTTGTTTCCCATTTCCCCTTCTGCAGGGGAAGGGACTCTCCCATCCCACGTGCTCGGGATGTCCCCCTGGAGCTGCTGGAAATGATGTCCCACCCCTTGCTAATCCCCAAGGAGGTGAGAGCAGCCTGAAGCAAGGCCCTGTGTCATCAGGTCAGCCCGAAAATCACCAGGAAAACTGACACGGGAAGCCTGGGGCAAACCACTGGGAATTACATCTTCTGGGAAAGGTGGGGAAGGAGGGGCCAAATCTGCAGGGAATGGGATTTAAAGGACTTGCTGTCTCCATTCCACCTTGTGCATGTCCAGAGCTTGTTTGTGAGCAATTAAGGCAGTGTCTTAAGCAGAGCCGTGGAGAGCATGATTAAGTAATTAATAGTAATTAAAGGCACGTTATCTATGGATGTGCTGTTGGGGAGGGAGTGAGGAATTCAGGGTTGGGCTTAACCTCTCCCTGGTTTGAAAAGATCAGTCCCCTTTGGAGATGGAGAGAAGGGGGGGGAAAAAAATATCTGAAATATCTTTTGGAAATTTCCCTGTGTTATTTTCCCTGTCAGACCTGAAGCTGCCAAGGTTCCTCTCACCAAAAAGGGCCTTTTTTTAAAGGATTCTCCGTTTCAGAGTTGTGCCATGCAGGGCAAAGCTCCTGCAGTCAGAAATCTCCTGCTGTTTCGGGTAATAAATCTGTTTATTGAAGCTCTTCTTCTGCCATGGTACCTCTCACAAGTTCTATATTTGCACTTGCTAGGGCAAATATGGTTTTTTTCTATGGAAAAAAACCAAAGAAATGTCTCAGGGCTTCTGGTTTCTGCCAGCACCAGGAGGGTTTCAGAGAGTGAGTTATTACATTGGACCTGGAAGCTAGATTTATTTCTGCTGTGTTCCCAAGGACCAGCCTGTAGGGAAAAGCTAGTCCTAGGATCAGCAAGGATTAAAAAAAAATACAGGTTTAGGAGGAATTTGGGGAGAAAAATAATTTTTGGATGGGTTTTTTTCCTTTTTTTTGTGATTCAGTAATTGCATCCTCAGTGGATTGATTAAAGCAAAAGGGAGGACTTAGGAAGGTCCCCACATGAATTAATCCCCCCAGGATAATCAGGAATAACTTCTCTGGGTAGGGCAAAGCCTCAGGAGGAGGGCTGAGAGGAATGAAAGACAAACTCCTTTTGCCTGCTGCTCTCCCTCTAGTTATTATCTACACATAAATTACCCACATTCTTTGCAAGCCAGGTCTTGACTGAGGGAGTTCAGATCATCAGAAATGCAACAGTTTTCCTGCACATTTCCTGATAAAAGGAGCTCCAAGGGGGAAGGAGGTTTGGGAGCAGGGGGAAAAAGGGATAGGGTTTCTCCTGCTTCCATTTATCAGAGTTTCCTGGCATTCCTGGGCTGCCAATACTGGAAAATTCTGGATGTCCCAGCATGGAGAATGCCCCTTGTGCCCTGCCCAAATTTTATTATATACCTTCAATAATGCAGAATTCCTTCAAAAATTCCCAGTGAAGAGCCATCTCAGAGCAGGCACGATCCATCCCAGCGATGTTGTCTCAGCATTATCCCAGTGCCCAAGGTCACTGCAGCTCCCTCCTTGTCCCCCCTCCCCGTGGCACTTTGCCACCAGCATTTCCATGAAATGGCTCCTTTTTTGATGAATCCTCTGGGTGTTTTTTGTGGATGGCCAGGGAAGAGCAGCACTGGCTGCTTTCCAAGCAGCTCCACTGCAGATGCCAAGGTTTGCACAGGGGCCTCTCTCCCCTCCTGGTTAATGGATCACCAAGACATGACCTGGCTGAGCCTGCTGGGAACAGGGGCTGGGTAAACACCCACTCCGTGGGCAACACTCCCACTTTAGGGCTTGGTGGAAATCTGGGTGCCCAGGCAAACAGACTCAACCAAAACCACCTTATTCTAGCCCAAAAAAGCCTCCCTGCCACCTCCAGCTAAAAGTCTGGGGGATACCCTGGGTTTTTTTATCCAGAGCAGAAATAATTTCCCAATAATAATTTGGGACCCAATAATTTACTGGGGACATGGATAGGTCACAGACATCTGTGATTGCCTCCATAAACACACCTGTTGTGGGGGGAGCAAAGGAAGGGTTAAGGGTTAACTCAGCACAGGATGGGAAAAGCTGTGGGCTGGAAATGCCGACCACCAGGAGAAATACAGAACTGTAGAATTGGAAAAGCTCTTTAAAATCATGGAGTCCAAATACTCCAGCCAAAACTGCCAAGGACACCACTAAACCATGTCCCCAAGTGCCACAGTCACACCTTAAAGCTCCTCTTCAAGAGGGGCAGAAGGAGCTAAGGGAATATTTGCAATATATCCTTCCCTGTGTGCAATTACAGATAGATAAATAGATAGATAGAAACCAGAACATGGATGGGATATAAACACCCATATATAAATACACATAAATATATGTAAACCCCCCACATATCCAGAACTTCTTTTCCAGGAATTACAATGAAGGAACTCCAATATCTCCATGGTCTCAGCAGAGACAGCCCCACCTTCTCCCTCCCCTCCTCCCACGTCACTCTCTCCATTATCCAGCTAAAAATAAAGGAGCCATGAGCACCCAAGTCTCCCATGGGCCACTGGATGATAAACATCAAGCCTTGGTGTAAGGAACCCCTCCCCAGGGCTGGGAGCACCCAGCTCACAGACTCCAAATCCTCTTCTCCCAGGCTTTCCCTCATCCAGAGCTAAGCCAGTCCTCAGAGGTTATAAACCCTCAGGCCACAGTGATAAAACCCCAGCAGGACTCTTCTTTTCCTCCCCTCAACCCTCCTGATGGGTTTATGGCCCCCTCATGCTCCACATTGTCACACCAGGACTTCCTCACCAGCAATAATGCCTGGATTTCCCCCATTACACCCCAGCAGCTCCCTGAGACACAAAAAATGCTGATGTTCAGGTGTAATAAATAGCTTTAGCCCTTCCCCCTTGCTTTGCCCTCACAGGGGAAGAAGGACAGGGCCCCAGGCAGGTTATTTGTCCTGCAGGAGGATCTGCAGCTGGTGAGGGACAAATTCTCAGCTCTTTATCAAATCCCAGCCCTGTGATGAAAAATGGGCAGCACTTCCAGAGAGGCCCAGCAGGGTGGGGAGATGTTTGGTGCCAGAATATGCCGGGAAAACTGGCAGAGGATGGTTTTATACCATGCTTGCCACCTCATTCCCAGCCTGGGCTACCCCAGAGTTGCTGGAAGTCCCAGAAGGAACACAGCAGGTCCCACAGGGCTGGGCTGAGGCAGCAGAAGTCTCCCCACCTCTCTGGGACCATCAGGTGCTTCCCCTTGGCCATTCCTGGGAGAGATGCCCAGATCCACAGGGAAGGCTGAAGGCCTTTTGCTCTGGAGATGTGACTGTGGATGGGGAACAACCAAGCACAGGCTCCAAGGAGAAATTTAGGAAGGGATTCCTGGCTGTGAGGGTGGGCAGGCCCTGGCACAGGGTGCCCAGAGCAGCTGTGGCTGCCCCTGGATCCCTGGAAGTGTCCAAGGCCAGGCTGGAGAAAGCTGGTCTGGTGGAAGGTGTCCCTGTCCACGGCAGGGGATGGGATGGGATGAGCTTTAAGGCCTTTCCAACCCAAACCATTCTGGAATTCTGTGAAGAATTCTGTGTGTGTGGGTCGTGATTTGCTACTTTTGGTGTTTATTTCTCCCCAGCACCCACTGTCCTCTTGAGCAGCTCCCTCCTGAGCAAGCAGGTGTTTTCCAAGGATGGTTGGGAAGTGCATGGCCTATCCAGGGAGGATGGAAACCTGCAGCACTGCCATTCCCTCCCCAGCCCCTGGACATTTTCACCACACGGCAGAAGGGTGGGGAAGCTGCCAAAGAGCTGGAAGGGCCCCCTTTGTTAGGGAGGCACAGGAGGGGCTTTCCAGGGGCTGTTTAAACATTAACCAGCACAACAATCACCCTGTGTTCCCAGTCCCCACTGCCAGGCCCGGCCTTCACCTCTGGGTGGGTGGATTGCAGAGTCCTGAGCTGCTCCCAGCCCTGGGGACAGGGCCTGGCACGGTGCTGTGGCGGCGACAGCAGTTTCTGTGCCACCCCCTCTGCCCACAGGCAGCCCACAGATGTGGGGTCAGGGGGTGAGGACGGGTTGTTAACTTCCCTCTCTCAGAGCCATCACTTGCAGGACACGGCTGGAGGGTTTTAGAGGGCTCAGAAGTGAAAACAGCGTGGCCTGGAGCTGCTCAGCCAGCCCTGACACAGCTCCAGTGCCCACAGCACAGCAAGAGCTTTATTCCTGGATCTGCAGGAATCTCCCCCCACACTCAACCTTCAACCCCTTTCTCCACCAGGGAAGGGACAATCCTGCAGGTTTAGCATCTCACCATGCCCCAATTTCTTTTTGAAGAAGGAAAACTGCTGGCAATTTCCTTTTATTCCTGTGGGAAAGAAGTCTGGGAGAAATTGAGTGATGTGACCAAGGTTAGGCAGGAGTATAAAAAACCCTGCATTTAGGTCCAGCTTTGCATCCTGCTCTCTTCCTGGCAGCAAAATACTTGAAAGCAGTGCCAGGTGGGATCAGGAGTTTTGGGAGTGCCTGTTCCCCCAGTCCCCATCTTTTGGGAATGCTCCAGCACCATGGGATCTTGAGAACAAGAGCAGCTCATCACAGCTGCAAAATTTTTGGCTGAGCAATAAAAATAATCCCAGAATAGTTTGGGTTGGAAAAGACCTTTAAGACCATCCCATTCCACCCCCCTGCCATGGGCAGGGACACCTCCCACTATCCCACGTTGCTCCAAATCCTGTCCAGACTGGCCTTGGACACTTCCAGAGATCCAGGGGCAGCCCCAGCTTCTCTGGGCACCCTGTGCCTCCCCACTATTTTGTTATTTATTTACTGGTTTTATCACTATTTATTAAGAAATATATTTATTATATTATTATTATTATTATTAATTATTATTAATTATTATTATTATTATTATTAGAATTCCTATCTATTATATCATTCACAGCAGTAAACAAGGACAGCTGATAATAAAAGAGAAGAATCTAATCTGTGGGCTGATGAAGAGCTCTCTGCCCTTCTCACAAATTCCCGTTGTGCTTCCAGTGTTTTGGGAAGCTGTGGGATGCCATCAGTCAGGGCTGTCAGGGAGGGAGAAGAGGGGGTCATGGGACACGTGGGATTCCTTCTGGTCACCTGGGAGGTGTCCAGGCTCCAGAACTCACCTTCCAGCAGTGTTTTAATGTCGTTGCTGGAGAGTTTGATGGGCTTTGGGAGCTTTCCTCCCTGAAATCTCACACGAATGTCTGAGGGAAGCAAACACAGGCTAAGCTGAAATAAACAGAATGGTTTATTAGAGCAAATATTCCCAGGCTGAGCTCTCCATATTCAAACATCCTCGTGCTGAAATGTCTCAATTTGCTTTTGCAGGCCAGCACGAGGCTTTCTTTTTTTTTTTTTTTTCATGGTGTGTGTGTGCAAAGTGCTTAAAGTAACTCACAGCAGAGGCCTTTTGCTGCTCAGACAAAAAGTTCTGGTGATTTGGGGGTAATTCCCATTGAAGAAGCTCCAGGATGGAGCTGCCTGAAACACAGCAAACAACATTTGAATCACTGTGGGATTATTTTTTCTGTCTTCTGGTACGTTTCTAGCCTATTTTAAAGTGATGGTCATCTTCAGCCCACCCCAAAATTTGGCCAGAAGCACCTGGTGTGCTGTGCAATCACTGCCAGTGCACTCCACCACATTCCAAGGATCCAGCACCCTCCGGATTGCATTAACCAGGATGATCCTTTTAAAGATCCTTGCTTGGGAAGCAAATCCCATTTGAAATAAAGCAGAGGGATTTAGCTTAATGAGGCAAAGCCAGGGAAGAGAGGCAGAAGGACCTGTGTGGCTGATACAGCACGAGGCAAGGCAGGACCTGCAGCAGAGGGGCTCCTGGGGTGGAGGAGACGTTGGGAAGCTGCATGCATGGAAAAGTGGGATACACCAAATTGGAGAGGCTCCCTCGTCCATGGGAACACTTGGATATCACTCAGCACCTTCCCTGGTGGCCTTCAGAGGGGAACAGGAACTGAGAGGTCGGTCAGGAACCAGCAGAGGAGCAACAGGGGACACACTGGTGGCTCATCTCTGCTTATTCCTGTCCTGACCCCCTCTCCCACTGCTCCCAGCCCTGATCCATCCTCTTCTGCTGCTTATTCCTGTCCTGACCCCCTCTCCCACTGCTCCCAGCCCTGATCCATCCTCTTCTGCTGCTTATTCCTGTCC
>JBBMKD010000002.1:5129883-5164500 GCA_037834095.1 Argya squamiceps
GTGGCTGCCCCTGGATCCCTGGCAGTGCCCAAGGCCAGGCTGGACATTGTGGCTTGGAGCAACCTGGGACAGTGGAAGGTGTCCCTGCCCATGGCAGGGGGTGGAACCAGGTGTTTTTTCTGGTCCCTTTCCACCCAAATAATTTTGGGATTTATGATCACTCAGTAATTGCTTTTCCAAACATTTCCAGCTTCCCTGGAGCCCAGGGCACATTTTGACATCCACCGACAACTTCCATGAGGAGCTGCACCCTGGAGGAGTCAGCTCCTCTTGCCTGAGCCGTGCTTTGGCCCTGCCAGCTCCTTTGGAATCTTCCCTGAGGACATCCAGTCTGCCTGGAGCAGAGAGAATCTTCCCCTGAGGAACAGACCCCAAATCCCAGCCCTTTGGACACACCCAGATTGCCTGGAGAGGAGGAGCTGGGAGCCCAGGGTTGCTCCTGTGAAGCTGGGAACTCCCAGGCCACTTCCAGCTACCACAGCAGGAAGGAAAGGCAGCACTCTCCCAGGAATTTGGGTTGTCTCCCAAACTTCAGGGATGTGAAGACACATTGAGTTTTACCCAAATACTCAGCAGAGTCTGGTGTGTGTGTGGTCTGGCATCTGCTGCTCTGGAAATGGGAGTGCTTCCCACATGGATTACAGGAAAATGGGATGTTTGGGATATGAGGTCAGGGCTGGAAAGGTGCTGTCACTCCAAGCCATCCTCTCTGACAAGAAGACACTGCTGGCATCCCCCCCATGTCCTGCTGAGGCCCAAGCCCTCCCTGTGGACAGCTGGCCCTGTCACCAGTGCTGCTGCAGCCCAGGATGTCCCCAACACACCCCTAGGTGACCTTGGAGGCAGCACCTCATGGGATCCAACATTCCAGCTGATCCCTGCAGGCAGCAAGGGCAGTGGGGAAAGACTGGTGCATCCCCCAGGGCATCACCCAGCTCCTGGAGGAGTTCTCCTCCCTGGAAAGGGACACACCAGTCATGCAAGCTGAAAAAAAAAAAAGTCTACTCTAGGAGTTTGGATTTCTTTTTTATTATTATTATTTTGTCAAAAGAGATAAATGTCCCAGCTTGTGCAGCAGGGAGAGATGGAAACGACTTGACCTCCCTCATTAGCATCACTTTAGACTGGAGCAAAGAAGCCGGGAAAAGGAGTCTGGCGATTTGTTCTCCTTTAAAAATGTCCCTGTCATCACGCTCCATTATTTATACCAGCAGCACTGCTGGCACCGAGCCTGGGCTGGGAAGAAAAATAATACAGAGACGTCCTGCACTCCCTGCTGCTTTCCCTGCCTTCCCTCTGAAGGAGACACGGATCTGCCCCAGGTTCTGTGAGCAGAGCCCCGCCTGGGACCCTCCCGGGGCTGTCCCGGGGTTTGATGTGACACCCATCAGATGAGCTGGTGACCCTGGGGACTCTCTGCCTGCTGGTAGAGGACACATCACGTTGGGATTGCACAGCATTTATGGGATAACACGGGAAAGGGTCTGGGGCATGGAGACACAGCAGCCTCAGGATTTGGGGCAGCTCCTTCTTCCTGAGAGGCCCCATCAGCCTCACCTCTTCCCAGGGTGGTGCTTGGAAAATCATGACTTGGGGGCTTGTTGGGTTTAAAAATTGCTTTTTGTTTTTTTTAATTTACCTTTGCCTTCTGTTGGGGTAACAGAGTCAGGCACTGCTGCTTAACCCCAAAGTTTCTCCACCTGAGCAATTTCACATTTTCTCAGCGTTTGACTGTAAGGTTTGGAGCTTCCCCCCACAAAATTCACCCACCGACTATTTTTAAAGACAAAGCAAAATTAAGGACAAATGCTTCAAGTTTTTGTGCAAAACACAAAAATCCTCATTTTTTTACACCTTTTTTAACAAGAGGGAAACTCTCCACCCTTTTCCTGACTCCGCCTTCACTTCCCACCCCTGCTCTGAGCCCTTCTTCTGTTAATTCCCACCGATCTCAGGCCGTGTTCAGGTCTTTGACAAATTCCATCAGCTCATCCCATGTGCAAAACTCCAGCTCTGGCTTTCTGCAGAGGTCATCAGGGACAGGAGGACCTGATAGTTTTCCTCCTGAACTTTCTCAGCCCTCCAGAGCCAGCAGTGACTCAGCTGCTGCAATCCGGAAATAACAGGGAATGGCAGGAACACCCACGGGGAAATACCCAAAGAATCGAATTTCTCTTTAAAAACACTTTTACTGTGACCTGCTCGCCAGCACCAATGACTGTCACCCAGCCAAGTCCTGGGCTGCACTCCCTCGTTTCCAAAGCATTAAAACAAAAATTACCTTGTCAGCTGTCCTGGCTGGGATTTGGGGAATCTGCAGAGCTTTCCAAAAGCTTGGATCTCTGGTGCCTTTGCACTGAAATAGGGTCACAGAATCCCAGAATAGTTTAGGTTGGAAAGGACCTTCAAAACCATCTTGTTCCACGTGGGCAGGGAGACCTTCCACTTATCCCAGGCTGCTCCAAGCCCTGTCCATCCTGGCCTTGGACACTTCCAGGGATCCAGGGCCTGCCCACCCTCCCAGGGAACAATTCCTTCCCAATATCCCATCCAGCCCTGCCCTCTGGCAGTTGGAAGCCATTCCCTGTGTCCTGTCCCTCCATCCCTCGTCCCAAGTCCCTCTCCAGCTCTCCTGGAGCCCCTTTAGGCCCTGGAAGGGACTCTGAGGTCCCTTTGGAGTATTCCCTTCTCCAGGTGAACATTCCCAGCTCCAGCAAGCCACCAGTGTTTGGGGACATTCCCAATGCTTCAATGCATGTGGCTGGCAGGATCAAAACTCCAAACCACAGCTCCCACCATGGCCTCTTCCACTGTCAGGCTTGGGGATCACAGAATCCCAGAATGGTTTGGGGTGGAAGGGACCTCATAGCTCATCCCATTCCACCTCCTGCCACGGGCAGGGACACCTTCCACTGTCCCAGGATGCTCCAAGCCCTGTCCAGCCTGGCCTTGGACACTTCCAGGGATCCAGGGGCAGTCACAGCTTCTCTGGGCAACCTGTGCCAGGGCCTGCCCACCCTCCCAGGGAACAATTCCTTCCCAATATCCCATCCAGCCCTGCCCTCTGGCAGTGGGAAGCCATTCCCTGTGTCCTGTCCCTCCATCCCTTGTCCCAAGTCCCTCTCCAGTTCTCCTAGAGCCCCTTTAGGCCCTGGAAAGAGCTCTAAGGTCTGTGGATTTTAATCCTTTGGAGATGGAGAGCTGGGTTTGCCAGAGGTTTGGAAGAGCTGTGGGATGGGAGGAGATAATCTGGGACAAGCCTCCACCATCACCTTCACCCAGAGGAGCTGTGGGTGGCTTTGCAAAGGAACAGCACATCCTGATCAACTGAGCTGTATTCCTTTGGGACAGCACACTTGGAGAGTAAGAGAAGCTGTGCCTGTATCCCAGCTTTTCCCAGGGAAGCCAGCACAGCCTGATTACAGTTATCACCTTTCTCCCATGAGAATCAGCCACAACATCTCCATTTGCTGCTCTCCACATTAATCTCAAATCTTCCAGGCTTCAGCAGTTTTCCAGCTCTGGGTAGGTTCTTTTTCCACATTTTCCATGGGATGTGTGCCCCAAAGGTGCAGTGACCTCCAGGGTCCTGCAGAAATGCAGAGTTGGGCAGGGCAAGGATAAAGCCCTCTTGGGAAGGAGCCTGGGGAGGGATGGCCATGCTGGGAGTGCTGCCACCACCTTCCAGTCTCTGCTCCTGTGAAATGCTGAGGATCCATGTAAAACTCCCAGAATTCTGCTGTTGGAGGAGATCTCTGCCTCAGCACAATTTAATATCGGAGCACTTGACCATGCAGCCTCTTAATGTTCTTTTTTGCTGGTTTTTTTTTTTTCTATTTTTTTCCAGCAGGGAGACTCTGTAAAACTGATGGGGAAATTGCCTCTGCTGCTGGCAATCAGGCTGCAAAACAAATTGTTCTATAAAGAGAGGGGAATGGTAATGGAGCTGCCTTTTTTTCATGTCTGTTGTTGAAGCAGTTCTGCAGTGTTTTGCAGGGATGAGAGATATCCATCAGAGAACAGGCACATCTGCATTTTCTGGGAACACAGGAGGCACGTTGGAGCTGAGCACAGTGTTTGGGGAGGGGGAATATCAGCCCCATCCTCACCCTGCACCCTGGATATGCAGTGGGAGAGAGTCTCATCATTCCTCATTTGCCTCTCCCATCAATTGTGTCTCCTTGGGCTCTCTCACCAGACCTTCCCCTGTCCCCTGACCTTTCCTAGGTGAGAATTTCACCCAAGATGCTGATCCTCTGTGCTCCTCACCACCTTCCCTGTTTGAGCTGACTTATCTAATTGTCTACCTGCACAATGTCATTAAAAATTAACTCTCCTCTGGTTTTGACCAGGAGCAGGGAAGGCTGGAGCTGCTCATCACATCCAACTCCAGCTTTTCTCCCCAGCCTGCTCTGGAATTGAGATATCAAGAGACAAGTTCAATTATTTCAAGGCGAGATCAGACTTCTCCACTGCAAAGAGTATCAGTGGGATGTAGGCTGGTTTTTTAAATGCTAACACTCCCCTCCATATGAAAACAAGATCCATTCGTGTCTGCCTGCCCCAGAGGGATGAGCTCCTTCCCACAGCTCAGGAAGGAGTGGGTTTGCAGCATTTTTCCCCCAAGACATCATTTCTCAATCCAGCCTTGCCCCGACATTACAGGAGGTGGCCAGTCCCTTCCCCTTGGTGTGCCACCACATTATTCCCACCACAGCACCCTCATTCCAGGGCTTCCCTGAGCCAGGACCTGCAGCACTTTGTGTCACACAAAGCTCTCTCAGGAGCTGGTGGGATGAATTTTTGCCCCTGGGCTGCAGCACATGGCCAGGAGGGTTATTGCTGGAGGTCTCTGCAAAAAAACCTGAACTTGAGGGTGGCTCACAGCTGCCTTGTTAGGGTGGATATTGCTTTTCACCTGAAATCAGAGCTGCTTTATTGACTTGGTGATGCCTGGCTCCCAGGCAGCCAGGCTTTAATGCATACTAATGAACAAAACAAGTGTTTTCCCCCTGAAGTGTCACGTGTTTCCCCAGACTTTCCCCGCAGCTCAACCCAAGAGATAACATCAAAGTGGTACAATTTAATGAACCTGCTCCCTTACAGTGTAGAGCATAATTTACTGGCTGCTATGTAGAGAAAGAAACCCTCACTGCTTGGTGAGGGTTTTCAGTCCATTCCTCTGATTTTAATAAGTTACAACTTATCTTGTGCCATTTGGGGGGAAGAATGTGAGAGATGGAATGATAAAACAGTGATTCATCCCACGCTGGGAGGTTTATTAAAACAAAAAAACCCCTACAAAAACACAAAAAACCAGCATAAACCTGACCTTTCAGCTATGTGTGTGAAAAGGAAGGAAAAAATTATTCTGATTTAAGAGATTCCTTCTGTGCCAGACAGAAGGGCTCAAACCCAGTGTGTTGTGAGGAAGCAGAGATACCTGTGCACATCCCAGCCTCTCTCCACCTGATGTCCCTGGCCTCTTCTCCCAGGAAAAATTCCCACTGAGACGAGGGGAAATGGCCTCAAGCTCTCCCAGGGAAGGTTCAGATTGGATATGGAATGAAGGATATCTTCACTGAAGGAGCAGTCAGGCTTTGGGGCACTGGTGGGGTCACCATCCCTGCAATGTTCAAAACACGAAGAGATGATTTAGCAGGCATTGGTTAAAGACTTGGTGATCTGGGAGGCTTTTCCAGCATTAACCATCCCATTATTTCATGGCACTGTGTCCTGGGAGGCCACCAGCCCTTATCCCTGCTGCCCTGGAGGAGAGGGACTAAAGGACCGGGCGGGACAACCCTGACTGCTGCTCATCCACAAAAATTCCTGCTGTTTGAAGACAACAAACATTTATCCATGGAACATCCCTCCCAGGGCAAGTTCCTGCTGCTGGAACAGCCTCATTCCAAGAGGACACCTCGCTTTGGAACCAGCAAGAGCTGAAAGGCCCCAGATGCTGCAGCCCAGCTCCTGCACAGCCAAAGCCTCCCAGAGCAGAGAGGGAGGCTTTAATTACACAGCAGTTTCCATGGCAACCCCCCCAATCAAATGGCCGAGCACAAGGGCTCTCTCCTCCTTGCTCTCCTCTGTCTCTGGAACAATGAGGCCAAGATGAGAGCCCAGCTGTGTTGCACAGCTCTGGGCAGGCACAGAAGGAGTGGGAGCCTTCCTCCCTCAGCACTGAGCCCTGAGGGGGCCCAAGGAGCCTGGCCTGTATTTGCATTGCCATTTCTGGTCACCTGCCTGCCTGAGAGATCCTTTCAGAGGTTGTTGGTGAAGCCAGGAGAGGCATTTTCCTCACAGAGTCATGGAATGGTTTGGATTGGAAGGGACCTCAAAGCTCATCCTGTTCCACCCCTGCCATGGGCAGGGACAACTTCCACCATTTCAGGTTGCTCCAAGCCCCAGTGTCCAACCTGGTTTTGGACAATTCCAGGGATCCAGGGGCAGCCACAGCTTCTCTGGGCACCCTGTGCCAGGGCCTCCCCACCCTCACAGGGAACAATTCCTTCCCAATATCCCATCCAGCCCTGCCCTTTGGCAGTGGGAAGCCATTCCCTGTGCCCTGTCCCTCCATCCCTTGTCCCAAGTCCCTCTCCAGGTCTCCTTTAGGCCCTGGAAGGGGCTCTGAGGTCCCCTTGGAGTCCTCCCTTCTCCAGGTGAACATTCCCAGCTTTCCCAGCCTGTCCCCATTGGAAAGATGAAGAAAGCAAATAACAAGCCAGGCCCTCATCTCTGCCTCTCTCTCCCTGGAGAAATGTTCCCTGTTTGTTGGTCCTGCTTACCCTTTCTGCCAGGTTTCAGAGGAGTTGTGTGCCTGTGTTTCCTTGTCCTGCTCTCACTGAGCTGCTGGGATTCATTGCTGGTCAAAGGGGCCCTCGTGTGCTTCTGATTTTTACTTCATGAGGAGGAGGCTGGCTTTGGGGTGGGGGGCACAGAACTAGGTTTCTAATGAAGCCATCCTTCCCTCTGGCATGGGAAAAGCAGGAAGCCCTCAGCTCTGCCTTGCTCCATCCAAAGGAATTACAGCTCCTGAGATGACATTTTAGAGCACGAGGGGAGGACGAGGAGGAGGAGGAGGAAGACATCAAGGTGTTGTCCAACCAAAGGCATTGTTCTCTTTTCTCCGGGGCCATGCCAATGGCAAAACATTAATATTTGCTTTTCCATTTCCCTCTGGGCCCCATTGTTGGAGGGCTGGGCCCAGAGACAACTTTGCAGCTCACCTCTGTTTACTCTGAGCGCCTGTGGTGGGCCGGGCCCTTCCTCATGGGCTGGGTGGGAAGGAAAAGCTAATTCCTCCTGGCGTGAGGAGACTCATTGTCCCCCTTGAGCTCTTGAGTGCAGTTCAAGAACAGCTGCTCCTCTTGCATGGTGGAGCTGTGTATTTTCTTCTTTTTTTTCTTTTTTTTTCTTTTTTCTTTTTTTTAGCAGCTCAGCACTACTTAGAAGGCGGGCCTGGCCTGAGCACGCCTGCCAAATCAAATGGTTGCCTTGCTGTGAGGCTCAGCCCCAAGGCTTGGAGTGGGAAGGGATCCAGGGACAGAGCAGGTCAAAAAAATCCCACTTGGCCTCTTGCTTTGTGGTTTCTGACAGCTAACCCCCCATTTTTAGCAGTGACTGTGTGAACTCATCGTGCTCGGCCTCTCCTTGTTCTGCTTGCCTTGAAACGGGCTCAACTCAAACCAGATTTTTATGTATCCAGAAATAATTATATTTCCAAGGGTCTTTTTGGATGTGTTAAGGATGTCAGGGAGAGGTAGTGATTCCTCCTCTTTCTTTTAAGCTCTGCCAGCCCCTCTCTTTGCAGCTGGTGGGATCTTCAGGAAGATTTTCAGGGCTGCCCCAGAGCTGTGGTTTCTGCCTCAAACTCAGCAAGCTGGTGGCTTTTACCACTTGTTAAGAATTGCACCCCATCTGTCTGACTCGATTTTTACCCTCACTCTGTAAGAGCAAAGCCATGGCATTAGATCTGCATCTCACTGGGCCCCCCAAGTACCTTTGGTGCCCCAAAAAGAAAGAATTTTCCCTCCATTGGGAGGCAGGGAAAGCAAAGAGGCCTCTCCTGCTCAAACTCACCACCACATCTTTGCTCACTGCACAATTTAACAACCACAATTACAAGGTTGGATGGACCCTGTGTCCAGAAAAGGCCCTTGCTGGCATTTCTCACCCTCTGGAAGGGAGGGAAGTTTCCCTCCTTCCCCTCACCCAGGCCCTGTGGGGTTTTTTTTAAGCAATAAAAAGCCTCTTTGGATTTATTGCTCTGTGTCACTCCCTCAGTGCACAGCTTCCATTCCTCTTTAGTCCAGCAATTGGATTCCTGTGTCAGCAACAGACCCAATCCTGTCTAGATTTTACACCTGGCATTGTGGGACTGAGGCATGGGAGCACCAGTGGGATGAGGAAGAGAAAATTCAGATTTAAGGACAGAAGGATGCTGCTTTTTGCTCCATTATGTCCACATGTGCTGCGTGCCCAGGCTGGATCCAGGATCCAGAGTGACCCAACCCCAGCAGCAAAAGCAGCAGCTCCAAGCCCTCCATCCTGGGTGGGTGTGAACGGCCCTGGAATGTGGGTTTGGAGACCTGGGCCAAAGGGCAGGTGGCACCTGTGGCATCTTTACTTCCTGCTCAGTACCAACACTGGGAATTGTGCATTGAGACAGGTGGGATCATGGCAGAAAGATGGGAATGGAGCAGGAAGGTGGGAAGGACAGCAGAGGATGGGAATGTGTCAGCAGGGAGACACTGCTCCCTGTGCCTCACCTCAAATTCCCAGCCTGCCCCAAACACACACAGCAGTCTCCGTGCCCGGGGTGAGTTCACTGGGATGTAATCCTGTGTACTGAGGCCAGGACAGGCCCCAGCCCATTCACAGCACCTCTGTTAATTAAGACCAGCTCTAAGTCTCTTCAAACAAGGTGCCTGGCAAGCTGGGGAAGGAGCCAGGCCACTGGTTTGCTTTTGATGTGCTGCATCCAGAGCTTACTGGGAACCAGTGTCACCAACAACCCAGGGCAGGTGTTCCCCCATGGCAGAGTGAGCCACAGTGTCCTGGGCTAACAAAATCATGGCTGGGGTGGGAGGGGACATTAAAGCCCATTTCTTTCCACCCTCCCTGCCATGGGCAGGGACAACTTCCATTATCCCAGGCTGCTCCAAGCCCCATCCAACCTGGCCTTGGACACTTCCAGGGGCAGCCAGAGCTTCTCTGGGCTGCTGAAATGAAGAAGCAAAGACATCCCTCCTGAAGGGACTTAGAGGAGGTCTGGCAGCCCAAATTTACTGCAGGCATCATGCAACTCGTTAGTTTTCATTAAATGCAGCTCCTGGAGCCAAGAGGGAATCACAGCTTTTGTTAAAGGAGCCGTCGGAGTCTCACACAAGAGGCAGAAAGCAGAGAGAGCTCAGAGCTGGAACAGAAAGCAAATAAAACTCCAATATTTTGGCTTTGTAATGAATATAATTAATTATGCTGAAGCTCTTTGCATAATTCCACAGTTGTCTGAGAGGGTTTGCCAGAGCGAGTAGTTCTGACACGCCGCACACAGAAACTGCCCTTTTGACTCCACAAGGATATTGAAGATGTTCTGGTAAATATTTACATTTTTTAATCTCCAGTGCTAATCAGAGCTGAGATTATTGCAGTCACAAGAGTTTATTAAAATAAACTCTGCCCTGATTGCTTGCTTTTTGCATCTCCTGGAGTTTTTTACCCACTCCACCCCGGCCCCCAACTGTCCAGATGCTGAGGAAGCTGGGATTTTATTTGGGTTAGATGTGTTGGAATACTGCAGTTTCTGTAGTAGTTTGAAAGGGTTTGGTCCCCAGAGGCAGATGTTGTTCTGAAATTAGATGTCACCCAAATCTTCCTTGATGCTGAAATTACTGAAATATGGGGAATCTCGGTGTAGAAATTATTCTGCAGGGTTTTTTCTTCCCCGAAGCTGCTGTTTATTGGGAAAAGTTGATTTTATCACAAGGAGGGGGCAGTGTGAGCTCTTGTGGCTCATATTCAAGGTCAAGCTTCTCCTGCAGCCCCTGGAAGGGCTCCTTTGGCCCCATTCCATGGAAGTGGCCTGGGTTATCACCATTCATGCATCATCTCACCACAGAGCCCTGGGGCTGTCTCATAAAAGTTCCCCAGGCCAAATTCAACATTCTGAATGTGCAGTGGGGAAGGATTTGCATCCCTGAGCTGGGGAGACCCAACACTAATGGATCCCTGCTCTTCCCCAGTCCTTGCAAACCCGCTTGGCTGTGCTGCAGAGGCCCTGGGAGGCTCCTAGAAGGGCTTCACTTGGGCTCCAGCAGGAGAATGAGCCATGTCTGTGGGAAATCTCCTCCCCAAAGGAAAGGCTTCAGTGATTTTTCCTGCTTCCTCACTTTGCAAGTTGAAAATTAAGCCCAGTCTGGGTCTGTGCTCCAGACTGCCTTGGACCAGTGCCTGGGTTTTATGGGGTGGTTTGCCCAACCAGGAGCCACAAAGGGTCAGGAAAAAAGACCATTTCAAAAGCAGGCAGGGTTCTGTAAATGCCCCCTGAAGCCTTGGATTTCTTGCAACAGCCGTCCCTGCTGCCAGGGCTCGTTCTGCCCTCTGCACAGCAAGATTTGTGAGAGGGGAATGGCAAAGGCTGCGTGTCCCGAGCTGGCAAAACCAAGGACAAATAATTGCAGAGCCCAGCAGTCAGTGAGGACAGAATAAATGAGCTGTTTGAAAATCACAGCGGGGCTCAGCACTGCAGCTCCACGCCACTGCCTGTGCCCCAGAGTCAGGGAGCTCTGGGATCTCTCCTGCCTTCAGGTGTCTTTGGTTTTTTTGCTCTTTAATATCAGCCCTGCAAAGTTTGCAGGTTGTCTGGGCACGTTCTTTCAGTGCTGCTGAATTTGGGCTCTGGGCAGAGGTGAGAAGCCCTCAGATCATCCTTAAAGGGAAGGAAAAGCATCACACTTGGTTTGACCTGACTTTTCACTGGGGATGGGCCCATTAGAAATCAAGGCAGTGGCACCAAGTGAGTTGCTGGGTACCTTCAAACAAGCTGGGGAGGGAAAACATCACCTCAGGAACACCTCAGGAAAATAAAAAAAAAAAAGGTAAAATATATTTCAGTTTTCTGTGTGAGACAAACAAACTGCTGCTGTCATCCATCCCCCCCCCCAGCAGTGCCAGGCTGTCTCCTAGTGAAGGCTCACCCATCTTTTCAAGTCTGTCAGGTAATTTTGACCTTGCTGCAGACCAGACTGGGTGTTTGGGGCTGTCACCAGACAGGGTGAGGAAGGAGGGGAGGGGAGAACATTTGGTTCAGCGCCATGGGAAGGAGGCAGTGTGAAAAACAGGGAGCAGCTCGTGAACAGATGGAGGGTGAAGTGGTGAAGACTCGTGGGCTCTGCTGCATTAAAGATGTTAATAAGCAGTGAGGAGTGATTAATGAATTATATCCAACGGATTGGGGTCAGCTGGGGACACCCCCAGGGCAGTGCTGCCCCTGCTTTGCAGACAGGAATGGAGTTCTGGGCAAATGGGTCCCTCCCCACCATCCAGCTGCATTTTGGAGCAGGGAAGTCTTTCCCAGGCTCTGGATAAACTCCCTGCCTGGCTGAAGTGGTTGTTACCCTTCCCTGCACGGGGTGAAACACAGGGAGAGGAAAATGCAGCACGGGGCAGAGGGGCTGGCCCCAGGATCTCTGGGAACACGGTGCTCTCCTGAGTTTTCCCAGGTGCAGGACACCTCAGAGCAGGCTTTGAGCAATGTAAGGTGCAGGAGATGAGCACTGGAAGGCAGGGCTGTATTTCTAGTTGCCTCAAGGATGTGCTTCTCCACAGAGGATGGGACACAGCCACAGCCAGGCTGGGATCTGCTGGAAACCCCTTCCTCACAGAGCTTCCAACCCAGGCCAGGGGCTTTCAGGGTTGTCTCACCGTGATGGGGGCTGAGGGTCATGAGCTCAGAGCAGAGCAGGGACCTTTAATCATTGGATCACAGAATCATTGATGCTGGAGAAGCTCTCTAAGATCAGAGTCCAACCATCTCCCCAGCACTGCCAAGGCCACCACCAACCATGTCCCCAAGTGCCACATCCACACAGCTTTTAAATCCCTCCAGGGATGGGGACTCCACCACTGCCCTGGACAGCCTGGTCAAGCGCTGGATCACCCTTTCAGAGAAGAAATTTTCCATAATATCCAATCTAGACCAGGCTGAACAGGGCTTGGAGCACCGTGGGGTGGTGGAAGATGTCCCTGCCCATGGCAGGGGTAGAACCAGACGAGCTTTGAGGTCCCTTCCAAGCCAACCCAGTCTGGGATTCTGTGATTCCATATGATCCCAATCACTCACAGCCTCGCTGTCCTTCCCTGCTAAGTTCAGCTTTCTGCTCTGGCTGCCAGGCTGGGCAGAGGTGTTTTCTCACCACTTAATTAATCTCTGCTGCAGCCTGGAGAGCCTGGGGAGGCTCAGCTGAGGTTGTGTGATGCTCACATTCCTGCTGGGCTGCCAGGCAAACAAGGCAGGACCTCCGTGGATTACATCATTTTTCCCAAAGAACCTCCTGCCATGCAAAGATGGGAAAGTATCTTAAAGGAAGCTGGTCATTCCCAGAGAAAAATCAGGAATAAAGCAGATGAACTCTTCCATGGTCCCAAATCAACAGAGAGGAACACCCAGATGTGATTCAAAGCATCATTAAATTAATTACTGATAAAAATGTCCTCCAGTGATGGTGCTGCTGCCCAGGGTCCTCAAGGTGAGCACCAGGAGCTTTACTCCAGGTGGAAGCTGAGCCAAGCCATGGAGCAAAGGGACTTTTTGAGAGGAAGATGGCACAGGGATCAGTGTGGGACATGCAGATCCTGCTCTCTGTGCTGCCACTGACCATGGGGGGACATTCAGCAAGCATTTGTTCTGTGTCTCCTTTGGGACAGGTGGACCAGGGAGCATCTTCAGGCCTCCTGTCCTGTCCTCAACCATAAGGGCAGCCCAGCTCAGACAGCTCCAGACATCCCAGTTGGAAGAACCCTCTGAGATCGAGTCCAACCATTCCCTCAGCACTGCCAAGGCCACCACCAACCCATGTCCCCAGGTGCCACATCCACACAGGTTTTAAATCCCTCCAGGGATCTTGACTCTACCAGCACTCTGGGCAGCCTGTGCCAGGGATTGACAACTCTTTCCACAAAGAAATTTTTCCTAATATCTGAACACCAAGCAGGCAGAACAACCCTCTACTCACAAAGCCAACCATGGGAGGTTATCCATGGATATTGCAGTGACTCCTCGTGGCATCTTCCAGCTCCTCTAAAGGTCCCTTCCAACCCAAACTGTTCCATGGTGACTCGAGAGAAAGAAAATTGAGCTGCAATTTCCACAGGTAACCTGAAGCTGCAACAGCCCCAACTGTTTAAAAATAAATAAATCCTTGTGTCCAGGACAAGCTGCTGTAGTCAGGACTAAATGCAGGAGGTTTCTTGAACTCTGACCATGGTAACAGTGCTTGGCTCTGGGCTTCTGCCACCAGCAGGTCTCCAGGCACTTTCCAGAGGAAATCAGTGTATTTTTCATAGGTTAATGCAGGAGAAATCACAGCTCAAAACGTCCCCAAACTCGTGACTTTGCTAGGTAACAGCCTGGGGAGGGTTTATCCCTCTCCCTCTCAGCTCTGCACTCCCCTGGGGTCTGTCTGTGTGGTCACATCTGTGCCTGCTCAGCTGCCTGCTTGATCCCACAGCGTCTGCAGGACACCTGCATTGTGTCCCTAGAAATATTTATGGAAATTTATCCATCAGCAAACGGAGGCCAGGGTGCAGCCCGGCAGAAATTTAGCTGAAATACAGCCTTTTTCTTGGTCTCAGGAATGCATCTTCAGGGTTTCAATAGCTTCAGCTGACATACCATTAATTTCAGGCTCTTGTTAGCAAGGAGGAGTTGATGCTAATTGTGCAAGGCCAGGTGATGTTTGAAATAGGATCTGTGTGGGTATTGTTGTAACTGATCCTTGGCTGCTCGGGAAGCCTTGGCTGGGGCCTGAATGGCTCTCCAAATACAAATATTTGCCTGTGGATGGATGCCTCATTATTAATTTAAAGCCTGCCATAAATCATGAGCTCAGAAATGCAGACTTAAGCTTCGCAGGCAAAAATAGATGTGGCCTCTTGCATGGGGAGCTGTTCCCCACCACGCTGCCATAATTGGATCACGCTGAAATGGATACCTTAAATTTAGTTACAAAAGGCTAACAAGAAAAAAATGCCAGCAATTTATCACAGGCACGGCGCTATATTTAAAGCTGTCAGCATTCCTGGACTATAAAGTGATTATAAATCCCAGTGATTTGTAACCAGCCATAGGAATCTGCCTCCGTGCTGACATTCAAGACCCGAGCTCTCCACGCTGGCAGCCCCTGGATTCAGCCACGTAATTAAGCCTTCACCTCCTTTTCAGTTTAGGAATAACCCTGCTGCTCTTAGGGGTTTGAGTGCACTGCCAATCCCAGGCCCAAACTTAATTGATTTCCTTCAGTAATCAATACCTTGCTGTTGGTTGGGAGGTGGAGGTGCCAGAACGCTGCTCTCACGTCCCATTTCACTGAAATAAAGCAGTTGCCTGGCCCCGCTCTGGGGCTGCGGCAGCTCATTAGCTGACACATGAGAGGAGCAGCAGACAAAAAACCCAGTGAAATGTGCTTTTCCCTGAGCCTTTCCGAGGAATCTTTAGAAACAGACACACAATAATCCATAGTTTGATACCTCTTCAATATCCCCGGAGCTTGTTGGCATCGCCAGCCTGCAAAAAAAAAAAAGGGATAAAAATCTTGGAAGCAGGCAGGCAGGGAGTGACTGTGCTTGGCTGACGTTTCTTCCAGGTCTTCACTGGTTCATGCCCTGGAGCAAGGGAGTTTACCTTGTTTTAAAAACTCATTTAGAGCTTAATCTCCAACCTCTAGGAAGGTGGTGGTTCATTTCTCCTCACGTTGGTAAAGGACTTTTCCATGGATAAAAGCCATAGAATACTTTTTAATTTAAGCTCAAATACACCTGCCCTCCATTCCCCAGCCTGTTAGGATTTCAAAACCTTGATTTCTAGAAGTTTCCCTTTTTTTTCTAGGTTTCAACCAAACCCAGGTTTGTACATCAGAGATGCTGTAATTGAGAGCTGATGCCAGTTCTCCATCTCGTCTTAACGAAGCCAGAAATGGAGCACTGATGTCTCCTAAGAAATTCCATTACTTGTTATTAAATACTTGAAAAAATTGTTATTTTTATAACAGAAACAACATTTTATTCAAATGTATTTTCACCTTTGCTTGCCGTGACATTGAGATATTTTGGTTGCTCAAGATCCACACATTGGAAAGATGTTTGCTTGAGTCATGATACAGATAATCCTGAAAGAGCCTGGAATTTGGGAAATCAGCCACAATAAGCCAGGGAGCAAAGCCTCTGACTGTGGCTCTTCTCCCCTTTGTGTTTTCATTTCCTACCTTCATTCCTTCTCCCTTATGTGGTCTCAAACCCCTGGAATGCACTTATTTATTAGCAAGCTAAAGAACAATAAGCGAAAAAATGCAATAAAAGAAGAAACTGCTCCTAAACCTCCCTTGCCAAGCATGTGAATCCTTCAGGAAAAAAATCTCTGCAAATCACTGAGGAATGTGAGTTGTCCCATGGGGTTAAAGAGTCCTCAGGAAGGCTGCTGAGATATGGGGTGGGGAACCCCATTTCACCACTTCTGTGCTGAGTACTTTTCCATGTTTTCTAACAAGAGTTGTGCTAATCAGAATTTTTTTTTCACAGCCCAAAAGATTTTTGTATTCTTGTTTCAAAGCCAGCACAAAGCCAGGATGCCCATGAAGTGTGAATTTGTCCCTGGAGGTCCAACCATGCTGAAGCCTGGACCACAGTAAGCGCTGCACTATCCAGAGAATCATGGAATTGTTTCAGTTGGAAAAGCCCTCTAAAATCGAGTCAAACCATTAACCCACCACCCAGTTCCCAATTTACACCTCCCAGGAGAGATTTTTCGGGGAAGGCTTCATGTCTGTGTCCAGACCAAGGCAAAAGTCCTCTTGCAGCGACAACTGAGCAGCAGGAAGGAGTGTGGTCAAAACCAGGCCAAGTTCAGCCCTGCTCTTACTGAGGCTGAGAATTTCACCTTCCCCATCCTCTTGCTCACCAGGAATCTCAGAGAGGTTTTTGGAAGAGGGCCTTGCTTTCAGAGAAGGCTGAGCTCACAAGATTTATGGATGTGAGGAGAGACAGACAACCTCCCCCAGGTGAAAACCTTGAGATAAGCATCTAAAGGTGTTCCAAGAGAGCTGGAGAGGGACATTGGACATGGGCAGGGAGTGACAGGACAAAGGGGAAAGGCTTCACACTGAGGGACAGTAAAGTTAGATGGAATATTGGGAAAGAAGTGTTCCCTGTGAGTGTGGAGAGGCCTTGGCACAGAGTGTCCGAGAAGCTGTGGCTGCTCCTGGATCCCTGGAAATCCCTGGATCCCCCAAGGCCAGGTTGGACACTGGGGCTTGGAGCAGCCTGGGATAGTGGAAGGTGCTCCTTGCCCTGGAATGAGATGAGCTTTAAGGTCCCTTTCCAACTCAAACCATTCCATGATTCTGAGTTTCTATTATTCCATTCTAATAAAATTCCTTCCTTCCAGATAATCCAGCTCTTGTTCACCCCACTCCCACATCCCATTTGATGGCCATATGCCCTTCCCACCCAACATTCAACAGTGGAGCAGGGTCCAGGAGACTCCTCCTGGCACATTGTCCCGGCATTCCCTGGGCAGATGCAGGTCCTGGATGCTGTGGCTGGGATCTGGGGAGCTGCAGGAAGCACTGTGTGGTCTTTGCCTTGACTTTGTTGGTACCCACCTTCATGAGGGTAATCGTGCGCTTAAAGCAGAGTCAGGGGAATTCATTTTCCTAGGAATTAAGTTCCCAAGGGAAAAGTTCTGGCTCTTGCTGTTTCCCAGAGCTGTGCCTGGATAACTGTTCAAGGAGGATCAAATGTATCTGTCAAATATGTGAGTTTATTTTGGTAAGGCCAAAGGGACAGAGACATTTTTGGAGGGAGAAGAGGCACAGGGGTGTGTCAGCTGTGGAAACAAGGAAAAGGATGGGCAATGGTGGTGTTCTGCTTCTTGAGCCCAAACCTTCAATACATCAGCACTAAAGTGACTGATAAATTTTTAAGTGGATCTCTCACTTCTTTTTCTACTTATCCTCCAGGCAGAAAGGTCTGCTGCTGGTGGTAGATCTTGGACAGGTTCGTGGAATTTTGCTGCCCAAGAAAGATGCTCAGTCTCCTCCCTGTTTCCTTTCCATTTCCACCACGATCAGCCCTGACAAACTGAGCCCTGGTTTTTTAGCAGGTATTTGGCATGCCCGCCCTAAACATCAACGCTTCACAGCTGACAGACACTCCTCAGTGAAAAGACTTCTCTTTGACATCTCTCTTGCACAAAAAAAATAGGGAAAACAACAGCTTCCCTTCCCCCTTCCCTCCCGCCTTGCTGTCTCCTTTGGAGATCTCCGATTGCCGGCGTGACTCATCCAGGTGCCAGCAGCAAACGGGAGGGAGGGGTGGCTTTTGATGTTGCAGGCAAATTTATGTTCCTAATAATTGTTCCTTGGACGAAGTAGAGAGGGCTCAGCCAAGCAGACATCCCAGCTCCGGGGTTGATGATGGCTGTGAGGGACGTTTTCTTCCCTCTGTTAATTTATCAGGGGTGTGGTTAATGGCAAACATTAATTAACGCAAGAGATCGTGAGTAGCAAGGTTGAGCCAGCGGGACAGCCTGTGACTTCCTTTGGGGCAGAGTTTAATGGCCTTGATATCCCAAATATCCTCAGAGCAGGCAGGGGACAATGCTCAGCCTGGAGTGAGGAGATGGGGCTGCATTGACAGCAGAGAAGGGACCAAGGCAAGTGGCTGAGACCTTCTGGGGGGTTATGAAACCTTCTTCTGGAAAGATCTTTCCACCATAAAAACAGAGTTCAGGATCCTCCTTTAAAGTGAGCTTGCTCAGCAGTGCTTTGGATGTCTCCACGTGGGTTCCTGCCCACAGAGACTTCAGAGCTGGGCTTTGAAGTTGTCCACCCTCCTCCCCTGGGCCTGCTCTGACTTTGACCTTCCCCAACCAAAAATAGCTCCTCTCAGTCACAGAAAATATCAAAGGCATCGGACAATGGCTGGGTCCCCGTTCCCCCTGAAGGCAGTGGGAACTCTGCCATGGTCTGGGGAGAGAATGTGATCGGACCAGCAGGGCCCTGGGACAGTCCTCTTGGTCTTGGGGTGGGTGACACATTTCTTCTTGGGGACACATGGCCAAACCCAGCCTCTATGTGGTGGCCTGGGAGATGGCAGCTGCAAGAGAGGTCACCTGGCCCAGAGAGGTCACAGCAAAGCACAGGAGCTCCCAAATCAGCATCAATGACCTGGGCAGAGCCAGAGCTGCAGCAACAAGGTTGTCCCAGCCTACAGATCCTCCTCCATCCAGCCCACACGTCCTACACCATCCCAACCTATAGATCCTCCTCCACCCAACCCACACATCCTGCACCATCCCAACCTACAGATCCTCCTCCACCCAACCCACACGTCCTACACCATCCCAACCTACAGATCCTCCTTCATCCAACCCACAGGTCCAACACCATCCCAACCTACAGGTAGTCCAACATCCAACCCACAGGTCCAATGCCATCCCAGCCTACAGATCCTACACCTTCCCAAACTACAGTTCCTCCTCCATTCAACCCACAGGACTGACACCATCCCAACCTACAGATACTTCTCCATTCCAACCCACAGATTCTACACCATCCCATGCTACAGCTTCTTCTCCACCAACCTACACATGCTACACTGCCCAACCCACGGATCCTCCTCTATCCAACCACACGTCCTACACCATCCCAACATACAGATCCTTCTCCATCTAACCCACAGGTCCAACACCATCCCAACCTACAGGTTCTTCTCCACCCAACCTACACACCCTACACTGCCCAACCTACAGGTCCAATACCATCCCAAACTTCAGGTCCCCCTCCATCCCAACCTACAGGTCCTTCTCCATCCCAGCCTACAGGTCCTACACCATCCCAACCTAAGGTCCTCCTTCATCCAACCCACAGGTCTGACAACATCCCAGCCCACAGATCCTTCTCCATTCAACCCACAGATTCTACACCATCCCAACCTACAGGTTCATCTCCACCCAACCTACACATCCTACATTGCCCAACCCAGAGGTCCTACACCTTCCTAACCCACAGATCCTCCTCTGTCCAGCCCACAGGTCCACCACAATCCCAATTTACAGGTCCTCCTCTATCCAGCCAACAAGTCCTGCAGCCATCATTAGAGTCACAGGGGTGTCATCACCTCACATGGCTTTGCTGCGTGCCCAGCCTGACCTGAAGTTCACTGGAAGCCCCAGATTGTGAAATCATGTGAACAAGGAACAATCTCCACTCTCCGTTTTTAAAGTCTGAAAGTTTTTTTGGGAAATTGCAGTCATGTACTGAGAACACTTTACTCCTTTATAGTAAGAGAGATCCTGTGAAAGCCCAGGCTCTCTAAACTTTTCACTTGTTTTTGGGGGCTTGAGGGTTTTGCTAGGTTAAAAAATATATTAGCTCTGCTCACAGATCTTGCCTTACCAATGATTTTGCACTATCAGAGCTACAACAGCTCTGCCATTAGGAAAAAATCATCTTTTGAGCCTGTGGCTGGGAATACTGACAAAATCCAAACTAAGTGCCAATTTCTCTGCTGGAGCTCAGGCTCCATCAGAAGAAACTGGCGGTGGCGTTTCAGTTCACAACCTTCTCCACAGGCAACATGGTCCAACTTTAGAGATGATGAGACAAAAATAAATGGAGGAAACTCAACACAGGAACATAATCAAAGGCATTGAGCCTTTTAAGATAGCGTCTGCCCTGATGTTTACAGAGTCCTCCTAAAGCCAGGAGACTTCTTCTGGACTTCAGAGACTCAGTGCTGCTCTGTTCTTGTTTATGGCCCTGATGCCAAAGAAAATTGAGGGGCTGATAAGCACCGTGCACCCTGCCATGCTCTGTCAATGGACCCTTCCTTGGGATTAAGTGTCTGAACAACATAAAAGTGTTTTCATTCTGCTTTATGTTCTCATCTGCCTCCAGAACAATTATTTTCGGAGTTATACAGGAACACAGGCTCAGTAGGACTTGGGTTTTGTTCCTGCTTTTCCATCAAGCTGCAATGGAGAGCCCACGTGCAGTGTCTCACTCTCACTCCCAGACCATGGCATTGTCCTCATGGGCTCGTCTTGTAATTGTCCCTCCTGTGGGAATTCACTCATCTGAATTCCGAGCATGCTCCAGCCTGCCAAGGAATGGCTCCCCTTGGAAAAGCAGACATACTTAAAGGGAGCTTTCACTGTAGCCACTCGATGTTCAGCCTCTTTGTGTGTCTGGACCCTAATTAGAGAAGGGAGTTTTGGATCAGGAGCTAGAATTTGGTAGGACTCGCAAAAGAGCTTCACCCCTTCAGTCTTGTAATCTCCTGGGGTTTTCCATGATTAGTGGCTCTAATCCCGCTGGTTGGATACAATGGAATAGAAACCCTCTAATTGTGTGTTAAATACAATTAATTGCTCCCCAGGAAGAAATCCCAGGCCTTCCTAGCTGATTGTGGGAAGCAGTGATATCTGAAGGAGGAGCCCCCTCAGGCAGGGTCTCTGTGGACAGTGATGCTGGCAGGGCGCAGGGCAGGGCTGCCCAGGTCACCTTCGTCCTCTGAATCCAGGTGGCCACAGCTCCAACCCTGCCACAGCTCCAGGAGCATTTGGACAACGCTCTCAGGGATGCACAGGGGGGGAATTTGTTGGGGTGCCTGTGCAGGGCCAAGAGTTGCATTGATGATCCCTATGGGATATTCTGTGATTCTAACCCTGCACTGCTCTGCCTTGCCTGGGTCTCTGCTCTGCTCTAAGGCTGCTCTTTTTTGGTTGGTCCCATCCCTTGCTGATCAACCCAACCTCGTTGGGAAAGGGGGGCACAGACCTCCTCCTGCTTCAGACCTCTGAAACCCCCTCAGATCCTTTTTCCTTGCAGGAATTCCAAACCAGTATTTAGCTTGAGGCTTTGCAGGTGGGGTGGAAGGGAAGGGAGGTTGAGGGAGCTGGGATGTGCGGTGGGAACGGAGCATGGGTGTGCACACCCAGTGCCTGCACCGAATTCCATGGAAAAACTGCCCCAGGAGCTGGGCTGCCAGGCTGTAAGTTTGTGAGAGAAAGAGAACACGGCCAGCAGAAAGCAGAGCCCGAAGCAAGAACAGGTTCAGGATGAATGTGGGGGGCCGGGGGTTTGGCTCTTGCGGGTTTGTTGTTGCAGGGAGGAATGCGAGCAATTCCTTGGCAGGATTTCTCCGCAGGATATTAGCATTAGAAAGGGACTCGCTGAACAGGGATAGTTCAGATGCGGCTCAGTTCACCCTCTCTGGGGGTCTTGCTCTGCTCTGCCCTTTTCCAGTTCATACAGTCTAAGGATCATTTGATTCCTACACAAAAATTCCTACCCCAAAACCACCTGAGGAGGACAACTGGCTGGATAACATCCCATTCAGCATCCCAAAATCCTTGGCCTTTTCTGCAGGTAGAGTGCAACACGGAGCCTGCAGGAAAGGGGCTCCTGGCAAGGGCAAAACAACAGATTGACGCTTTCTTTCCTTTCCTGACATGATGAGGAGTTCCCAAATGAGTCTTTTTTGTCTCTCTTGGCTCTGGTACACGTTAGGAATTTAAGCCTAATGATTCTGTGATCATGTCCAGGACACTCGGGGATGGATGAGGAATCTATACCTTAAGGACAGGTATTTTTAAGGCACAAATGTGGATAGAGCCCAGGGGGATATCTCCCCCTGACTACTGAATGGGGATTTTTAGGAGGAGGGAAAAAAACAACCTCTGTGTCTCCTTTTACAGCAAGTTGTAAAACTTTACTGCTTGTCAAGCAACATTAGTACCTGTCACTTCTGGGAAAAGGAATTTTACTGTCATTAGAGCAGATTCACCTGAGCACCTCAGGGCTCAGATGAGCTGGGCACAAATTCACACCCTTGATCATGTTTAACAGCACTTGGGAAAAGGCTTCTTGTCCCACCCCTCACTGCTCTGCGAAATCACATCATAGTCCAAACAGAGTTGGGAGAACAGTTGTTCATGATCCTCCCCTGTTCCAGTCCAGATTAGATTAACCTGAACCAAAAAGCCTCGAGACTGTGCAGCTGATGAGGAGCCAAGAATTAACGAGTTTTCATGATCCTGGGCCCACGCTGCAATTTCTTCTGCGTTCCTGTGACTGCCCACGTGGGCTGGACAATGAATGTGCCCCGTCTCAGGGTCCATCGGGAGATGAGTGAGTGTTTGTAAACTGAAAATTGCCCTTTGAGCCGCGTGAAAGAGACTGGGGCAGCAGAAATGGAGTCTGGCAGCCCTTATCCATGGATAAGGAGTTATGCAGGCTCCTGGAGAGAGGAAGCAGCCTCCAGGTGTAGCCACAACTTCTCCCCTTCGGGTCACAAAGTTTTGGAGCCACATTGCCTCAGAGGGAAGGGAAGCAATCCTGATTTTCTTGGGAGAGTCTCCTAAACCGGTGGAGGAAGAGCACCCCACTCTTCCTTTGCACTGAGACACCTTTAGTCCTGTGGAGATGCCATTCCTGTTCCTTGCTCCATTACCATGATCTCCTTTGGAGCTGCACAGTCAGTCCTCTTCCAACTCCCAAAAAATCGGGAAAAACCCTTGAGAGTTTTATGCACTCAGTAAATGATACACCAGGTCTGCCTACCAAAGAAAGGCAGTTTTTGGGATAATGATGACAGGAATGTTAATGGTGAATTAGTCAGAAAGGCCAGTGAAGCGTGACACCAATCAGGAAAGGTGATCACGCTCTGCTGGAAATCTGTGACTGCCCCTGAATCACCTGAATTTGCTGCTCCCCCAGGCTGGTGCAGCAGAGCCCGCAGAGGGAGGGAGGCTGAGCCTTGCTGAGGGTCTGACAGCTCTGATGGTTCTCTCCTGAGACTGTTTCACAAAACCTTAATGAAAATCCCACTGGAGCAAGAGGTTGGTGTGTAGGGATGGAAAACAGGGAGCTGAATTGCTTTTTTCAGGACAAAGGGAAAGTCTCAAAATGAGTGATATGGGCACCTGAAAGTTCATAATGATCTTTGCCAGGTCTCAAAGGGACTCGTTCTCTCTTGTCCATGAGGGTCACAGCTCCTTTCCAGGGCTGGGAAAATTCACCAGGAGATGTGTATTCATTGAACTGGTGCTCCAGCAGGTGCCAGAGGTGTTGGTTGAGAACTGGAGAGTGACCCCAAAGAGCAAAAGTTCAGTTCTCTGTCGTTGGGTTTGGTGGGGGACAGGGAAGATTTGATGTGCTTTAATGTAAGTGTGCATAAAAATCATCCCAGAGTGGTTTGGGTGGGAAGGGACTCCAAAGCTCATCCAGTCCCACCCTTGCCATAGGCAGGGACACCTTCCACTAGACCAGGTTGCTCCAAGCCCTGTCCAGCTTGGCCTGGAACAATTCCACACATGGAGCATCCACAGCTTCTCTGGGCATAATATATACACACATATAACAAATGCCAGTTTATATGTATTTTAATAAGCATACTCTAAAAGTCCATGAGCCCTCAGTGTGGTAATTACAAAATGGACCAGGGCTAAACTACTTCCCATTCCCATTATCCATGTTCCTCCCACTGATATTAAGTCAGACTTGAGTATTTCCCTGCAGTGTGAAGCAAATAAAGAAAACAAGAGTCAAGTGGAAGGTGCCATTAAGCTGTAGGCAAACTGGCCAGCTTCCGACCCTGGGAATGATTTACTGGAGTCTTTAATGAAGCCTGAGTGGGTGAATTATGGGCAGAAAAACAGGGATGAAAAGGAGAGTGAGATGAGGGTATTTTTGTAACCCATAAATTCCTGTCAGATTTGTGCTTTTCTCAAGTTTTACGATGCTTGGACGTAACTCCTGATAAACTTTTTAAAATGGTGTTTTCATCCCAAATTTAGTTTGTGCTGTGAGAATATCTGTTACAACCCTATCTCATTCCAGCTGCTCCAACATCCAGGCTACTTTTGCCACTACCACAGACAGCCCTGTTATCCATCTGGGATGGGTTGGGATGGATACAGGGACACAGGATCCTACTGGCACTTGTGTGGGCCTACTTGAAGATAAAGCCATGAAGCAAAACTGAGCAGTTTTGCCACAGAAATGTTAATCTGTCACACATTCCTCACCCTCCAAGAAGGAAAAAAGAGTTTTGGACTCAAATCAAAAGCATGGTGGAGCTGGATCCCAATGGGCCTGATACCTCAATGAGGCTCCAAGGAAAAACCCTTGAGCTTGGGTTGACAGCACCCAGCTCCCACAATCCAAGAGTAACATAAAGCCTTGAGGTATTAAAGGCTGGGATCAAAGTAATTCCATGCTTTCCTGTTTGTCCCAGCTCCTGACGAGCAGGAGAGCTGCTGGGACTAGATAGGAGTGGTGAACGTGCTCCCGGGGAGGTGAAAGCCTTTTGAACTGAGGGCAGCCAGGCATGAAAAGCACATTTGTGCTCCCCCACTCCTCCCACCTCCTGCAAATCTTGCAGGGTGGGGAAGCTTCCCTCAGTCCAAACGTTTTGCCATGAGAAAGAAACTGAAGAGCAACACTTGGAAGTTCAGGGCTCTGTGTCAGCACGACCCTGGTTCTCCCTAAAGCCCAGGAAGAAATAACTCCTGGAGAAGTGGTAACACTGGTTCCTCCAGGTCAGCTCGGTTTGCACAGGAGCATTTGGGATTGGTTTATGATTTTTAAGGCTGTGTTTGTGCCAGCCTAAGCCCTGGAGGGGATAACACAGACATCACACAGCCGAGGCAGCTACAGCCAGCCTCTCCCTCCTCCTGGCTCTCCCCGAATTACCCTCTAACCTCCCAACAGCTCGAGGCTGTTGTGGACTAAGCCACCCCTTGTTACCTGTTTTTGGATCCAGGTTACTCTGTTTCCAGGCTTTTTATTCCTGGTTTTAATTTTCTCAGCCAGCCAGAGCCACATCCAGCCCCAGGGACCCCAGAGAGCTTCAGCCAGGGGTGAGTTTGGCCCAAGGTGTTTCTATCACAAAGCTGTCAAAACCAATTTCTTCTGATCAGACCGAGTTGAAATCCCAGTGGAGGCAATTCATCTGCTGCTGGATGCTGGCAAATAAACATCAGAGGCAGGAGAGCCTGGCTGGAGATGAGAAATCTTGTCCTGTGATGAGAGGTTATGAACCTTTCTTATCTTATCTCATCTCACCTTTATTTCTTTGGGTTTCATAAGGAGAAGCCTGACATGGCAGCAGCTCATCCCTGAGCTGGGGGTTGGGGTACCTGGGGTGGCTGGGGGTGCTGCAGCCAGCTCTGCTCCCCAGGTTTGTAATATGGGATGAGGTTGGGGCAGGAAAACTGGAAGCTGTGGTCCTTGTATCCCTGGCTGTGTTTACTCATTCCCTGCAACGGGGGGGCTGAAGGACAAGGTGGGGAGGGAACAGGTCAGCCTTGGAGCCGTGGAGGATTTAACAGCAAACCCTTTATCTGCTGCCAAGGTGGAAGCAAACACCTGTGGGAAGGTGCCAGCCCTGGCCAAGGTCATTCCTCCAGAGCTCCTGCCCACACTGAGCAGTGTTTTGGGATACAGCAATGCCTGGGAGGGAGCAGTGGAGCAGATTTATTCCCTTCACCTCCAGCTCAAGCTGTCCTTAATGGTGATACCTCCCACCTGTCTGAGCCCCAGGACCCCTCTGAGGGCCACCTGTGATCACTGTCCTGGACATATCCCTCCTCTCCCACCACCTCCTACCACTGAATGCAGGATATTCTGAGTTGCAAGTGAACCACTTGGATCACCAAAGTCCAACCCATTCCACCTCCCTGGACAACAGGTGATTTTCCCCTGTTTGCCCACAGCAGCTGCCACACGTCTGCAGAGTGAATTAACCCAGGGGGATGGACCCATCCCACCCAACTCCCATGGGGAAGGGGTGTCAGAAGCATCCCTTACCTCCCATTCCCACACGGCTCCGCTGGCTGCCGGCGCTGCAGCAATGAGGAGGAAATGCCAGGGCTTAAGTGATTTAGCTTGGGGAATGAGTGAAATCCACTTACATGGGCTAATTGATAGCAAATGATTCCTTAATTAGAAATTATAGAATTGCCCCCTAATTTACGAGGAAGAGCAGGACCAATGCATTGAGGAGCTGAGGGGTGTTTCCCGTGGTTGCCGGTGATTTTCCTTCGGAGATGCTCTTGCCAATTAACTTTTCATGACATAAATTTGTTTGCCTTAAAATATCCAGTTAGAAGCATTTGCAAATGCATTATTTAAGGCTTGAAAATAAATATTGGATGCTCAGGCTGTGCTTTGTGAGAGCTCTGAGCCGCGTGGCTTCTCACTCAATTATTGATCTCACTTTCTGCCGTGCTGGAGACGTTCCTCCATGCAGAGGGAAAAATCCCAGCTTGTTTACTTGCTCCTTCCATTTCTCAAAGTCTCTGGAAAACTCACCCAGCAATGATTTTGGGGATGTTTATAACTTTTATATTTCCCTCGATGTGGGTTTTCTGGTGTTTAATAAGGTATGAGCACCTTGTGCAGGTTTTTTTTCCCCTACCAAGGCATTTACAGACGTTTTTCCACATAAAATTTTGCCAGGATGGATTTATCCTTGTGTCAGATCTGATTGTAAATAGAACCACAGAATCATGAAGGCTGCACAAGACCTCCAAAATCCTCAAGTCCAACCCTTGAAGGCTCCTCAGAAAGTGTGGTGGCTTGGATCTCACCTTGGGCAAACAACAGCACAGAGAAGTGATGAAAACTCATAGCCAAGGAGGTGAGATTTATAACGGAGAAGGAATTGCATAAACCTCACCTTTGGAAGATTGCAGAGAGGTTTCCAGGCATATCTGGGGGCTGCCAGTGCCCAAGAACTGCTCGCCCTGGGCTTTGTGTCAGGAGATCTGACAAAAATTCGCAGGCGGAAAACCGGTCAGGCTGCTTGGCTTTGCAGCTGGAGCCTTGGCAGGAATGGGAACGCCATGACCAGGGGGAAGAAGGTTTCTACACTCCATGAAACACTCTGCTGCAAAAAAAGCTGCTCTGAGGATGCTTTGTGAGAGCCCCAGCATCGTCCCGGATGGATCTGAGCCTTGTCAGAGGCATAAATAATGCGGGACCTGTCGGGAAGCATCGCAGGGGGAATTCAGTTTGCATCCCAGCTCCTCTCTGCATGGCAAACTGGAGCCACAGAGCTTGGAAACCCTGCAGACTCATGGCCATAATTAATAGTACAAAGAAGCTGGCAAGGGGACGCCACCAGACAGGCTCCAGCTCTGGCTCTGACCGTCAGCAGGTCTGCAGAGCCCTGGCCGTGCCGTGGCTGGTGGTTAAAGCCAGTGGGCATTTCACTGCTGCCTTCAAAGAAACCAGCATTTTGCCCCAAAACCCTGCTGCTCCCATCTGCTGCTCCATCCCTGGCACGAACGGACCACACAAATCCCAAGCCTTTTCTGCAGGGTGCCCACCACAACAGAAGCTGCCTGATAAATGCTACCTCACTCCAATTTTCCCACTTTTAAAATGGGAATCGTGCCATTCGTGCTGATGGCAAGCTCAACTTATGGGTTGGTGGTCACTGTTGTTGCAGGGAGGGTCTCTTAACATCCATGCTAATAATCCCACGGCACTGGGAACTAAATGAGCTCCTGGCACTTGCCAGCTGGAAAAGAACTGGGCATTTCTTTGCTGGAGGAAAGGAGGGCGAATAATGGGCTTAGAAAAGAGGGAGTGCCAAGAAAAACGCAGAGCCGAGTGCTCGCTGCTCTCCTTCACATGCTTAAAGAAAGCAATTCAGGCTCAGCACACGCAGTTATTAAATGGGGGGGGGGAAGAAAAAAGAACTCTAATCCTTGTGACTGGGTTTCTTTGCAGGGCAGCGGAGCAAACTCCTCGATCCGCCGTGACCTTGGGACATAATGGGGCATTGAAAAGCAAATCCGGCGGCACAGAAAGGAAGTGTGTTCCACCAGGGCCAGAGGAGGCATTGAGGGAAGGAACAGCCAAGTGGTTATCTCTGACTGGCTTAAATCTCAGCCAGGCAGAGCGTTGGACAAGCCAGGCTTTGTTGGGAGAGCCACGGGCAGGGCGGTGCATGGGGCTGTACCTGGCAGCTGATATTTGACATCATTTTTAGAATGATAAAAAACTCATTTGGGATGCTCCTCATCCTTGGCAAGATGGACAAATCACCCAGGACATGCACCTTTGTGGAAAAACAGCCACCACATCCTTGTCTTTGGGGGCTGCTCCACGATGCCTGGTGAAGTAGGGAAAATGGTTGTGGATTTCAAACCCTGCCAGGGGAAATGAGGAAAATCTGAGCATCAGCATCACTGCTTTGACCCCCTGGCCCTGGCAATAAATGTCCCCAGTTTTATCTCAGCACAGTTTTGGGCTGAAACACTTGTCAGCCCCTCAAGCTGTGCTTGGGATCATCTGAAATCACTGGAAACACCCTGAATTATGGGCAGACTGGCAAATTTCAGCACTGTGCCCTTGCTGTGCTACATGGGGCTGATCACAGAACCCCAGGACAGTTTGGAAAGAGATCTTAAAGCTCATCTTCTTCCACCCCCCTGCCATGGGCAGGGACATCTTCCACTAGACCAAGTCATTCCAATCCCTGCCCAACCTGGTCTAATTCCTCTCTCCCCTTTTGCCTCTAAAAGCCTCCAAAAAATGGAATTCCTATTTTCTCCTTTATCTTTTGAGTCCTGAGCCCTTTTCCAATGTGGATAGCAGGTAGCTGAGGGTGCTGATACTTTTAAGTTCTGCTGTTATCCTGGGACACTTCCACCCAGTATTCCTGGGATGAATTTGTAGAAAATACTGCTTTTCTTGTGCTTGCCCTGTATTTACACCAGGGTCTTGCAAATGCCTGTCCCTGTCCCAAGCCACACTGGAGTCTAGTGGGGACACCCAGGGTGGAAATCCAGGTGGGAATGACCACAGGCAGATCCTCTCGTTAAACGGGGCTAACGATGTGAAGCAGCTGCTCTGAACACAAGCCAGCACAGTCATCAATTCAATTAAGCCCACTGATTAATGCAGGAGCTCAGCAATGGCCATAAACGAGGCTGTTTGTCACTGGACATGGGGAATTATTGTGTCTTACACGGCTTAAGGAAGGAAACTTTCCCCCGTTTTATCACGGAGCTGTCTGGAAAGTGGAAGGGGCTCTGGCAGAGGAAAGGGAATAAATGCTCATAATAAATAAAGGTGCATCCCTTGGCAGCACCATTAAATGGCTCTTTGCCCCAGAGAATCTTTAGGTGTGGAGGGAAAATTTGGGAATCAGCAGCCGGAAAGAGGAGGAGAAAGGGCTGCTCTGAGCCTCTGAGGGGCACGGAAAGGCAGCCTAGGAGCATGTTTAGCTAAAGACAAAAGTATTCTTGGCTGAAAAACAGGACTTTCAGCTCCTCTAACTCCCTCATGCAAGCCCTGGGCCTTTTCCAGGCCCACAGAAATCTGCTGGAGCCTGACTGCAGAAATCCCACAATCTGGAATCTGTTGGTACACTGAGGGAGGAGGTTGGAGCCATCTCACTCTCATGTCGAGAGTCACAAGGACACATCAACAACTGTATCCCCCTTTGCATCCCTCCTCTGCTAGCCAGGGATATTTATCCATCTGGGAAGCCATCATAACCAGCTATGATTTCCCTGTTCCCATTATCCCCTAACGATGATAAAAAAGCCTCATCCTGGTGGTTGGTTTCAGATAGAGCTGTCATTGAGTCTGGGAATTTTTTTTTTTTTCCCTTTTGCAGCTTCCGTGGTTCTGTTGCCAGGAGAATCTCCAGCAGGAACAAAAGCTGTTTCATTTTGTGGGATGGGACTCAGGGAGGAAAGGAGAAAAGGGGAAGGGCAGTTAACTCATGGGTTTGTGGGTCTTGCTGCTGTGAGTGCAGCCTGGGAGGTGAGGACAGGGCTTCTAAAAGGTGACAAGGAAAAATGAAGTGGGTGATTTACTGGGAATGGCGGCTTAAAAGGAAGTGTTTTGGTTACCAAAAAAAAAAAAAAAACCAACCTAAAGAGGTATTTTTATTAGGTAAAAATACCTAATAAATTTTTATTCTTGAAAATAACCTAAAGAGGGTCCAAGAGAGCTAGAGAGGAGCTTTGAACAAAGGCCTGGAGGGACGTGACAGGGGGGAATGGCTTCCCACTGCCAGAGGGCAGGGTTAGATGGGATATTAGGAAGGAATTCCTCCCTGTGAAGGTGAGGAGGCCCTGGCACAGGGTGCCCAGAGAAGCTGTGCCTGCCCCTGGATCCCTGGAAATGTCCAAGGCCAGGCTGGATGGAACTTGGAGCAGCCTGGGATAGTGGAAGGTGTCCCTGCCCATGGCAGGGGGTGCAATGGGCTGGGCTTTAAGGTCCCTTCCCACCCAAACCACTCCAGAATTCTAGGATTTTGGTTATAATCAAGGGTTTTGCCATGTGGAGTAGTCTTCCAGGAGGAGGGAGGTTGGTGCAAATCTCTCCAAAACCCATCCCTTCCAACAGGACAGGGTGAGCAGCAGGTGGGGTTTGTACCCTGGCAGGGATGAGGGATGTGATGGGGACAGGATCTGTGGAAGGACACTGCAGGATTTACCCCGAGGAGCAGAGAAAGTGCAAGACCTGTCCCTGTAGCTCTTTCACCTCTCCCCTCCACCTCTCTGCTGTCCTTTGTTCATTCACTCCCTCAGCTGATGTCAGGCAGCCAAAGATATTAAAAGCCTCTCCGGAAGCTCTGTCCTTTGCTCTGTGCACATCCTCATCAGGCTTAAAAAACTAATCCCTGTTATTAGCAGGAAGTGATTGTTACCTGGCCAGGTGTTCCTGTCACCTCACAAACCCCATCCAGGAGTGATCACAGGGGATATCAGCCCCCCCTTCCCACAGCTTTCCTTCCTCTTTGGCACCAACATAGCCACAGATTTATGAATCATGGAATCACGGAGTGGTTTGGGTTGGAAAGGGAGCTCAAAGCTCATTCCACCCCCTGCCATGGGCAGAGACACCTTCCACTACCCCAGGCTGCTCCAAGCCCCAACCTGCCTTTGGACACTTCCAGGGATCCAGGGGCAGCCACAGCTTCTCTGTGCCAGGGCCTGCCCACCCTCACAGGGAAGGATTTCTTCCCAATATCCCATCTATCCCTGCCCTCTGGCAAAAGCAGAGGCCAGGGTTGCCAATGTCATGTAGGGAATTGCTGCCTTCAGCCGTTGTGACGGATGGAATGGGAATAAATCCTCCAGACTCCCAGCCACAGGAGGAAATCAGGTGGGTGCCTGTGGAGAGGGGTGTTGGAGGAGAAAATCCACCCTGCCTTAATTCCAGCCTGGCTGGAATAATGGAATTCCAAAAATGAAGCAGAAATAATCCATTTGGGGAGCCTGGCAGAGGGATGGCGGTGCTTTGTTTGCCAGCTCCAAACATGGTGAGCCTCATTTACGAGGCACTTCTGTGGGTAATTGGCTTTGAAGCAGGAATGTTATACCTACAAAATAAATCTTGTTGGAATTTATTGGCTTTATCCAGCTCCTAAACCCTGAGCACCTTTGGGCAAACACCTGGAAGTGCTGCCTGTGGCAGCAACGCTCCAGAGCCTCAATCCCTGCCTCGGGATGCAAACAAAGAGCTGCTGCTTCCCAGGAAGGAGTCAATAACTCAGCTGCCATAGGGGAAGAGGGACATCAAACCCTGCCAGTTATCCCTCTCCTTCATCATTAACCATCAGGGCTGTAATTAATTCACAGCAAGGGGAAGATTGGCCTGGGAAGAGCTTGCCCCGGGGAGTTTGCTGGGAGTGCTGTACTAACCAAGCGTTATTAAATGTACCTTGGCAGCCAAGCACGTGCCTCCCCAGCTCTGGAAAGCCATCCATAGCATGATCCAGGCTAAAGGATTCACAGGATTCCTACTAGAACTGCAGGATCATGGAAAAAGCGTGTAAGCAACCAGCTGCAACAAACACGGGGCTCGCTCCCACCGAGGGCTGGGGTGTTCTGATATTCCATGTGGAAGTGGATTTTATCAGGTTCAGGTTTGGGAACACTCCCTTCTGGAAGGTTTTGGGAGCTCAGGGTTCATGGCTGAGCTGCTGCTGGGTCTGTGAGAGCAGGAGTTGTAACGAGATGGGCTTTAAACCATTCCATGATTCTGTGGTTCCATGGTCCTCCTGGTGAGCAGGATCCCTGCTCCAGCCCTGGGGAGGGGATATCTACAAAGCAGATGCCTGATTACAACTGAAAGACCTGAAGGGAAGACAGCAGCCACTCATCCCTTCATTGTACAGAAACCTATCACAACATGGGGAAAAGATTTACTATCACAATGGGGAGTAAAACAGAAGTGGATTTTTAATTGGAGTAATTTACTATATTTATGTCTGAGTTAAGTTATATTTTAATATTCTGTTAATATTAATTTCTGCATGGTTTAGTTTAAGTATTTAATTTCAGTATTTAAGTTTCACCCCGTTGCTGAGTTTGGGGCTCATCAGACCCAGGTCTGGATGTCCAGCCCCTGTCTGCAATTCCCAAGGCAGCATCAGAGCAAAAAGGAGCTGCTCTCGTCCCAAGAAAAGCTGGCTACACTCACAGGACCAGCCCTGTTCCTAAGAACTGCTCAGGCCAACAATTTCCACCCAGATTTGTGTCTGAGAAACTCCACAGAGGGGAACGCACAGAGAAATAAATGCACTTTGCCATGGAATTCCTGCAAGGCAGAATCCCAGCAGCCCAGGAAAGCCTCATTAGGGCATTTTGTCCATAATTGTTCCCTGGTATCTCTTCCTGGCTCTGAGCTGCTCCCAGGCATTGCAAACTGCTGGGAAAACAGAGAGGGATGGATGCAGATGGAATGCTGATCCCCCATCCCAGACTCAGCACCAGGAACGTGCCCAAGGCACACCCTGAGCGCTGGGAAAGCTGCTCCTAGGAAAAGCAACTGTTGTCACCCACAAATTTCTGATTTTTAGTGGACTCCAAGCACAGTTTTGGCACTTGGAGATGTGGTTTTTCTCAAGGGATCATGAGGATGCTGATCTGGAACTGTAGGTTCTTGCCCACCTCCTCCAGCCCATTGGAAAAGACACTTTTGTCCCCAGTGCCACTCAAGAGACCAGCCCAAGGCAGGAATAATTTTGGACTTTCCAGTATCAAAAAAATGGGGAACCAGGCCAGAGGTGGAAAAGAGGAATAAACCAGCTACTCGAGTAGTAATTTTAATGAGATGTTTGCAGGAGCAGAGGGACAGGAGCACCCCAGGCTCAGTGCCAAGGCACATATGGGGGCAGCACCCAGCCCAGCTGCATCCCAGGTGCCATCCCAATGTTTTCCACTGGCAAAACAGGATGGAAATGCCCCGTTGCAGTTAGAAAACTGGGTTATCCAGCTGCAGGGAGCTCGCCTTGGAGAAACCCCAAAGCTCCCAAAATAACACCACAGAAAAGAGCTCCCAAGGGTGCTTTGAAGTGGTTCTGTGTGGCTCCTTTTGGCGAGCCAGGAAAAGGCTTGGATGAGGCTGGGAAGTCCCAGCTGAGCCCCGGGATGGGGTCTGGCATTGCAGGGACTCGCAGACACCCCGTTGCCACCCCACTTTTGTCTCAGCCCGGCCAAAACTCCGTCTCCTTCTGCCACACTGGGCGCAGGAGGGGCCAACACCAGGAAGAGGAAATTTAATCATCAGATCCCGATTAAACCCAGGAAAAAACAAGGAGGGGGTGGGAAGAGCAGCAGCTGGAGTAGCCCAGACCCATTTGCTCCGGTATTTCTCACTCAGCTGCTTTTCCAAAGGGTGTTCCAAGGGGAGATGGCCACTGTGGTGGTGTTGGTGGCCACTGTCTCCGGGTGCACTTTGTATCCATCCCTGTCCTGTTGTTGTTGATGTTCCTGGTATCCCATTTCCTAACCCTGCATCCCAGCCGGGCCGCACCACCCCAGGATGGGATGCTCTCTTAACCTATGGGATTTTAGGGAGCACAACCCCCTTTTTTCCCCAGTATTGGGTGCTATGGGAAGCTTGGAAGCCGCTCTCTGGCCGTGGTTAAGGCAAGAAATGAGAGTTCAGCCTTTTCCTCCGTGCTTCTCCTGCCTTACCCACCCGGGGAGAGCAACAGGGGCGGGATTTCTGCTGTACCAGGATTTCGCGGCCGTGACAAAAACGGCCAAAAAACGAAAAGGGCGTGGGGGGAAGGGGGGGGTGGAGAGGAGTAGGGGGCATAAACCCTCAGCTGCCCAGCGAGCAAGGTTTGAAGCGTGACCATTCGGTCTGGGCGGCCGGGCTGGGGGATTTTCACCCGCGCTCGCCCCGCGCACCAGGGCGCTGCCATCCACTCCTCCCATCCCCGGTTTTGCCGTCCCTTTTTCCCCTCCCCACGTGTTTTCCACGAGCATCTCCCCCCTCCCGCACCCCCCGCCCCCGCACGGCCACGCCCCGGCCACGCCCCGACCACGCCCCGTGACGTCAGGGCGGGCGC
>JBBMKD010000002.1:5164975-5208106 GCA_037834095.1 Argya squamiceps
GGAGCGGCTCCCCGCGGGCTCCCGGCGCCGCCGGGGAAAAGTTTGGAGCGGCGGCGGCGGGAGGGCGGCGGCGCTGGCGGCGGTGGTGGCGGTGGAGGGTCGGGGCTGAGCCAGCGGCGGAGCGCGGGGGGGAGAGTGTGAGTGTGTGAATGTTTGTGTGCGTGAGACGCTGCGTGTCCCGTGTGACACCGTGCGTGCGCTTGTGACCGTGTGTAAAGTGCCCTCTGTGCGTGTTGTGTGACTGTGTGCGAGTGTCGTGTGTGTGACAGTGTGACACCGTGACACCGTGTGTGTGTGTGACTCTAAGTGTCCTCTGTGGGGCTGTAACTGTGCGTGTGTGTCCTGTTTGTGTCCGAGTGGGACTGTGTCGCGTGTCCTCCGTGTGCCACTTTGTGCGTGTGTGACTGTGCATGTCTCATGTCCCTTGTGTGTGTGACAGTGTCCCCGTGTGTGTGGCTGTGTCCCCGTGTGTGTGGCAGTGTCCCCGTATGTGTGGCAGTGTCCCCGTGTGTAGCGTATGTCCCCTGCGCGCGTTGGCTGCGTTTTGCCCTCGGTGCCCGTGTCCCCGCGCTGTGTCCCCGCTGCGATGCGCTGTGTCAGGGTGTAAGTGTGACCGCCACACGCGTGGCTCCCTGTCCCCGCTCCTTGGGACATACCCTGTGGTGGGTGTGCGGTTCCCTCCGTGGGTGTGCACACCCCTTGTCCCCCGGGTCCCGCTGGCACTGCCACCGTGGGTTGGGGACCATGGGGCACTGGGTCCCAGGGTTATCACCCCGCCGGTGTCACCGGACGCTTCCCGGTGTCCGACAGCCAGGGCCGGGCTGGCTCCTCTTCCTTATCGGCCACAGCTATCGGGACGCTCCGGGGAGCTCGTGGCTGTTTCGAGCAGCATTCCACTGGCTGTGCCTGGCATTCGTTTTCCAGGAGGATTTTCCCAGCTGGGGCTCGCCGAGGGGTCGCTGACCTCGTCGCTCCTCGCTGGCTGCCCGGGGGGGATGCTTTGGCAGCGAGGGGTGCTGCGCAGGGCTTGGTTTTCCAGCTGTTGCTCCCGGGACATTGTTGGGTGGGAGAGGTGGAGTTGTGCGGGTGTGTGATGTGCTGCGGGCTCGGGCTGCCAGGAATACCGATGTTTTGGGATTCCTGGCTGTTCAGGAGTAACTGGATGTTACTTAGACTGGGGATAACTTTGGTGCAAAGGGGGACAGCAATGACCGTGAGGTTTTTCTGTGCCCAAATCAAACCACGTGGCGTCAGAGCCCCAAAACCCAGAGGAGATGTGGGATCAGTGGATGCAAACTCCTAGCGAAGCATCCCTGACTCTGGAATGCCCATCCCTACCTTCCCCCACTCCCGTGCTGGCTGATGCTCCCTGAGATTTGCAACGATTGAGTTCTGGCTGTTAATTAATATGTGCATTACAAGTTAATAATTAAGCTGTGCTGAACGGAGCAGCAGCTCGGGTAGGAGTTGGAGTTGGGGGCGTGTTGTGTTGACAGCTCTGTCGGGATGCTGAGACTCTGGAACAAGGATCCATCCTTGATTTCCCCGTGCCTGACTGCAGCAGCGGGATGCTTTAATTCCCCTTAAAGTAAAAAAAAAACTTGATAATGAGAACAGCGTCCTCCTGGGATGAGTTGTAGGTCTGACAGGGGTCAGTGGTGGGTTTGCCAGTTGGGTCAGTGCTTGATGCCTTCAGAGAGCTTTTCCAATGTAAATAATTCTGGGATCCTTGGAACGGTCGCGTCTCCTTCTGGCTGTTGCTCCTGCACAGCTGTGTTGGTACCAGACCCTGCAGAGGGGACACCATCTCTGGTGGCAGCTCTCCTCTCCTGTGCTGCTTTGTCCTTCTTTCCTCCTTTTCTCTGGAGCAGCTTGCCCTGACCAGCTGGGGCTGCCCCATCCCTGGAATGTTGGACGGGGCTTGCAGCAGCCCTGGTCTGGTGGAAAGTGTCCCCGCCCATGAGGTGAACTTTGAGGTCCCTTCTAACCCAAACCATCCATGATTCCATGGTGACTCCCTCAGTTTTCCAGGCTCTCCATGTTTTTCCCACAGAGAGCTTTTTACCACCTTGGGGGGTAAAAAAGCAAAAGAATTCCCTTTTTTCTCATGATCCCCCATCCCACGGACCCACAGCCTCCGCTGGGCACATCCCCTCCTGCCTGGGGAATTCTGCAGGCAGAGATGCCAGCTTTCCATGGGTATATATTTCCAAAATAACCCCGTTTGGGCCGTGGAAGGGAGGGAATGTGCCTTTCAAAAATAGCAGCTTCGTTACTTTTAATCAGCCGGAGCAGCGCGGAGCGATTGCAGCCGCCGCTCGACATCCTAATTGTGTTTGCCTTTTAATGAGAGGAAAACTATTTGCCAAGCTAAAATATTTATTTTAGCCCGGTGGGGTTGCTCTCAAGAGCTTGTGTGGATGGTAAGGAGATGGTTTAGACACTGTGTGGGGTTTTTTTTTCAAATGGGAAAAGCGTTTAAATACAGCAAGAGGCTTTATCGTGGCCAGGGCTGTCTGTGTGGAGGGAGCTGGCAGCTGGAGAGGTCAGGATGTGCAGGGGAATTTGCATCCTCCTCAGTCTCCTTATTTCCAAGTGGTCTGAGAGTTGTGTTGCCTCCTGGCTCCGTGGGTGGATTTCTGCCGGCAGCTGGCACAGGAGGGAATGCAAATAACCTCACCTCGGAGCCTCTTGGCCTCGGGTTTGGCACCTGCCTTTTCTTTCCTGCCCAGAATTTCGTCCTGAAAACACCTGAGCTTTGTGGGCTGGCCCTGAGGCTCCCCAGGAGATGGTGAGGAGGTAGGATGGGTTTTTATGGAATCATGGAATTTCCTGAGTTGGGAGGAACCTGCAAGGATTGTCCAGTCCAGCCCCTGGCCCTGCACAGACACCCCAGCAATCCCACCCTGGGCACCCCTGGCAGGGCTGTCCAAACCCTCCTGGAGCTCTGGCAGCCTCGGGGCAGTGCCCATTCCCTGGGGAGCCTGGGCAGTGACCCAGCACCCTCTGGGGGAAGAACCTTTTCCTGATCTCCATCCTAACCCTGTCCTGGTACAGCTCCAGCCTTTTCGTCCAGTGCTGTCCCAGGCCACAGAGAGCACGGGATGGCAACACCCAGGAAAGTTTTGTAGCCAAATGTTGACTTCCCCAGTGACCAGTGATGAGTCAGCTTTGAAACAAGGGGCTCAACCCACTGGGAAATGTATTATCTGCTTATTAACTGAGATATCTTAACTGGAGCCCCTCTGCTCTGGAGGCAGGCTGGGAGAGCTGGGGATGTTCACCTGAAGGAAAAAAAGGCTTCAGGGAGACCTTAGGGCCTCTTCCAGTGCCTGAAGGGGCTCCAGAAGAGCTGGAAAAGGACTTGGGGCAAGGGATGGAGGGACAGGACACAGGGAATGGCTTCCCACTGCCAGGGGGCAGGGATGGATGGGATACTGGGAAGGAATTGTTCCCTGGGAGGTGCTGGCACGGTTTTCCCAGAGCAGCTGTGGCTACCCCTGGATCCCTGGAAGTGTCCAAGGAGAGAGGTTGGACAGGGCTTGGAGCAGCCTGGGCCAGTGGAAGGTGTCCCTGCCCATGGCAGGGGGTGGGATGGGATGAGCTTTAAGTCCCTTCCAGCCCAAACCATTCTGGGATTCTCTGATGGCTGCAGCAAGGTGTTCATGGAGAGCAGGGTGTGAGTGCTGCTGGGGTTCCCTGCCCTCTGGGCAATGCCCTGCCAGGATGCAGGAGGCATCTCCACTGCCAGCACCAGCTCAGGACCCATCCCAAACCACTCCCCAATATTTGCAGAGGGAGATTTTAAAGCACAGAACGTGTCCCTCAGCAGGCTGCTTCCCTGGGCTCCCTCCTGGCCAACAATCCCTGCGTCAGCCCTGCCCAGGGCTGGGGCACAGGGCTGGCATTGTCTGGGGGCCTGGGCAGCACCGTGCCAGCCTTGGCTGGGGCAGGGAGCACGTGGCTCTGCTGGTGCTGGCACAGGGAAAATCTCTCTGATGGGACCTGGAAGCAGAGGCTGGAGGGGCAGGAAAAACCCTGGGCTGCTCCTGGTGGGGGTGGTGGGGCTGAGTCCTGTCCCTAAAGGAGCTGAAGGGTTGGTGTCACCAACCTGTGGGGACACCAGGGCAGCTTTGCTGGTAATTTATGAGGCTGCAAGGTTTGTTACATCAGAAGGATTTGCAGCCCCAGCTGGCTTTGTGGCCATAAATAATATTTGGGGTTTTTAGGAAGGGAAAAAGGAGAAGGTTCTTGCAAGACCCCACAGCTTTGGCACGTGCATGTCCTGACAAGTCCCTTTGCTTCCCAAACAAGGCAGAAGGACTTGCTCCCAGCAGCTCAGATCTGGTTTTTAGTGCTCAAGTGATGCCCCAGTTCTGTTAACACCACAACCATCCTCACCCAAGGATAATTTTTGAGGGTACCTCTGGCATCTCCCCACTCTTGTGCTGCTCCTTGCAGCCTGGGGTCCTTAATTTCCCCTGGTAGTCCTGGAAGTGATTTCTGTGTATTTCTGTTTCTGTGAGCTCCTAAAGAGAAGTGTGGCAGTGTGGATAGGGATGTGTGTGGATGGCTCACAGCAGCAGGGAATGCAGGAGCACATGAAAATCCCTCTGCTGCCTCGGGGAGCTGCGGGTCCAGGTGTTTCTCAGGGTAAAGTCAGTTTTTCATGGATCAAAGAGCAGACCAAAAAACTTCCAACTCTTTCACTGTGTCCCTGGATTCTCTTTTTGTCCCTCTGCTGGGAAGTTGGGCATTTTGGGAGGAATCCCTCGGTGTGCCACCAGCAACATTTCCTGGCTTTAATCTCATTTCTGGGTGGCCAAGCTGCTGCCCCTCCAGGGAACCCCGTGGGCAGTGCTCCCCAGTGCCACAGGATATTTCTAGTTTTAACCTGCTGATTCCACGTGGATTTGTGCAAGGGGTTATTTTCAGTGCTGGGAGGCAGCCATTCCTGTTCCCAGCTGGAATATCAATAGCAGACTCTTGCTCTCATTCCTCAGCTCCTGGGGCTAAAGAAGTGTTCCTGCTTTCTCCTACCTGAGTGGGTGTTCCAGCTCCACCCAGGAGTGAGGCTGTGAAAAATCCAGCTGTGGGAAGATGGCACATCCCATCTCCTCTTTGTAGGATCATCTCAGAATCCCAGAGTGGTTTGGGCTGGAAGGGACCTCATAGCTCATCCCATTCCACCCCCTTCCAGTGGGCAGGGACACCTCCCACTGTCCCAGGCTGCTCCAAGCCCCAGTGTCCAACCTGGCCTGGGACACTGCCAGGGATCCAGGGACAGCCACAGCTTCTCTGGGCACCCTGTGCCAGGGCCTGCCCACCCTCCCAGGGAACAATTCCTGCCCAATATCCCACCTAAACCTACTCTCTTTTATTTTGAAGCCATTTCAGCTGGAGAAGAAACACCAGAGCCATTACAAAACAAGCAGCCGGGCCACCTTCCACCTTTGTATTTTCATATACAGAGGTTTGAGGCTATGAAGTTGTTCTCCCAAACTGAAAGAAACTGGGTTATTAGGCAGGAATTCCTCCCTGTGAGGGCGGGGAGGCCCTGGCACAGGGTGCCCCGAGCAGCTGTGGCTGCCCCTGGATCCCTGGAAATGTCCAAGGCCAGGTTGGACAGGGCTTGGAGCAGCCTTGGGGCAGTGGAATGTGTCCCTGGAATGGCAGGGGGTGGGATGGGATGAGCTTTAAGGTCCCTTCTAACCCAGACCATTCTGGGATTGGGTGATTTTTCATCATCTGGTTTGTGTAAATTGGAGGGATGGTGATGCACATCTGGTTTGCAGTCCTGTTAAATGATGGGAAAAGCTATAATAAGAAAGTAATAGTAATAATGTTGTGAAAACCTTTCCTTCTCACTGTTCTCTGCATTTTTTGGAGTTGCTTCCTCTCCTGCCCCATGAGGGGGTCTCCCTGGGGACCATCCCATCATTTCCAAGAGGGGAAATCACTGCCACAGAGTCAAACCAGATGTTTTCTAGCTGACTCCAGAAAATTTTGCCCCAGCAAAGACTCCTGGCTGTGGTGTGGGATTGTGATGAGCCTTGCTCATCCCGTGCTGCACAAGCTCTGTGCTTCCCTCTCTCCGGGGCTAAATCCAGCTGCCGCCCTTCTCCTGCTGTGCCTGGACACTCTGCTGGGATAAAGAGCTTTAGGTCATCCCTATGAAGTGTTTCAGGACGTTTTTTGGGGGGCAGGGTCGGCGTGGTGTGTGGCCTTGTTTGAACAACACAGGCTGTTTCCTTAGGAACAGGGGAAAGGCTTTTTGGGAATTGAACAATGGTGCGGCGCCGGCTGGGTCAGTGAGGAGGAGCAGGGCAGGAGGTGTTTTATGGGCCTTGCTGCTGGAAGCAATGATCCTAAAGGTCTTTTCCACCCTAACTTATGAATCTGGGATAAGTCCAAGAGCAGGTTTGGTTGGACTTCTCAGGCTGGGTGCAGCATCCATCATTTTGCTTGGTGTGGTGGGGGATGATGCTCAAGTTATTCAGCTGAAAACACCTCCACAGGTAAAGTGGAGAGTAAAGTAAAGTAAAGTGTGGAGAAAGGGAGCAGAAAAAAAAAAAGCAGGAATTGGAGGAATGGATGCAGTGGTCACACAGGGAGTTCAGCCCAAAGTCTCCCAAGTCTCACACACCTCTGGGACTGAGAGCTTTTCAGCCCCGGGTCGTGTCACTGTGGGAGATGTTAAATCCCTAATTCCTGCCTCATTCCCTGCTGCTGCTCCGTCCTCTTGGCTCACATCCGTTCCCAGAGTGGCTGCTGGGTCCCTCGGTGCAGAGGCTGCCACGGCTAAAATTAAACAAAGAGAAACTTCCCATTTTTTGTGAGTGCTCCAGCTTCCGGAAAATGGCAGCGCTGGAGGCAGGCGAACAAAACAAGGCGTCCCCGGCCAGAAAAAAAAAACCAACAAAACCCTCCTCACCTCAGAGGCATTTCCTTGCTTTCTTTCCCCCCCTCTCCAGCCTCTCTCCCTCCCCATCCTGGCTGCTCCATTGGAAACCTGCCATCAGATTAGGGCTCCCGGGGTTGCTGTGGGAAGCGTCTCCCAGGCGGCAGCCGGCGTGGAAAGCCCGGCTTGGGAATGGCTCTGCTCTCTCCCCCAAATCCCCTCCCTGCTTATTTTCCCGAAAAGATCCTCAGTGGGATCTTTTTGGGTGCGTGTGGCTGCACCTTTGGGGCAGGTTGAGCTGTTGGGATCCGTAGAGAAGTGCAGGAAATAGTTCCCAACGGGCCTGGGACCAACTGGTCTTTGCAAAGGATAATGTTTGGGGGTAGGAAAAAAAAGGGGGAGATGCTTGAGTGCATCCTGAAAAAAAAGAGATCTGTGAGTCCATCCCACAAAAGCAGGACCTGTGTGAGTGTATCCTGCGAAAAAAAAGGAGGAGGAGGTAGGGGTGCATCCCAGAAAAAGGAGGAGATGAGGGGTGCATCCCAGAAAAAGGAGGAGATGAGGAGTGCATCCCAGAAAAAAAGGAGGGGGGATGCGTGAGTGCATCCCAGAAAAAAAAGCAGGAGGAGCGGATGTGTGGGTACATCCTGGATAAAAAGAGATGTGCAAGTGCATCCCACAGAAGGAGAAGGGGATGCGTGGGTGCCTCCTGGAAAAAAGAGGAGCTGTGTCAGTGTATCCCACAAAAAAAAAAAAAAAAAAGAATGAGGAGATGGGTGGTGCCTCCCTCAAAAGGAGGAGATTGGAGTAAATCCCACAAAAAAAGGAGAAAGTGCATCCCAGAAAAAGAAAGAGGGGATGCCCAAGTGCATCCCACAAAAAGAGAGGAGGAGAAGGGAGGAGTGCATCCCACAGCTTGTTCCAGCTCCTCCTTCCCTCTGGATGCTGTTGGCTGCAGGTTCCTTGGACAGAGCCTTCCATGAGTGGTACTTCTGCAGGGATATATCCTGTGGTTGCTCAGATGGGACAAGTGGGATTTTTGGAGAAAGGGGAGGAAAACTTGGCATCCCTGGCACCAGGATGGGTTATTTTGGGGGGGGGGGCGTTGTGCCTTTTTTTTGATACCAGCTTCCCAGAAAGCGTCTCCTTTCCAGCAGCTGAGCTTAATTGGGAGGGAGATCACAAAACAAGGCTTTCCTGGGGTCTTTGGAAGTTTTTTCCTTGCTTTTCTGGGAATGGACTGTGGACAAAGTATTTTCTGTCCCTGGGGGGTGTCAATTACCTGGTCAGCAAAGCAGAGCTGCCAGTGCTCCTTATTCCATGGGCTGCCTGGGAAGGATGCTCTGGGATGGGGACATCACCATGGTGGCTCTCCTCTGCTGCCTGGCTCTTCACATCCTGCTCAGCCTGGAAAACAGGTGAAGTTTTGGGGCGTTTGGGGTTGTTTTTTCTCACTGAGAGTTGTTGGAGTCAGCAGACACTGCAGAGGAACAGCTCGGTGCTGTCAGTGCCTCCAAGTAATTTTCCCCTGTCTCTCCTGCTGCTCCCGAGCTGTGGCCCCTGCTCCCCAGGGAGAGCTGCCTGAAAGTTAATCGCTGCTGAAAAATGCTTTAATTAACTCAATTAGCCAGATGGTCCATCTGGGCTCCTGCAGAGCCTGATGAGGTCCCTGGAATGAGGTTGCAGCTCCACCCTGGTGACGGGGAGGACTCAGGGACTCATCCAAATCCCCATGGGAAGTGCTGTGCTCTCCAGAGCCTCGCTGCTCCTGGACCTGCAGTGGGAGGTGTTTGACAAGGGCATGGAGTGACAGGACAAAGGGGAATTGCTTTAAATTCACAGGTTTAGAGGGCAAGGTTAGATGGGATATTGGGAAGAAGTTGTTCCCTGTGAGGATGGCACCCAGAGAAGCTGTGGCTGCCCCTGGATCCCTGGAAGTGTCCAAGGAGAGAGGTTGGACAGGGCTTGGAGCAGCCTGGTCCAGTGGAAGGTGTCCCTGGGAATGAGATGGGCTTTAAGGTGTTTCCAACCCATGATTGTGCACCTTGCCCTGCCACGAGATGTCCCTGAGGCTCCTCCCAGGTCAGAGCAGCTGCAGCTCTGCCTGTTAACAGGAGCTCCTGAAACATCCCCCAAATCCAGGACGTGGCCAGGCATGGAAAGAGTGAGCAGAGAAAAGCCCTGCACGCTGTTTGAGCAGAGGAATGCAGGGCCCTGGAGCAGGGATTTGGGAAGGGTGAGTGTTTAACCCCCTGTCTGCACTGCCACTGTTCCATCCCAGCTTTAGCTCCGTGTGTTGGGCTCTGTTTTAAAGCCTGGCCTTACTGACATCCAGAGGGAAGCTGGTTCTCCTGGCTTGTGATGGAAACCTGAGCACAGGCAGGGGGAGATGCATCTTTTAGGGGGAATGTGTGTCCTGAAGGGTTTGGATACCACTGGAAAATGGTGCAGGGAAACAGAGGCATCAGTGTTTTTCCTGGAAGGTTCAACTGTGGTCTCTGCAGTCATGGTGCCCATGTCTCCCAAAAATGGGCTCCAAAATCACTCCAGAAGGGCTTTTGGTGGGGAGTGGGAAAATAAATCAGTGTGGGAATCTTTGCTGTTGGGCTTAATTTTGAAGAGATTCTGATCACAGAGTGATGCTGCATCAGATGCTCCCCTGGCCTGGGGAGGGAAGGGGAGGTGTTTTGCTTTGGGAAAGGGCAGGTAATTCCTGCTTTAAGGCAACTGGGCTTGTGGAAGTGGGACAGAGGGTGATTCCCAGTGGGAATGCTGGCAGGGGAGGTGATGCTGCTGGGCACTCCCAGGCTGGAGAGCATCTTCCTTTGGGATGAGCATCCACTGCCCAGTGCTCCTGCCTGGAAAGGTCCCAGCTCATCCTCAGCTCCAAAACAGGGCAGAGTCTGAGCATCTCCCTGATTTCTTTCTTCTTCTGTGGATGGGAATCATGTGGAAGCAGAGCCTGTCCATGGAAATCCCGCACTCCATAGTGCTGCAAACACTTCTGCCTCACTTTTGCCTTTTGCCAGAAAATGCTCATCCCCCTTCCTGCACAAAAAATGTGAGTAATGCTGGAGAAATTTGGGATGAGGCCCAGCAAAGATCGGATATCCGGCTAAGCAGGGCTCTGACTTCTGGACTGAAAGCTCCCAAATGAATAATGCAGCAGGAGGAATGGCAGATTTCGAAGGATTATATTTTTCTGGTGGTGCTCTGTTTTATCTCTCTTTAAATCTTCACTCTGCAAAACTTGGGAATGGCTTTCTTTTTTTTTTTTTTTCTTTTTTTTTTTAATCTCCTCAATATATTTATTTTATGCTCAAGTAATAACAGATTTCCCGTCGTCCTGTTAAAAGCAGAGCTGATGGTATTTAAAAATAATGCTGGTGCCAGTTGTCTTGTGATGCACATCATATGTTCTGGCTGTAAATGCTGTTTACTGGGATCATGCAAGGCAGAAAGAAAAAGCTGAATTCTCTGTAAAAGTGGATTGTTGTGAGGCTAAAATGCCAGTGGATGTTGCCCTAAGGAATAATGGGTGGTGGTGGCTGTCTCCCTTCTGGTTTTCTTTCCTCCTTCTGGACCCTGCTGAAAAAGTTCCCCTTTTTTTTTTTCCTGTTGATTGAGTACTTAAGTCATTCTTCTAAATATAAATCTCTCCTGATGCGTCAGCTGTGCCTGGGATTTCTTCTTTTATGTGGCACTTCAAGCAAGTTTTAATTAAAATAAAAGAAGAAGAAGAAGAAGAAAGGTCCATCTGCATTGGTTTGATATTTAGGGAGTTTTTTTCCTCATTAGAAATGTGTCTAATTCCAGCCTGACCCTGCAAAGTCCTGCAGGCTGCATGTGGCCATCAGCTGGTTGTGCTGGAGAGCATCCTCAGCTCCTGGAAAGTTCTTGCTCTGTCCTGCCTGGAATCAGGGAAGCGTTTGGGTTGGAAGGGACCTTAAAGCTCATCTCATTCCAGGGCAGGGACACTTTGCACTATCCCAGGTTCTCCAAGCCCCATCCAACTTGGCCTTGGGCACTGCCAGGGATCCAGGGGCAGCCACAGCTTCTCTGGGCACCCTGTGCCAGGCCTGCCCACCCTCATGGGGAGGAATTCCTTCCCAATATCCCATCTCTGTCAGTTCAAAGCCATTCCCCCTTGTCCTCTCCCTCCAGGCCCTTGTAAAACACCTCCCATTCCCTGGAAGTGCAGGTCTTTTCCTCAGGGCTGCTTCTCCTGGCAGAGCTGTCCCATCACTGGCACCAACATCTGCCACATGTGACCAACACTGAGAGATGGAAGAGCTTGATCCTAACAGGGGGGAAAAAAATTCTGGGATGTTGCAGTTGCTGTGGAAGATGCTGAGAACAGAAGGTGTTGTCTGGGCAGGTCGGTGAAGGTGCCTTGGATTTGTCTTCTCCAGCCAAGAGCCTGCTGCTTGCAGCCCCATGTTTTGGGTCTGGAAATTAAAACACGCTGCTGTGGTTGTCAAAGCAGCCTCCAAGCAGAGCTGGTGCTGGGATTGAAGTTGTTTTCCACAGAAATCCATAAATGGAGCTGGTTCTGTGTTGCTCATGGCCTGCTGAGACAGGGAATCTGTCCCCAAGTACATGGGACTTTTTTAACCTCCGTTTAGTCCTTACTTTCTGAAAAGAGGTGTTCTTGTAGAGACAGAGGACAAGCTTTGGGCTCCTCTGTGTCTCCTGTGTGGCTCTCAGTGGCTTTCCTCTAATTTGGGCCCTTATGTGTTGGCCCAAAGCCACCCCTTATCACAGTTGATAATGCCTCACCCATAATTCCAGCTCCAAAAATCCAAAATTTAGCTTTCTGGAGTCTTACAGATTGGAATTGAGCAACCTGGTCTAGTGGAAGGTTTGCCCATGGATGGGCAAAGAAGGGCTTTAAGAGCCCTTCCAACCCAAACCCTTCTGGGATTCTGTGAAATCTCAGTGGGAATGAGTGAAGTGGCTCTGGGGCTCCAGCTCTGAGGTTTCCTCTTGGGCAATAAGAAGCCAGGGCAGGTCTGTCTCCTTCCAGCCTTGCCTGGGGCTGACTTCTTGGAGCCAGCAGAGAGGGAATAACTTGTCCTCTGGAAACGTTCCCTCTGTGGTGGCTCGGAGTTGTCCCTTTTTTAAGGGCTGCTCTTGTGCTCTGTGTCTGGTGCACATGTGGGAGGTGCATTTTCCTTACGAGTGCAACGCAGAGAGTTGTAGAAATTACTCCACTCGAGCAATAGAGCTCTGCCTTGGGCAGGGAACAACCTGCCATGGCTTTAGGATGACTTTCAGGTGTTGTTTTAATTTTGCCTGGTGACTAATGCTGCAAAAAATGCGTTTGAGATTCAACCCCACTTCATCCAGCAAGGAGAGCAATTTTCAACAAAGACTTTTGCCAAATTTGCATGAATTTCTATTTTTGTGCCAAAGCATCTTGCTAAATAAGGGGCATCTATCCCCAGAATGGCTAAATATTTTGCCAGGGATGATGTCCTGGCCCAGGGAAGCAGCTTTGCCATCCCACACAGCAGAGGCTGCAGAGAGAGGACTTTGGTTCTGCCTCACACCACATTAATCCCCACAAGGGCCCCGTGTGTTCCTGAACTGACGCAAAGCTGCGGTTCAAAGTGTGTGACTTTGTTTGCAGATAAGGCCTGCCCATAAATATTTGGGGCTTAAAAGTGATGAAATTGGTTTCTTATCAGCCATCTGACCCACGGTGGTGGGATTGAGCAGCTCTTAACCTGGCGAGACTGAAACAACAAAACCCTGGAGGCTCTGACAGATGGGGGTGGGTGGTGTTGTTTTGGGTTTTTTTTCCCCTTCATGGCACTCCTGGTGCTGTGGAAAACGCTTGGAGCCACTGCTTGGATGCTGTCTGACCTCCCTCACCCCCAGGGTGAGTTAATTTGCAGGTTGCACGGAGTCTCTGTGCAGTCTGATGGGCTTTAATTTCGGGGTAATTAATTAAACCAGCAGGCGTGGTGTTTGCTCTTGAGTTGCATAAACAGCAGCCAGTTTTGGTGTATCTCAGGCACCCTCCTGGCTGGCAGGCAGAGGTAGGTGTCTGCACCTGGAAAGCTCATTCCCAGCCCTGGAAAAGCTCTAAGCTAAATTAAAGTGAGGACTTGTGCTGCTGAAAACCACCTGAAACGAGCCACATGGTCTTTTGTGTCCATGTCATTAATGTGGTGTTCAAAGCATGCTCTGGATCGAAGCAGAAAGTATTCTGGGATGGGTCTGCAGCTGGATTTGCAGTTGAGATCAAACCTGAGGTTCTAATCCAGGCTCTGGTTGGTTGGTTTAGATCAGATATTAAGGAGAAATTCTTCCCTGAGAGTGTGACAAGGCCCTGGCACAGGGTGCCCAGAGAAGCTGTGGCTGCCCCTGGATCCCTGGAAGTGTTCCAGGCCAGGTTGGATGAGACTTGGAGCAGCCTGGGATAGTGGAAGGTGTCCCTGTCAATGAGACAAACTTTAAGGTCCTTTCCAACCCCAGCCATTCCATGATTCTCTGATCTGTCCTCACATTCTCTTCCTACTTGCATCATCACCTGGGAGCTTGCTCTCTAGGTGTCTTTGCCCTTTTTCTAACATGGAAATCCCTGGTTTGTGAGATTGGGTCAAACATGGGGCATCCCATGATGTGAACAAACCCCATCTTGCCTTCCCATGAGAAGACTCTCAACTCCAGCAAAGGGTTAAGCTGCTTAAACCCAGGTGTCCCAGGCAATCTGGTTTGGGAATGTTTGCTAAAGAGGAGCTTAAAAACCCCTGCTGTTTTGAGGGAATTCTTTGTAATGCACTGATTCTGTTTGTTTCTACTCGGAAAGGAAAGGAGGTTTTTGGCTCCCATCAGCATTTTCAGCATAGCTGAGGGTGTCCTGTAACCCAGCAGCAGATCAGTGATGGATTAATCAGGAAGGTGTGCAAGAAAATTAAACCAAGGAGGTGGTTTTGTCCCAGCTTGAATGAGTTCTTGGAATCCAGAGGGGTTTCATGCATCATGGTGCCTTAAGTTCCTAAGGCATTGATCATTGCTTGGTGTCCACGGGCTTGCTCAGGTGGGGAGTTGGGAAAAAAAACCCTTGTTTTTCCCAAAAATGGACCTCCTGAGTGAGGATACCTGGAGATGGATCAATCTTGGTAGAGTACTTGGGCTGGGAGAGCTGCATGGAGTTGTGTCTGATGATCTGGTGGGAGCTGCCTCGTCTCTGGTGGTCTGCAGCTCATCTCTGGAGCTTTGTTTTGTCCTCTCTGCACCAGTTGTGGTGGCAGCCTGTCCAGCCAGCAGCACGAGTGACTTTCTTGTGCCTGCCCTTCTCTGGTCACGCTGGTGGGACTGGTTTTCCAGCCAGGAACAAGGGGAACACGTGGCATTTGCAGCAGCTCCTCTCGTCAGGCCAAGGGCAGAATCAGTGAAGGGTGATGGGGACAGGGCTCTGAAGTGTTGATGCAGTTAAAGATCTGTCATCATCTCCTCTTGGGGGAAGCTCAGCAGTTCAGGGACGTCGGGCTTTGACAGCTCTTGAAGGCCAAATTAGCATCCAAATTATCCGAGGAAGGAGAAGCTGCGGGACTGTGGCTGGAGGGTGGGAAGATAGTGAGTTGCTCCAGGATTTTCTCAGTTAGTGTCTTTTGCCTTCAAGCTTCTGCAGTCTGGTTGATTTGAGATGGGGAGGAGGTTGAGTGGCCCCACCTTGGGTGATTGTGAGATGATTGTTGCAGCAGGCACAGAGGTGGGAAGCTGTTTCCCCTCCTTTTGACTTCCATTGCTTCCCTTACTCTGCTCTGTGTGGGTGTTGGCCTGAGATCTCCTGGGTGACCATGGTGTCTGTATGCATTTTCCTGGTGATTCTGGGAGGATCTTTTCTTCAAAAGTGTCTTATTGTGGCTCTGGAAGTCTGGGTTTCATTTCTCCTCCACCACTGATTGCCTGTGTGAGCTTGGGCTGTTGCCTGATCCAGCTCAAATTTGAGTTTCCCTGCTTTGAGAGATGTTTGGTCCATGCTTTTGGCCCTAAGCATCCTTCAGGAACAGCCTTGCTTTGGCTGTTGGCCAAACTCTTGGGCTCGTGAAGGACTTTGGAGGGGCTGTGAGGGCTTGGAGGAAGGCGGTTCTCTCCCAGACCCCTGTTCCACCCAAGGGTTTTAAAGTTTGATTTTATGGTTTTTATGTTTAACTCCTCTGGGAGCACAGCACTGGATGTGACTTTGGGTTCTCATGGTTTTGTTGGTCCCTGTGGAACTTGTCTGGATTAAACTCCTTGCCCTGCCACAGGAGCATCCATCTCCCTGTTGAAAAACCAGAACACCTTTGGGAGTGCCCTGCCTGAATTAGGAACTGTTTTTGCCCTTGGAAGAGCATTGGGCAGACAACAGGGACAGGGTGGACCAGGACTGAGCTCTGCCTCTTCTGGTGCAAGGGCTGGTGGACATCAGATGAGAGTTTTGTCCTGATGGAGATGAGTTTCCCACTGCCTTCCAGCCCATTCATGGAGTTCCTTGCTGTAGGACATTGTGGAGGCAAAAATGTCTGTGGGTTCAGGGAAAGACTGACCAGACCCTCCCCTGAGCAAGAGGTCCAGGTGAGGCTGCAGAATGGTCCCTGTTGAGGTCTCCTTTGGTCTCACTGCTTCACTAAGAGATGTTTGGGCAGACACCACCTCTGTGTGTTTAATGGCTCTGTGGAGCAGAGGAATCTGCTCTTGGGAATGGCCTCACTCTCCATGGAGGTGTTCTGGCAGCATCCATTGCACTGAGGACCATCCCACTGGTGACATCCCTCTGCCTTGCATTTTTTTGGGGATGCCAGAGGGGGTGGCTGGTCTTGCAGCCCGTAGTAGTGTTGAAACCATGGAAGCAAGTCTGGCTTTCTTTACTTCCCTGTGTTATCAGGAAGTGCGTGCAGTGGTTTTGTTGCTGGGAAGCATTGCTGTGGAGCGGGAGGACCTGGGCTGTTGACCCAGGAGAAACCTTTTTTGTGGCCCTGCATATCTCCACGGGGTTCCTGCCCTGTGCAGCACCTCCAGCACCTTCCTGCACTTCTGGGTTTGTTAAACATCTGCCACACCAGCACCATTTTCAGGGATTTGGGGTGGGCTTTGAGGTTGCTGTGGGCGCTCGAGGGTGGTGTGTCACGGTTTCGGACACACAAAGGACGAGGCAGACACCAGAAGGTCAGGCAGGAAAGTTCTTATTTTAATTTTCTGACTCCATCTTTTATACATTTTGATCAGAAGGTAAAAGATTGGTTACACAGGTTGCCACCTTCTTGACCTGGTTGGTGAACATCACCATCAATCATATTTCTCCTCCCAGAGGAGAAATATGTAAACAAAATAGATAAATTCTAAATATATACATAGTTTACATGAAGCTGTGTGAGAATCTCCACTACACACTGCAAACACTGAAAAGCAGGAAAATTCAGAGCGACAGTGGTGCCTGCATCTCCAGGAGCCTCCTCTGCCATGGCATCAGTGCTGGGCAGCACCAGGAGGTCCTGAAGGGAAAACTCCCTTTTCCCACCCTCAAGACTAATTTATATTTGAGTGTCATATAGCTGGTGATGGATATCCAGCAGGACTCGTGCTCTGGAGTAGCTGCTATAAAAGGAAGCTTTCCCATCCTTCCTGCTTTGCCCGTGAAGGATGACATCCCCGGCAGGGAGGCCGTGATGGACACCAGCCACCAGCAGATGCTGGCAGCACACACTCAGCCAAAATTGCCTTCATTCCCCTCCCTTCTCCATCAAACTGGCCACGCTTGGCTTGCCCTTGCCTGGCAGCAGGAGCTGAGCCAAGCTGGAGCTCCAGGGCAGGATTTTTCCATGGGGCTTGGCAGGGAGCGGAAGGGCACGGCATGGCACGGGGCCGGGCTCCGCTGCCGCCGCGTTGGGTGCAGTCATTCCCACATCACATGGAGGGAATGGGCTCCAAAGCAAACCCCTGGGACGTGAGGGTGCTGCAGGAGGGGTGGGAGGACCTGATACTTCCACAAGTCCCTTCTTGTTTGCTGGAGAAGGGACCAAAAGCGGCGTGTGTTGTGTTCCTGGCAGCTCCTGGGAGGCTCGTGCTGGGACGGACGTGTGAGTTCACACCAGGCTGTTTCTGGTACAAAGAGCTGGTGTTTGGTGTTGTCTTAAGGGGTGGTTTATCTTTGCTTGGCTTGGGTGGGTTTTTTTTTTTTGGAAGATGAAAGCATTGGCTTGGCAAGCAGAAGTGGTGAAGGAGGAGGAAGAGATAAGAGAGAGGCAGCAGGGTCAGGAATCACCGGGATATGAGGCGTGGCTGGCATCAGACTTGGGGAGTGCCTGGGCCAGGTTTTTGAGGGGAAAAACTCGACTCATCCCCACCAGCAAGGCTCATGGAAGAGACCTGGATTACCAGGAGATGAGCTCCAAGGTCATCAGTCTGTTCCTTTGATGCTTTGGGAAGGCTGAGCTGAAACAGAGGCTGGACAGAGCTAGAGAATAAAATAGATACTTATTTGAAGGATACACCTTGGGCAGGACAGGAGCCTGAGCAGGGCCACACCCAAGGGGGACCCGAAATGGTCACAAAATGGTCTGACATTTTTATAAGTTTTGGTCCATTTGTATATTGGGGTTTAATTGTCCAATTACAGCTTCAGGTTGTGAGGTTCCATCCTTCTTGTTCCTCCCTTCAGCCCACTGTTGTTTAAGCTTTTGGACCTGAAAGTTGTCCTTGGTCTTCAGCAGGAAAAGGATTTGTTTTGTCTCCCTACTCTATGAAGAGAGCTTACTAGCACTTAATGTGAGGCTCAGAACTACACCCCTGGGCAGCACAGAATCTGAAATACATGGAAGGTAAAACTTAAGGCATCACCTTGCCACCAGCAGCTTCCAAAGCCATCCCAGCCTTGTAGGAGGCTGCAGGGGACTTGGGTGGGGCTGTGCTGATGTTGCCAGTTTCGTGGACATTGTGTTTTTTCACCTGCCTGAAGATCTGTCAGTACAAGCGTGGAGAAAGGAGGGAATTTCTGAGGTGGTGGGATCATTTTCCACTGGGAGGAAGTGTGTGGAACAGGGGCCAGCGTTGTGGTGTGTCATAGCCATGGGGGGAATCTTGAAGGTGAAGAATTCACAGGTCAAAACCAAGTTCCTAAATCCGATTGTTTGCTAAAATTTGGCAGTTTCGGTCACTTTGGCGCTTTTTACAGCTTCTTTTGTAGGCCATTGCACCTACAATGGATTGTAGGTGCAATGTAGATTGGTGTCATCTGGCACTCCCTGAGCAACTCCCTCAGGGCTGGAGTGTCCCCAGGGTGTGGAGGGGTCTTTTCTGCATCTGATGGCACGAATTTGAGTTACTTTGGGGTTTGTGACTGATAAAATTTCAGTGAATTTGTGTGGAACAAGTGTTATTGGGAGAGCTGTGGCTCTGGGACATGAATTCCTCCCTAGAAAATGATTTAAGTTTGCTCATATCCAAGCAAAACCGACTGTTTTTAAAAGAAACCTCCAAAAACACTTCTATGTTTGTAGGAGAGCCAGAGGAACTTGACTTTGGAGAAAGAAAAAGCAAGTTAAAAGCCATAAAGCAACAAGTGCCTGGAGTGGATTTTGGCTCTGCTGTGGGGAGAGGATGATGAGGAATTGATTGGAAGCTCCTTCTTTGTTTTCCCCAGTTTTCAATTTGTGGCACAGGGTAGGGTGGAGATTTCCCCTGAGCTGACACCACAGTCTTGGGAGGCTTTTAATGGATTTTCCAGGGAAAACAGAGGAGTGCAAGGGTGGTAGTCATGGCAGAGCTGACCAGTCTTGTGTCACGGTGGCTCCTGTTCCTTGTGCTTCCCACGGACGTGCCCTGGTGGGATGGACCCCTGCAGCTCCAGGGAGGGCTGGGAATGTGGGATGGGCAGGGATGTGTGCTGCTGCTCCCTTTGCTGGTGGCAGCTCCTTGTCTGCACCTGGAAGGACCTGGCTCCATCTCCAGCCCTGACGGTGCTTGGTGCCGCCCAGCCCTGCCAGCCCTCCTGGCTCTTATCAGCCCAAATTCTTGGCAGCCGGGGATTTTCCCTCCCCGAGGCTCCTGGAGGGGTCTTCTCCCACCCTTGGCCAACAGCAGATCCTGCTTCCCACCCTCAGGCAGTGCACTTTCGTGTGTTCCCGTGGTTTTATTGCATTTCTTTGCTCCAGGACGTGGGTTTGGTATTTTTCCCGGGATTGCTTTTCCCTGTCCAGCATGGCTGGGTGCCCGTGGTGTGTCTTTGACTGATAGCAGAGGTGGGTCCATCCCATAATCCCATCAGGATGAGCCTGGAATGATGGATGGAGCTGGGAGTGCTGGGGAGGATGGGGCTTGGCCTGTTCCAGGAGGTTCCAGGGGGGCTGCAGTTGGATTTCTGGGATAAGTTATTTTTATTTATTTTATTCATATTTGTTTTGGGGATAAGATGTTACTTTTAACCTTTTCCACGCCGCTACACACTGGGAAATGCTGCAGCTGGGATTCTGAATGCTGTGTGTCCAAGTGCTGCAGGAAAATCGACCTTTAGGTTTAGTTTTTAGTTAAGTTTTAATAAGTGGCTTTTTAAATAGATGTGACACTGTCACCAGCCCCTGACCTGCTGCTGCTCCCTGCCTGGTGGGACCTGAGGGTGGCAGCTGGAGCTGTGTCAGGGGATGTTCAGGCTGGATTTTAGGAGAATTTTCTTCCCTCAGAGGGTGAGGGGGCACTGACCAGGCTCCCCAGGGAAAGTTAAATCCAGGGGCAGCACCGTCCATCCTAGAAAACTGTGAGGATGCACCCATGGGAATCTCCTCACCGAGGCTTCCCTAAACTTTCCCTAAGCTGTCTCCAACTCCCAGCAAAACCTAGGTAGGATTTAGGAAAGAAAAATGTAAGTACTGCGGGGCCCTAATCCTTGCAGCTGGATTTGTTGGGATGGGGGGAGCAGGGAGCAGGTCCCCCTGGCTCGGAGGGTTGGGTTTGACCCTGCAGCATTCCCTGTCCCTCGTGGGAGGGAAGAACCAGTGTGAAAAGCAGGTGTGGGTGCCTTTGAGAAGCTGCAGGACGAGCTGCTGGTGATGTCAGGGCGTGCTGGGGTCGCCCACTGGTTTCCTTCCCCCCACCATTCATTTGGGATTCTGTTTGTGGCTTTGGGTAAACAGATGGGGCTGGGTTTTCCCCTGGTCTATATTTAACCCCAGGCTAAATTTAAAGCGCTTTCAGAGGAGTTTGCAGACCATTGTCTCGGTGATTTCTAAACAAGTCTGGCCCCTTCCACCCTTTGTTTCCCCCCACTTATCCCTTTTATCCTCACACAGCTTGAATTTGAGGGTTTGCTGGTTACCTCTGCATTCAGAAAGATTTTGGGTCTATCCCCAGCTCCAAAACAGGGCTCCCATCCCAAATCCCCATCCTTCAGTGTGTGTGTGCATCCCGGGGTCCAGGAGGGACAGACAGATCCAGGAGGGACAGACAGATCCAGGAGGGACAGACAGATCCGGGATGCTGCTGTCAGGAGAGGAAATACCTTTCCATTATCCCTCATTTTTGTGTAGATTCTCGCAGCCTTTTGGGGCCCCAGGGTTTGATGCAGAGGGGGTTTTTCCAGCTGTTTCTCCACACAGCCACATCTGCCAGAGACCTTAGCAGGAAGCTTCCCATCTCCTTATGTAAATAGAGGGAGGGGGAGTATTCCTGCAAATTCCAGGCTTGCGGATATGTCAGTGAGAACTGTCAGGGCTGTAGCTGCCATAATTAATATAAAATTCATTTGATGCTGGATCAGCAGACAGATGTTTCAAAACATATTCGTGGCTTACACTTGGTTTTTTTCCTGCTTTGTGCAGTGCTGCCTGAGCAGGGGGGAATTTTGGGATGCCACAGTGGCTAGATTTTATTTTTTTTTTAACAAGATTGTGTACAAGAATCCCCAAAATTGGTGAGATGTGGGGTCTCTAGAGGGAGGCACTGTGTGTTTGGGGTCTTTTCACCTAGAAAAGATGCAATCCCAAATGGCATTAATGGGGAACTGGGTGGGTGGTGAATGGTGCCAGCCAAGGGGAGCATCCTTCATCCCTTCCTTGCTTCCTGCTGGTTTTTCCTGCTGGTGATTCCTTTGTCTTGCCCCTGGCAGCAGCTCCAGGTCCTCTTTCTTACCTGTCCCAGCTCTGATAAGCTCAGCCTCGACTCAAAGCCTGGTTTCCCTATGTTTATTGCCTGCCAAGCCCTTTCCCCTTGGATTGCTCCCAGCAGGACAGGAGGCTCTCCTCGAAGGGGAAATGTTTGCACACAAGTTCTCCCTTTCCTTTTCTGGCTGCAGCCTGGTGCATCCTTGCAGCCAACCACATTCCTGGCATACCAGCCCTGGGGATGGCTTGGGAAGCATTTCAAGCAGGCTGGAGTATCTCCTGCTTAGGCTCTCCCCTGCAAATTTCCTCTTGCTGCATTCCAGAAAAGGGCACCAAATCCTTCAGGACTTGCTGTTCCCCCTCACAGTGCCGGAGGAGACATCAGCTCTGTATTCCCACCTAAGGAATTTGGGTCTGGCTGTTGTTTTCTGCTTGATTTCATTTTCAAACAGAGGGAGGAAAAGAAAAGAAAATGATGGGAGGGGGAGAAGGGAAGAACAGCGTTAGGAGTGGATGAAAATCCCTTTGTAAAACAAGGGATTTGGATATAACTTTTAATTGAAACTTTTATGTTTAAGACCTGTCGGTGTTTTGCAGCCAGGCTGGAGTTTTGTGGCAGCTCTGAGGGAGCAGGAGGCAGGGGCTGAATCCAGAATTCCCAGGATGATCCTGGGTACGCCGGACAGCGTTCCTGCTCCCTGGTGCAAACCTGGAGTAGCAACTCATGGCTCAGGCTGTGCTCCAGACGTGCCTTCAGCCTTCCCTGCTTGTCCTGGCCCATCTGGCCACTGTCCCAGCTCCAGAGGACACGGGTGACGTCAGGGGAGCTCTTGCCCATGCTTGCATCAGCCACGATGTTGGTGGTCGGAGTGTCCTGTGGGAACGGGCTCGTTTTCCTCTCGGCTCCAGGGGGCTGATGCAGCTGCTGTTCCACAGGGGTTCTGGAAGTGTTTTTGCAAGTGCTTCTGGAAAAAAGGAGGAAAAACCCTTCTATTTTTATCGTATTCACTGCAGAAAGGGATGTTGCTCTGCCTGGTTGGCCGGGTGAGGGGAGAGATGCGGGGAGCAAGTGGGAAGAGCCAGTCCCCATCCCAGAAGATGCTGCAGTGGGAGAGAGGGATGGCCCATCTGAACATGCAAAAAGCCCAGTGCTGTGGGTCTTCTGTGCTCCCACAGCAGCCCAGTGCTTGCTGGTTTTATAATTGTGTTACAGCAACGTGCAAATGCTTGGGATATGAGGAGAAGGACCAATTTATGGTTCAAATGCTTGAAAGATGGGGAAAAGGACTCTGCCAAATCCTGGGAGAAACATATTCCCAAAAAACTCTTTAAAGGCCAGAGGGCTGCTTCGGATGGGGTTGTGTCCAGCATCGTGCAAGACCAGTCTGTCCTTGCTGTCCAAGGGTTTGTGGGCAGTGCTGGTTCCTGGGAGCACCCAGGTTATATTCCATGATGGTTTAAGGAGAACGGGATAGGCTCTCCTGTATCGGGATCAGCATGTGGGTGGCACGGGGGGACTTGGAGCCTTTCTAACACCCTGCCCTTTGTCTTTCTCCCCCAGGCTGGTCCCCCAAGGTGACAGTGGGGCAGAGAGGCCATGGCCATGTAGTGCCCGCCGGGAGCGGAGATGGCAGCGCAGAGGATCCGGGCGGCCAACTCGGGGGGGCTCCCGCGGTGCCGGTCCGAGGGCACGCTCATCGACCTGGGCGAGGGCTTGGCTGAAACCACGCTCTGCGACATCAAAGGTGCGTGGGGACCGTCCCCCTCCTCATTTCCAGCCCATCCTCACCCCCTGGGAGGGCTCAGTGACACCAACAGGGCGGTGACAAACATTTCAAGGCCCGTCCTCACTCCCTGGGAAGGCTTGGTGGCACCAACAAGGCGGTGGCAAAAGTGTTCCCTCTCCCCAGCACTGGGAGCCTGCAGGTTGCTCCTCCAACAATCCCTTTTGTTTTTTCTACCTTTTATTGCTTTTTTTTCCTGCTGTGTTTTGCTTACCCAGCATGAAAGCCGTGGTCAGGTGGGAGGGGAATTACTGCTCCCCTGGCAGGAGAGCATCCCAAGGAAGAACTCCAGGTGGAAGCTGGGGAAGCGCTGAGGGCCTTGAAAATAAACAGGCACAAAGGCGATTGTTTTTGCAGGTGTAGCACCTGAACATCAAACACTTGCTGCAAATTAGATGGGTTTTAATGCAAAGATAGGAACTGCTCCTCTTCTCCAAGGGGTTTCAGCACATCCCTGTTAACCCCTGCACGCCCAGCTGGAGAGACATGGGAACAGCCACTTGCCTGTCTGATCTGACACCAAAAATGCTCCATCCTGCAGGATGTCTGAGTTAACAACCTAGCAGGCTGCCAAAATAATTCCAGTTTAGAGTTTATGTGTAGTTTTCCACTGGATGAATGTCCTCACGCCTTTGCCTGCTGGCAGATGAGTTGTTCAGGATGTGTACAAAACTCTTCTCCTCCGAATGCTCGATCCCCAGGCTATATTTAAAGGCTTCTCTTTGCTCAGCTGTATCTTCCCTCGCCTTGTTATTTCCGTGGGTGAGAAGTGCTGCCAGCCTGCGAGTGGTGACTGCAGGGATGTGCAGTCTGAGCTCCCATCCCTTTGTCTCTGGGATTTTAAGGGCTTCCTGTGTTTTTCTAAGCTCCCTTTTCCTCCCAGGGAGCTCTCGAGCCTGCTGAAGCAGGTGCTGTCCCAGTTCCCTTGCAGCTCCCTGTTGGTGAAAATCCAGCTTTCCTTGTTTTCTTCAGTCTCTCTAGGGAGACAGCATATGTTTAACCATTGATGGAGCATCATCTGCAGCTTGTTTTAGTGCTTTTTACAGAAACACCTCCTGAAAATGAGAGCAAAGCCAATAAATAGGGTGACAGTGCAGGCTCAGCCCAGCCTGGATGTAAATTGGGATCCCCTGGCAGAAAACTCTTTCACTGGCACTTTTGTAAAGGGAGGTTGGAGATTCTGCCAGGACCAGAACAGCAGTGAGGGAGGGAGGTGCTGGGATTCTGTGAGGGTTCAAATGGGGTAATCTTTAGAACCACAAAACGGTTTGATCTGGGAGGGACCTGAAAGCAGGGACACCTTCCATGAGCCCAGGTTACTCCAAGCCCCATCCAACCTGGCCAGGAACACTTCCAGGGATTCAGGGGCAGCCACAGCTTCTCTGGGCATGTTTGACATGTGCAGGAGAGAGGTCACAGCAGAGCAAGAGGGCTTTTAGCCTAGAGGGAGAGTTATCTTGGGTTTGGATGAACCCTTTAGGGAAGAGAGGTGTGAATGTACCAGAAATAGTGGGGTTCTCTTGAAAAAATGTTATGGAGAAAAATAACCTTCAGGCTTGAGAAGTTGCCCAGGGAATTAGTGGATCTGGAATTGTTCAGAAAACATATAGATGTGTGGGGACATGGCTTGGTGGTGGACCTGGCAGTGCTGGGTTAATGGCTGGACTCCATGATCTTGGAGGCCTTTTCCAACGTTAATGATTCAGTGATTCCAAAACTACCTTCATCACTTAAAACAGCATAGAGGGGTGACCTGAAATAAAGGATTCCAAGTCAGTGGTGACTCTGTCATGCATCTCTCACAGTGCTGTCTCCCCCTTGCCTCTGCAGTGCCTTCTCCCAGTGCCTTGCTGGTGGACAATCCCACGTCCTTCGGGAACGCGAAGGAAGTCGTAGCAATCAAGGATTACTGTCCCACAAATTTCACCACCTTGAAGTTCTCCAAGGGGGACCACCTGTACGTGCTGGACACGTCGGGAGGGGAGTGGTGGTACGCCCACAACACCACGGAGATGGGCTACATCCCCTCCTCCTACGTGCAGCCCGTCAACTACCGCAACTCCTCCCTCACGGACAGCGGGATGATCGACAATCTGCTGGAGAGCCCCGACGAGGCCGTCAAGGAGCTGGACCTGCTCGGGGAATGGACTGACGTGAAGAGAAACTCTGCCAAATCCTACCACAACAACCCCTTCCTGAACGGGGTGCAGACCAACCCGTTCCTGAATGGGAATTTGCAAGCGGTGCCCAGCTCAGACAGAGAGTCCGACTCCAGCGTCGCCGTGGATTTGTTGCTGTTCGACACGGGGGCTCCCACGTCGGCTCGTCCCAGTTCGGCCGCCAACAGCAGCCTGGGGAACCTTTTTGATGAGTTTCCCTCCACAAACAGGCTGGATGTGGAACAGCCCGTGAGAAGGGACAACCCCTTCTTCCGAAGCAAACGTTCCTACAGCTTGTCCGAGCTGTCTGTCCTCCAGGCCAAGTCGGATGCGCCGGCATCGTCTTGTTTCTTCAGTGGTTTGAAGTCTCCCACCCCTGAGCAGTTCCAGAGCAGGGAGGATTTTAGGACTGCGTGGCTGAACCACAGGAAGCTGGCTCGGTCTTGCCATGACTTGGATTTGCTCGGCCAAAATCCTGGCTGGGGTCAGACGCAGCCGGTGGAGACCAACATTGTGTGCAAGCTGGACAGCTCGGGCGGGGCCGTCCAGCTGCCGGACACCAACATCAGCATCCACGTGCCCGAGGGCCACGTGTGCCCCGGGGAGACGCAGCAGATCTCCATGAAGGCCATGCTGGACCCGCCGCTGGAGCTGAACAGCGACAAGTGCAGCACCATCAGCCCCGTCCTGCAGATCAAGCTCAGCAACATGGAGGTGAAGACCTTCATCATCCTGGAGATGAAGGTGTCGGCGGAGGTCAAGAACGACACGGTGAGCAAGAGCCTGGTGGGGCTGCAGTGCCTGCGCAGTGACGTGAAGGAGGGGCCGTACACGCCGATGCAGCTGAGCTATTCCTACGGGGACACGATCCAGGTGCAGCTGGAGAACCTGGAGCCCTGCATGTACGTGGCGGCAGTGGCGCAGGGCCAGAACATCCTCTACCCTTACACCGTGTGGGATTACATCAGCAAGAAGGTCACGGTGGGTGTCTACGGCCCCAAGCACATCCACCCTTCCTTCAAGACCGTGGTGGCCGTGTTCGGCCACGAGTGCGCGCCCAAGACCCTGCTGGTCAACGAGGTCACCAGGCAGTCCCACGGCCCGGCTCCCGTCGCCCTCCAGCTCTGGGGGAAGCACCAGTTCGCCCTGTCCCGGCCCCAGGACCTCAAGCTCTGCATGTTCTCCAACATGACCAACTATGAGGTGAAGGCCAGCGAGCAAGCCAAGATCGTGCGGGGCTTCCAGATGAAGCTGGGCAAGGTCAGCCGCCTCATCTTCCCCATCTCGTCCCACGACCCCAATGAGCTCTCGGACTTTACGCTGAGGATTCAGGTCAAGGATGACCAGGATGCCATTCTGACCCAGTTCTGCGTCCAGACGCCGCAGCCGCCCCCAAAAAGCGCCATCAAGCCCGCGGGGCAGAGGCGGTTCCTCAAGAAGAACGAGGTGGGGAAGATCATCCTCTCCCCTCTGGCTGCCACCGCCAAGTATCCGGTTTTTCAGGACCGGCCGGTGCTGAGCCTCAAGTACGGGAAGCTGCTGAAGACGGTGGTGAGGCAGAGCAAGAACCACTACTTGCTGGAGTACAAGAAGGGAGACGTCATAGCCCTCCTCAGTGAGGAGAAGATCAGGTTGAAAGGCCAGCTGTGGACCAAGGAGTGGTACATTGGCTACTACCAGGGGAAGATCGGCCTTGTGCACACCAAAAACGTGCTGGTGGTGGGGAAGGTCAAACCCAGCTACTTCTCCGGGCCGGATCTCACCACCAGCCTGCTGCTGGAGCAGATCCTGAGGCCCTGCAAGTTCCTGACCTACATCTATGCCTCGGTAAGGACTCTGCTGATGGAGAACCTCAGCAGCTGGCGCTCCTTCGCCGACGCCCTGGGCTACCTGAACTTGCCGCTCACCTTCTTCTGCCGGGCGGAGCTGGACAGCGAGCCGGAGAGAGTGGCCTCCGTGCTGGAGAAGCTGAAGGAAGACTGCAACAGCGTGGAGAACAAGGAGAGGAAATCCTTCCAGAAGGAGCTGATGACGGTGAGTCTGAGGCCTGGCGAAGGGAGGTTTCTTTCCTGGCTCTGCAGAGGGGTCAGGGGAGGTGGAAGTTTCTTAATTCAGTCTTTAGAGAGCAAGGCCCATCTCGAAGGTCTTTTGAAGACTGCTGGGCACTGCCAGGTGGGAGTCCAGCCCTGTGGTTGGTGGGCTCTTGGTTTAGTGGGATCATGGCAATAATGAGGTACTTGGAGCCCTCAGGTACTTGGAATTCCAGAATCACACAATGGCTTGGGTTGAAAGAAACCTCAAAGCTCATCCAGTCCCACCCCCTGCCATGGACAGGGACACCTTCCACTGTCCCAAGTTGCTCCAAGCCTTGTCCAGCCTGGCCTAGAACACTTTTGGGGATGAGGAGCCTTTTGTTTTTGAGTGGCAGCTAAACCAAGGGCACCTCTGAGCTGGGATGTTTTAAACATTGCAAATGGAAATGCGTGGCTTGCTCCTTGTCCTGGAAGGAATTTGGGAGGAGCACTGCCTGCCTGTATTTCTAGGATGCCGTTAGCAAGTAAATCCCTTACGAAATACCATCTCCACAATCATTTCTAGCATTTCCTAGGAAGTGAGCCAAAGAAAATACAGGACAAAATGTCTGGAAGAGATTTGCAGCTCTCTCCCGTTCCGTGCTCTCCCACAGGAGCAGAACAACTGAGTTATGGAGAACAGGATGGTTTAAAATGTCAATTGGATTAAGGAATAGCGGCGGCCTTGCTTGGCAAAATGAAATTATGGCAAAAAGGGGACTGGAGCTGAATGAAGGAGTTCAGTTCCCACATGTCTTTTAGGGAGAAGGGGAAATTTCAGGATTGAGTAGAAGGTGTTAAGAAGAGAGTAGAATCTGTTGTTATTCGTGGAAATGTTGTCTGGAGCATTCCCTGTGCCCGGGTACCACTTTGGGGCCTGTAGGGCGACGTTTCAGCTTTGACTTTCAGCTTTCAGGTGGTGCCACCAACACTGCTTCTGTTGCAGGGTTCTCCTGGGCTGTCTGTGACCCTTTCCTCATCCAGGATTGGAAAATCCCCCCTCTGGCCCCACTGTTTCCCCCAAGGGAGTGTTTGTTCTATCAGGCTCAGTGAATGCTGGGATGAAATCCATGCTGCTCTTGCTGGATGCTTCTAGGAGCTTTGTGCTGTTTGCTTTACCTGTTTGCAAACCCTGTAGGTGTTGCTTTTATCTATCCCCATTGTTTTCAGGTATCCCAGACAACTCTGTAGGTCGTGGAGAATCCTCACTGGGGAGACAAAGGGAAAGATAAGGCTCAGGGAGCTGCTGACTCAAGGGGAGGGCTGGGAGCTGCAGGAAAACATCGTGCTCCCCTGTGGCTGCCTGGAGAGCAGAGTCCCAGGGCAGGTTTTATTATTCTTGTTTCTCTAATCCTGCTCTCTGTGAGGCTGAGCCTGTGGATAAAGGATGAGCTCCTTTCTTGGTGGAACTTGATGCTGCTTCCAAACCCCTGGCTGCTGTCAAATCCTCCTTAGCCTATGGAGAAATTAGATTGAGCCTGTTGAAGGAGGAAAATAATGATGTTTCAGGGGATGGCAATGGAGCAGTAATGGATTTTATTGTGTTTAAATCCGATTTTATTTGTAACAAATGGAGTGGCTTTCTGGCAAGAGATACCAGCTGCACTAAGCTCCAGTGTGGCCATTTCAGCTGAAAGTTGGTTGTCTCCCCTCAAAAGAACAGGGAAGGGAGAAGTGGAAGCAGGTTTATCAATGTTGAGTACACAAAACACCAGTGGCAGAGTCGTGCACCAGCAGCCAAGCAAGGAAAAGCCTGGTCATGATGACTGGTTAATCAGTAATCTGCCTTTAATTACTATTTTTCTAATCAGGCACTCGCACTGGAGTGTGAAGGTAACTCGGGGAGATGTGGCTCAGGAATTACTCAGCAGAGAGGGAAAGCTCTCCCTCCCTCCTCTCTGCCTGTTGGAAGCAGGCAGCACAAGGATGGTTTGGATAAAAAAGCCGGGCATGGATTCAAGAAGATTTCATTGCCCCTGGTGGCTGGCCCGTGGGGTTAGACCTGCCCTGAGACACAGCATTTCTCCCTCTCTGGCTGTCAGAGAGACTCTCATTTATCATCCTTCCAACAGACACTGCTGTTGGGAAAAACACAGGTCTGCTGGGAATGGCCCCTGGCACGGCAGCAGGGAGCTGTGCAGAGGAAACTATGAGCTTGTTCTTCTCCAGGCTACTTGTTAAAGGTCACACAGGAGATGAGCTTGGGATATTTTTTTTTTCCCCTCTCATTGTTTTGTTTGCTCTGACTCCCGGTATCCAGGTATCCATGTGCTGCCTGTCTCCTGCCAAGAGTTTCTGCTTGTCCCTGGTGTGTGCAGGCCTCAAAGGGCTGCTGGGGGGCTGGAGCTGTCCTAAAGTCCTGCAGGTCAGGGTCTCCCTGGCTTTGGGTGGGAAGGGACCTTAAAGCCCATCCCCTTCCAGCCCCTGCCATGGGCAGGGAGACCTTCCACTATCCCAGGTTGCTCCAAGCCCCAGTGTCCAGCCTGGCCTTGGACACTGCCAGGGATGTGAAGCCACATCTCTGAGCAGCCTGTACCACAGCCTCACCACCCTCAGCATGCTGAGATCCAGCTGGGTGTCCTGTCCAAGGGAATTACCCCATGGAGGCAGTGCACAACTGTATGAGGTAAAAGAAAAAAATCTGTATTTAAGGCTGAGTGTGTGTATTTTAAACGTGTGAGATGATTTTGGAGGTGGTGACAGCCAAAACGATGAGTGAAAGAGGTGTTTGATGCCTCAGCAAGGGTTATTTTGGGGAACACTTGTACAAAGCCAGCTTTTTTGGGTCAAAATCTGACCTGTATCCTAGAGAGGATGATGAGCCCGTGCTCGAGCACCCTCTGACTCCGTGGGTCTCATGGTCTCCTTGGGGACTTTATTCCTCTTGTTTCAGGAAGTCCCAGGGAGGAGCCGTTTTCCTCCACAATGCTGCTTTCCTTCATTAGGAAATGGGATTCTGAATTTCAAAGCTGGGATGTAAATTCAGCCTCCCCTGGATGCCTTTTAAGTTGAGGTGTTTCTTCTTTGAACTGGGATTTGAATATCAAACACCTTCTTTGCTGGCCTGCTGGAGCCGGTTCCAGCGGCTCCCAGGGGAATAAATAATAAATATTTCCAAGGGCTCTGGCAAAGCACAACCCGGGTCACACCTGGGTGATGAGGGATGGAGACGCAGTGAGTGGACCCAGCTATCCCGGGAGGCTTGTCCAGGGCAAGGGAGGAGGATGGAAAAAATTATCACAATCCCACTGGAGGATTAAGTCTGCTGAGCTAATCCCAGTGTCTCCAGTACCATTCCCCCTCTGGCTGCCACCTCGGCATCTGTGATGCCTTGTGCCCCATCCCCACGTGGTTCTGGTGCTGTCCCCACATCCTGTCACCTCTGCCCCTGTGATTGGAGCTGTCAGGGCACAGCAGGTAGTGCTGAGGCCATCACCAGGTTTCAGAGTTAACCTGCAGCACTCCAGACCGATCCATCTCTCCCAGAGTCGCTATTCTGAGTGGTTTTGCAGTTCTTGATGAGGGAGCCTCCTGGGTATTTTCCTTGCTGCTGTTTTGTTGTTCACCTGGAGCAGCAGAAGGAGCAGGAGAATCCATCTCCTGCAGCAAAGGAGCAGGAGAATCCATCTCCTGCAGCTCCATCCTTCTTAACCCTGCAGCGCTGCCTCTGACCTCGGGCAGGAGATGAGAGCAGCTCCTTCACCCTGCTCTCCTAAATGCCAGGGGTTGGGATCCAGCTGCCTGGAAAGGCAGGTTTGAGGATGTTCAGTCTGCCCCTTCCTTAGGGCCCTCCAGATCCCTCGCCTGCAGAGAGGGTGGTGGGTTCCAGAGGGGGTGGTGGGTTCCAGAGAGGGTGGTGGATCCCTGGGCTGTAGGAGAGGAGGCGGTTCTGCCGTAGGTGTGTGAGATCCAAACGCTTCTTAATGTCTTTTTGCAAAGCCAAGTGAGGGCTCTTTTCGATGGGTTTTCCTTGCTGGTTTAACGAGGGGGTTTATGGCCTCCCTGGCTCCCACAGGAAGCCGGTGTCAGCACTTTGGAGGAGAGCAGGCACGTGCTGGGCTGCAGCTGTGATTAGAGCCCAGCTCAGCTTTAAGCTGGGAGCAGATAAGGGGAAAATCAACGTGCATTTGCTTTGCAAATCGCTGGAGTGGTTTCAGATGTTCCCATCTTCCCTCCCCCAGCTGTCCCCAGTGCAGTCTCCAGTGGGAGGATTTAACCCTTCTTTGCCCCAGAGCCAAACCTGGATTTGTTCAGACCCCTGTGTTGGGAGAGGAATGTTAGGATCCACAGGGGCAGAGAGGTGGATTCTGGCCATGTGGGGAGCCACCTTATCCTTATGATTTCCATATGAACCATCCCTGTGCTGCTGTGAAGGGTCTGTTTGCTTGAGTTCAATTTTTAATAACATCAAACCCCCTCCTGAGGTTCAGGGTGGGATTTGCCCAAGGGTGGGGTTGCTGCTGCTGGGACTGTTGTAGTCCAGAGGCTCTGGCAGAGGCTGTGGCAGCCCTGGGGAGTGGGATGATGATCCAGTCCTGGCAGTCAGATCCCATCCTCTGAGACTGAACACTGCCATCAACCCTTCCTCTCCCAGGGCTGCACTGGGGGTTTTCCCCTACTGCAGCTTCATCCCACTCTGAGGGGTTTTTAATGTGATTTGACACTTTAAGACAGGAGCTAACCCTACTCCATCCTTTTTTGCGTGGCTAAGTCATTCCTACCTAGAAAACCCAGACTGATGCAGTTGCTCTTTCCACTTCAGAACCATTTGTGGAAAATCTCGTCTTTTAGGACAATAAAATATGCAGGAAGAGGAGGAAAAGCGGAGGAACATCCCAAGCTGAGCAATGGTCCTGTAGTGTCGGAGTCTTTACCTGGGTCTTACCCCAATCGACCTCTCACAGGGCTGATGTCCAGGTCCCATCCCAAAATGTCCTGGTTGTCCCTTGCCCACTGCTCTGAGAGATCCTGCAGCTCTGGGACGGAGTCTGGATTAGTTCTCTTGATTAAAAGCATCTGTTGTCCTCAGCCCCTGGGATGCTTTAAACTGCTTAAGGTGGGGTCTGGACTCCTCGGGAGGGATTGCCTGGAGAATGAGGCTGCAAACCCCATCCCAGAGGGGTCGGAGCGCTTTGTGCAGTTCATGGGATTATTCCCTTGCCAAGCCTGGTGGCCTAATTTCCCCAGCTGTCACTGAAAAAGAGGGAGGAGATTTTGGGGACACTCCTGGAGTGAATTCACTTAGGCACTCAGCCTTGACCCCGTGCTTGCTTCTCCCGGTGTCCTCCAGGCCCTGCTGAAGATGGACTGCCAGGGGCTGGTGGTGCGGCTGATCCAGGACTTTGTGCTGCTGACCACGGCCGTGGAGGTGGCCCAGCGCTGGCGGGAGCTGGCCGAGAAGCTGGCCAAGGTGTCCAGGCAGCAGATGGATGCCTACGAGGCCCCGCACCGCGACAAGACGGGCACGGTGGACAGCGAGGTGAGGGCCGGGCCCCCACGGGGCTGCTGCAGGCCTTGGGATCCTTCCAGGTGGAAAAGGCCTCCAGGATGTTTAAATCTGGCTTTGAGCCAGCACTGCCAAATGCGCTGGGTTAATGGCTGGGCCCAAAGGCCTCTCCAGCCCAAAGGCCTTTCCTGCCCAAAGGCCTTTCCAACGCAACAGCCCAAAGGTCTTTCCAACCCAAAGGTCTTTCCTGCCCAAAGGCCTCTCCAGCCCAAAGGCCTCTCCAGCCCAAAGGCCTCTCCAGCCCAAAGGCCTCTCCAGCCCAAAGGCCTTTCCAACTCAAAGGCCCAAAGGCCTCTCCAGCCCAAAGGCCTCTCCAGCCCAAAGGCCTTTCCACTGCAAAGGCCCAAAGGCCTTTCCAACCCAAACCATTCCACGTTTCTCTGGTGATTCCTCCAAAGCACACTCCTGTTAGAGGGTCACAGGGATCTGAGGGTGCTGGGGGGTGGTTTTCCCAGGAATGTGCTTGTTCTGGGATGCTGGCTTGTTGCATCCAGATAAGAATTACTGAATTTCTCCCAGAGCCGAGTGTATTTAGCTCTGCGAGGGTTCAATACCTCTGAGAGTGTCCAGCATCTCAGAGAAAATGGCTTAAAATAATAGTGAGATGGCATGATTGAGTGTGTCTTGAAGAAGCAAAAAGATTTTAATAAAAGAAAATAATACAAAACAAAAGAACAAAGCTGTTCACGATGTAGAGACGGGCCTCACACACCTGCTACAACACCCTGAAAATGCACTGAGAAGCCACAAATGTGCTCTCCCTTAAGTATTGAGTGATTTAGGTGGGTTTTTTTGGCAAACAGCCCAATAGAGAACAGCTACCTTTCTGAGGAACAGGTAAAGAGACCTATCAATGTTTTTGTCTTGGCACCTCACCAATTCCTGCCAGGAGGGCAAAGAAACTTCTAGTGTTTTTCCCCTAAAAGTCCTAAGGTTGAAACTGGGACCCTTTTCCTTATGTAGAAAACATCTACCTTGTTCAGTGCTACATGGAATCTTAGAAAAGCTTTACAAAATCAGGCCTTAAGCTTGTCACTTCTAAGCAGAGCTCAGCAGCTAGCTAAGTTCCCATGTGAAAGAATCTCAACAATGAAAGTCAGTTAACACAACAGTTTATTCTTGTGAGAAAGATAAGTTTGCACCTGCATAAATAAACCTATCCCGTGAGAATCAGTGAAAAAAATAATGTAAACAATCCAAGAATAGAGAGGTTTGATAAGCAGGTAAAAATGCTGTTTGCTAACCAATGAATTAAGGGGGCAAGAAAACTACCAGCCAGTTGGAGTTGAACATGAGAATAAAATGAGTTATGTGAATGAAGAATTGGCTTTTTTCTGCATGGAGAAATGGAGTCCTGTCTCCTTTAGTACTGCCATGCTGGCTGAGCTCTGATCACTTCCCTCCTGTCCCCCCTCTCCTCAGGCCATGTGGAAGCCAGCGTACGACTTCCTACTCACCTGGAGCAGCCAGATGGGGGACAGCTACAGGGATGTCATCCAGGAGCTGCACACGGGGCTGGACAAGATGAAGAACCCCATCACCAAGCGCTGGAAGCACCTCACAGGCACCCTGATCCTGGTCAACTCCTTGGACATGCTGCGGGCAGCTGCCTTCAGCCCCCAGGACCACGAGGATTTTGCCATCTAGCCCCTGTTTGTCCACTTCTCCCTGACTGGGAATGTTTTTTCCCTGTGCTTTTTTTTCCTCCCCTGCCTCCCTTTTCTTAAGCAGTTGACTGTAAAGGGGAGGAGTGGAGGTTGCTCTCCCCCTGGGTTTGAAGAGGCCAAAGTTTGCAAGTTCTCCACCACGACTGGAAATCAACAGGAGATATCCTCACCTTGATGGGAATTCATCTGCAAGGGAATGGGTTTTCACCCAGTTACACTATTTCTTACTAAAAAAAAACCACTTTCAAGAGGGCAAGAGGTGGGGAGGGATCCCAAAAGAGATCACGTTTTCTAGGCATTTACAAATAAAAGTCTAATTTTTGTAACGAGCAGTAAAAGTTGTCACCACTTTGGGGAGGGGAGGGGGAAGCTGTGGCTGGTTTTAGGTGGTAGAAACTGCTTTGAAATTACAGGGTTTGAGACAAATGTGAGGCCTGTAAATACATATTTTAAGAGGAAGCGCAGTAAATGCCCTTTCCCCCCACCACAGGCAGGTTTTGAGCTACCAGATGTTACTAAGGGACTTGGGCTGTGCCCAAATTTGGGATGTGCTCAGCCCAAGCAGCACCTTGCACCAAAAAAGCCCTTTTTTTTTTTTTTTTAATAAATTCACAGGCCTTGTGAGCATTTTGGTTGATTTTTTGGGTTATTTTCATGTCTCTGCAGACGTGGATTTTCTTGTTTGTGGGCAGGGAGTTGCCTGTTCCTGTTTTTTTAACCAGGAGGAATTTCTTCCCACCTGGATGGTGGTGCAGGACACCTCTGGAAGAAGCTGGAGGTTTGGGGCTTGCCAGAGACCTCAGGAGATGGATCAGGAGGATGGTGAGAGAGAATCAAACTGCCCAGGTGCTCCTGCTCTGGGGAAGAGGCCAGAAAGGGGGAGGAAATTGTTGCCATTCAGATAATCCCTCTGCAGGCCAAAAAAAAAGGAAGAAAAGAGAGAATCTTTTTCCTAATTTGAAATCTGAGCTCACTGGGGATGTTCCAGGTGCTCTTTACCATTGATTTCTGATTCTTCAAGGCTCCTCAAATCCAGTTTAACTTGTAAATAATCTTTGCTATAAACCTGGTGCCAAAAAACTCAGTATTTGTGTCACCCAGTGCCTGTATTATTTTTTTCCTGTTCCTTTTAAATTTGAGGTTTTTGAACGACTTCCTTTCCTCCTCCTGTTCCTCAGCCTTCAGATATTTCACCTGGGAGGGAAATTTTTTTGCACAGAAAGATTATTTTAAGTGCAAAGGCTCCTTTTAGTGAGAGGCTGCTACCAGAGGATGTGTAAACATTCTCAAAGGATGGATTTTTTTTGTTTTTCAGGTTAATTAAAAAAAAATAACAGAAGAAAAGATGTAAGAAAGGCATCTGGTGAAGGGAATGGTGTCTTTTCCCAAAATCCCATCCCCAGAAGTGTCCACTCTCTGTGGACCCACAACAGCACCTTAATTTCTCCTCAGGGGCTTTAAGGGGTTCCCTGTGCAGCTCCCCATAGCAGAGAGGATCTGTCAGCAGCCCAGCCCCATTCCCTCTCCCTGAGGCACCCGTTTTTCCATGCAGGAGCTCAAATCCTTGTTGCAGTGAGAGTGCCCTGCAGCTGCACGATGCCTTTCCCCCGAGGGTTTTACCCAAATCTGGTGTTTTTCCCAAATCTGGGCTTTCCCCCCTTCTCCTGGCAGGCTCCAGAGGCCTGCAGAAGGCTGTGCTGGGGGAGAGGCAGCAGCAGGTGAGGGCAGGAGTTTGAGCATCCCATGATCCATGAATAATCCCAGGGGTTTTTTCACCCTCCTTGGTTTTTCTACCTCAGGTACTCTGAATACCCACCAGGCTGCCTCAAACACCCTGGGCTCAGCTCCTCACCACCCTGTGCCCTCCCCAGGCCCTTGGGACCACGGCCAGCACATTTTGGGGCCTGTGGGGTGAGACTGCATTATTTTCTCCCTGTTTCTGGTCTGAAATCCAGTCCTTCCTCCCATGCTGGGACTGGGAGTGTGACCTCAGATGCCTTCTGAACTAAACATCAAGGCCTTCTCCTAAAAGTCTGTCTGGACTTTGCTTTGCCACCCTTGTGCAGTAACTGGGTTTTGTTCCTATTGTTAATGGTCCTTTTTTTAAAGAAAAGGGAGTTTGGGGGGAAAAAAAACATTCCAATTAAAGCTGTTACTTTCCTGTGCTGCTGGTTAGATGTCATCTGCTGTTGTCTCTTCATCCCAAAGCAGAGAGGGATTAATTTAGTGGGGTTTCCATTGTGCCAACACCCAGAGCCAGGGGTGAAACCTATTTCCTCTCCTGAGCCTTTCCATCCCACTGTCTCCAGGGGAAAAGTGGCTGGAAACAATCTCACCTCCCAAACTGCTGCTTATGCTCAGGCTCCCAGTCAGGAACTTCCCAAAGTGGGACAAGATGGGGTTGCAGGATTTGTTTTGGCACAGTGGAGTTTCCCTGGTTGTTGTCTGGCTGGGGAAAACACCCTTGTGTTTAGGCAAGGCTGTTGTGGTGCTCCCAATCCCACTGGAGGTCAGATCCCAAGCCAGGGAAGGGAAATATTCAGGTTTCTGCTGGGGCTCTCAGGCCCCTCCTGCCCTGCCCCAGCTCTGTGGGATGGACACGGGTGATGCCCCACCAGGAATACCCTGCTCTGGGAAATAGGGACACCAGCCAGAGGATTTGGGGAGTTCCCCCTTGGCCTCTTCCCTGCTGTCTGGCTCCCTGGACTATTTCAGCTTCAAGGGAAGAAAGGATTCAGCTTTTTATTCCCCAGGGAACAAAGTGCTTCGGTGTGGGTCACCTTGCAAATGCATCCCCGTGGCATTTTCTCCTCTGCTTCAGGGGTCATCTTCTGTGGGCTCATCCAGCACCAGAAGGTTGGAGGAGAGGTGTCAGGGGGGGGAAGGGAGAGGAAAGTCACCCCATGGTTGTTGGGGTCTCCACACAAGGCATGGTTTGCAGGGAAATCTGGAGCCTGTGGTGAAAGACCCTGGAGCTCTCCAGGCATTCATTTTCATCCCTAAAATCCCTGCTGAAAATGGCTGGGTTTGTTTCCTTCCCAGCTCTCCGTTGTGGATGAACAGGACACAACGTCAGGAGCTGGCTGTGAGTGCTTAGAGGAGCAGGGTTGCTCCCAAGTCTTCCTCAGACTTTTCGTTTCCCAGGTCTGTCCCCTGCATCCAGCTCCTCTGGGGGCCTTATTCCCAGGCCACGTGGAGGCTTGATGGTTTGCTCTGTGGAAAACTGTGGTAGAAACACCTCCAGTGAGGATCACAATGGATTCCTTGGAATCCTGCCCTGGGTGCTGGGATTTGCTGGCATTCAGAGCACACCAGGCTCAGCGGTCCTGTTCCAGGTTTGGGTTTCCTTCTTTGCTGGATCCTTAATTTTTTTTTTACCTTAATAGCCCGAGGTGACTTAATCAGGCCTGATCCCTCACCAAAAAAGGGCTTGAATGGCTGGAAATTAAGGGAGATAATGATGATCATCCCTGGAAATGCAACTCGCATTCCACTTTCACAGCATGGCCCACTCAAGCCTCCTTTCAAAAGCTTTTGGGGTTGTTTTTTTGGTTTTGGTTTTGGTTTTTTTTGTTTGTTTGTTTTTGTGTTTTTTGTTTTTTTTTTTTGTAACAGGCTTTACCCAAACCATCCCCTGTGTCCCCCCTCTTCACACCTCAGCAGGTTTAATCCATTGCTGGAATTCAGGGGCTTCTGAACAACAAATGGCACCTTTGGGCTTTTAAAAAATTTTAATATAATTGGGGGGGGGATGGGGGGGGGGGGGAAGAAGGATGTAAAGGTAAGTTTTTCTCAAGGGTTGGCTGATTGCTGGATTTGGGGTGGAAGGGCCCTGATTTCCAAGTGAAAAGGAAGAGGGCTCTGGCTGGGGGGAGGAATGTGTAATTCTTTTACTGTTTAACAACCTCACTCCGTGTTGGGATGTTGGGAGTGACGCTGGTTGTGGTTTCCCCTTGCTCCCCCTGCCCCTCCCTGCGTCATCCCAGCTCTGAATCACCCTCCTGCTCTGCTGAGATCATCTCCGAGGGGTTGGGACCAACCCAGCCCCCAAGGACGGCCCCAGCATCCCTTCAGCAGCCTCTGGAATATTACTGTGTGTTCCTGCCCTGCTTTGATTCCCCCCAGTGAACATTAATTAAAGCTTCCAACTCTGTGGCATCGTCCAGCACAAATCGAGTCCCTGGGACTGAACCACAGAGGGATGCTTGGATCTGCCCCAGTGAAGCAGGGATTATATCTCCCCCTCCCCACAGATCATCCAGGCTGGTAGCATTCCTGGGAAGAAATCTGCTCCTTTTATTCAGGCTGGTTTTAATAAATAAGGCAGGCAGGAGCTGGCTGGGGGGATTTGGGATTTGCTCGATGACTCGCTTTTATCATCCTAAGCAATCAGATCTGGCACAGGAGACCTTTCACCCTTCCTTAAAAGAAAGGGAATTGATGCTCCCCCCACCCTGTGGAGGGAGAGTCTGTCCTGCCCTTTGTGTCAGATATTTTGGCAATCCCTTTTCCCCACGTTTCATCCCACTCACCTAGAAATAACTCCTAAAAACACCTCTGCAGGTGATAATTAATCCGAGGGCTCTGTGGCTGCTGCAGCTAAAACTGCCTGGGCTTGCTGGTGCCAGCTCCTTGTCACCCTCAGGCAGTGCCAGGGATCCAAACTGCCGTGGGATGGGACATTTCCAGTGCCAAACCCTCTGGAATGCTGCAGGGATAACTCTGGGGGGTGATGCAGGGGCCAAGGCGTGTTCTGGACCACTTCCCTTGGGTGTTCCCACAGCATTATCCCTGCCCTGCTCCCCAGGCTGGGCCATCACAGCTGCAATCCCAAAGCCACTTCTTGTTTTTTGTGGATGCATGTGGGCTTGGGATGAGTTTGAGTGGTTTTTGTTGAATGAGGTTCTTCTGCTCCTGGCAGGTTGATTTCCCTCAGGGAAGTGGGATGCACTCCCCATCTTCCCATGTCATGCTTCCATGATTTCCCACAGTGGGAAATGAGCTCCTGGAAAACCTCCCCAAACTGGAGTTGTGGCTGGGTACCAGCAGCAGTGAGAATTTACTTCTTACAAAGCCACCCAAAAGTTATCAAATAAATGAATTTAAATGATTAATTGCAGGTCTGAGTGTGAGCATCCAAGTGAGAGTGTCCAGGGCAAGGGACCCCCCTGTGGGTGGAGCCCTGCACAGGTAAGGAAAAGGGAGTGTTCCTGTGCCTGTGAATAACCTGATATTTATTTATAAGGACATATTTCTAAGGGGGAGTGGCTTTCAGCTTTCAGATGGAATATTAGGAAGAAATTCTTCCCTGTGAGGATGGTGGGTTGCCCAGGGAAGCTGTGGCTGCCCCTAGATCCCTGGAAACGTCCAAGACCAGGTTGGACAGGCTTGGACAGCCTGGTGTGTCCCTGTGGGTCAGGGGTCTCCATGGACCCCCACACTGGGGAGGTGGAGAAGCCTGAGATCCACCTGGAGCTCCTGTGGCAGTGGAAAAACCTCAGTTGCCCTTGAGGACTGGGCTGAGGCTGAGAAACCCTGTGGCTGCAGAAAAATGCCAGTAATTCCAGTCATTTCCCGTGGTCTGGCTGGTGGGAAGCAGGGAGAGATGCTGGCTGCATCCTGCCCCTGGAGCCAGGGCTGCTGTGTTCCCCAGGACACCCCATTCCAAAACCAAAGAGCTCCCTGGATGTATTTTGCAACTGGGGTGGGTCTGAGCAGTCCAGAAGAGCTGGGAAGCAGCACTCTCTCTTTCCCAGACTTACTGGGTGTTAAAATGCAGGGAAAAATAAGATAAGCACTCCAAAGGTCCCTGGGTGGGAGCAGAAATCACCAGCTCTGGAGGGAGAAGCTGCTGAGGTGAGAGGTGTTTGTACTCCCAAGTTCTCCAAGGGCAGTGAGGGTATTTTGGCTGCTGCCTTTTCCCCAGAGATTTGAAGGATTTGCTGGAAAAGCCCAGCCTGTGGTGCCTGGGGCTCTGGGGAGCTCGGGGAGAGGAGCAATGGTTGGTTCTGCCTCAGTTTCCCCTTCTGGGAAGTGCCCCAGTCTCAGCTCTGGTGCTTTAAACTGTGGATTTCTCCATCTCTCAGTAAGGGAAGCTGGGCTGGAGGCTCTGCCCTGTTTTTTGGCTCTGTATGGCCCCCAATTAAGGGGCAATAAGAGGGAACATCATCCCCTGATTAACCCTTCCCCTGGGAAAGTTTGGGAGCCCCGAGCTGTGGTGATGACCCAGCTCCTTCCTCTGCACCAGAGCCACTTGTCCCAAGTGCTTTGGATCCTAACTGACTCTGGAAATCCCCTCCTGGCAGCAGTGTCCATATTCCTGGAGCACAGGGGGGATAAACAAGCCCCTGTGGAGTTCCAGCCACCCACCTGGGCTGGCTTGGTGGGAAGGGTGGCCTTTTCCCTGCTCCTGCCTCTGGGTGATCCCAGAGTGTCCCCTGCTGGGCAGAGGGATCCTTGTCCAGCCCTGGACTTGCACATTCTTTCTCCAAGGGAAAATAAAGAGCAGGATAAAGCAGTAAGGGTGAGGAGAGCAAAGAGAGGAAGAAGAGGAGGACACCTGGTTTCTGCTGTTGTTTTTCTTTAGCTGTGTTAAAAGTACTTCTGAAATTAAATAAGTCACGGGATGGGCATTTTGACTTCCTTCCTTTCAGTTTTACTTCCCCTGCGCTGGGGGGTTGGAGCTGGAATTGGGATATTTTTATTTTTTATTCTCAGATGTGCTCCTCTGATCTGAAATCAAAGAGTTCTCCCCTTGTCCGTGCAGAGAAAGTCACTGGGTTGATCCAGAGCCAGTTTGCAGCAGGGCACTCAGAGAACTCCTCAAGGACATTTTGAAGAGGGGTTTTTTTTTTGGCATTGGACACTGCTGGGAGCCAGGGATGCTCGGAGAGGACTGAAGCCACCGTGGCTGTGCTGTGACAGCCCTGAGAGGTCTCACAGGGTCTCCTTTCCAGCTGCATTGCTGTCACCAGAACCTTGGGGACAGTCAGAGCTGTCACCTCAGGAATGTGTGGAGCTGCAGGAGCTGCATTTTCCAGGCAGGTCAGCCCTCACACACCGAGGGGAGTCTGCACACGCCAAAGAAAGGTTTCCTTCTGTTTGTGGTGGGCAGGAGCAAGGAGAGGAAAGTGCTGGACAGGATGTGGGCAAGGTGGGTGTCCATGGGATTTGGGCACCACAGTGGGGACAGGCTGAGGACAGTGACTGCCTTGAACTTGACACAGCTTCCTCTGAAATCCCTGCTTTTCCAAACAGCCAGAGAAAAGAGCAGCAGCAGGTACTCAGCAGGACACCTGTCCTGCCCCGATGGCCTGGGATGCCCCAGTTCAGAGCCCAGAATATTCACCTGGGAATTGTGGCAGCCTCAGGATGTCACCTTTCAGCAAGGACCAAGTCACCCAGCAGCAGGGACAGGAATTAAGGGGGTTTGTGTATCAAAGTGCCTTTTACACCTTGGGGGATTGAATCTGTCCCTTCTCCAGCTCTTTTTCCATGAACAAACAAGCATCCCCCCAATAACTCTCAAGACAGAAAACACAGCAGCCTTTATTTTTCGTATTCAGGATTCATTTATAGGGCTGGGGTTTGGGGTCTTTCCCTGAGCATCACTTACAGAGAGCAAATCAGTTGTGGGGGTGTATAAGGAATGCTTACAAAGATCTCACCAGCAGGTGAGCTCCAGGTTAAAGCACATCTGCCTGATGGGGATTTGGGGGAAACACTAGTGGTTTTCCTGCAGGTCCCCTGCCAGAAACCTTGTTTTTCTTCAGGGTCTTGTAAACACACACAAAGATGTGCATCAAGCTTGGTTTGCATGACAGGAATTGTGAGTGTACGAAATTTACCTCTCCGACAACAGCAGCCACACAGAGATTTCAAACAGAAATGTGACCAGATGGTTCTCCTAAAGTCCTCCAAAATCTCTACATATCTCTGCTGCAGGTTAAAAGAAAAGGTCACTGGGAGTCCTCTGCACACCGAGAGGTGGAAGCCAGGGGCCTTGGATTTCCCATTCAGACCTTCCCAAGTGACTGCAGCACTCCTACACCAGTCATTTTTAACAAGCCGTCCTTAATTAAAAGGCCAAAATTAGATCAGCGGGACAACCCTTGTCGTGGTGCTATTTTCAAAGGATCCCTATCATTCCTCGGCTGAAAAAAATCGTAGCATTTTATTTATTGCAGTGAAATTTGAGCTGCTCCCTGACCCAGCTGCCGGGTCCGGAGCAGGAGCTTTGTCACCCAACCACCCAGTTTTCCAGCTGCTAGTGGGACTTGGCTTTGGCTGGCTTCCCCGTCCTGCCCTTCTTGCAGAAGCACCTGCGGCAGCAGCAGAGGCAGCACTTGAAGGAGATGAAGAGGAAGAGGAAGGTGACGGCGGCCAGGAAGGCGATGACGTCCAGGGAGTGGTACTGCACCCAGTTGAGGTCGTGGGCGGCGGGGCGCAGGTGCGGGGCCCCCTTGTGCCGCATCACAAACTCCACCCAGTGCACCGCCAGGTCCAGCGGGTGGATGGGCCTGTCCAGGTGCAGGTCGGAGAGGCGCTGGATGTTCTCCTTGTACCTGCAGGGAGAAGGTGGTTCAAAACGGGGGGTTGATGCCTTAGGAGTTCATCTTTTATGTTTTTTTTTAAACTCTGCACTGCTTCAGGGTGTAACTCTAAAGCTCTGTATATTGTCAGCTACTGTTCTCCCGTTTTATTTGGACAAAATAAAAGCCCTCCAGGCCTGAAACTCAAGGATACCTTATTGCCTCAGGCTCTGAGAAATGTAAACAGTGAACTGGTTGTGGGGGAGCAAACTGGGGTGTCCTAGGTTGTAGTATAGGATGTGCATAAAGTATCCTATCACCATCTTCATGAACTGTTGAATCCAATTGTTGAAGCAGTGTTCTCCCAGGTTCCCCCTCCCTCTTCTGTTAAGGTGTCTTCTGTTAATGGGTCTTCTGTTAATGG
>JBBMKD010000002.1:5209333-5221272 GCA_037834095.1 Argya squamiceps
CCCACTGGATTCCCAGAGGATCAGAGCTACCATACCTTTCTATGGGATCACTGCTTCAGGAAGACCCCCTCACCTGGACTGCTTCCATCACCGTGCTCAGGTTGTATTCTGACTCTGTCAGTGGTCTTTATTTCAGTATTATGGCATTTATTTTATTTTATTTTACTTTTTTTTCTTTCTTCTTATTAAATGTATTTCTGACTTAAAACCTCTCATTCATTTTGCTTTCAAACCACTACACTGGGGGTAAATGACTTCATTACCTGAAGTTGTTACTGAAGGATTAACCCCTGATACATAAATGGACCAAACTTATAATTGTCTGAAAAACTCGTGACCATCATCCATCCTGGGTGTAGCCTCTGGGAAGCTTCTGGCTGCCCAAGGTGTATCTACTGAAGACCTTTAATAAATACCCACTCTATTTTCTCAATCTTGTCTACTCTTTTTGGTAGCCACTCCAAGGCATGAGTTCTCTGGCAATGCAGATGGGGCAAGAAAGGCTTCTGGAAAACCCTTGGACCATCCAACTTTTTTTAAATACCCACTTTATTCTCTTAGTTCTGTCTACCCTCTGTTCTAGGCAGCCACTCCAAGGCATCAGTGTCACAGGGTGGGGTGGGTTGGAAGACCTTAAAGCTCAACCCTCATGGGCAGGGACACCTTCCACCAGGCCAGGTTGCTCCAAACCCCATCCAGGACACTTCCAGGGATGGGGCAGCCACAGCTTCTGCAGGCTCTTGTGCTACTGAGCCCTTTGAGAAGGATAATGGCAAAGTTACAGGAAGTGCTGTTTCCAATGACAAAAATTAAAAAAAAAAAAAAAAAAGGGAAAGCTCAGTTTGGGCTCTCAGCAAAATCTCTGGGGGGAAGGTCTCTGGCTTAAAGGGGTAGAAAAGCTAGTCAGCTTTTCCAGCTGCATTATTATTGTTTTTGTTAGTAGTAGTGTTATTGCTATTATTGCCATAAAAATTTGGGTAGGAAACAATGTCAATAAGCTGCTATTTCTCAGGAGTGTGGTGGAGTTTCTTAGTCCTTGGCATCCTTGAATGGGAGCAAGGGAGAGCTCTTATGTCTGAAAGAAATCTCTGTGCTGCCTTTAAACCCCTTGGGTGTGCTGGCTGCAGCGCTGTGATGTTCCCTGGGCTTTCTCAGTGCATCCCTGCATGTCCCTCCTGCTCTGTGCTGGCACTGTCCAGCCTTGCTGAGCCAGGCAGCAGCTCTCAAAATTCCTCATGAGCACTGAGGGGGGGAAAAAATGCCTGAGAAAACTCACCTGTAAGATAAATGAGTGATAAATATGTTTGATAAACCCTTTCCAGGCTCCCCACTGACCTGTGTTACCACAGGTTTGGGAACAAAAGCTGTTAGCTGCTTGTGTCAAAGCCCTCTCTGTCACTGCCTTGGCTTTAAGAAAGTGACACATTTTTTTGGCAACTTGATTTCTTCCATAGCATTCATAGCCCATCTCCCCTGCTCCCTGCATCCTCCCTTCTCACAGCCACTCCTTGTCCCCTAAAGGGGACAGCCTAAAGTTCACCCAGGGCGAGCATCAGCCTCTCCATGGAAGCAGCTGCTATCAAATCCATCCTTTTGATAGAAGAAGCCATTTAGGAAGAGAAAAACTCCATGCTAAGCTGGAAGTGAACATGCTGGGGCTACACAGTAAGAAGGGGGAAGGCTGGTGCCTCTGGTACTGACTTTTTATCGTTGATCACTGCCTTCAGGGCGGTGGAAATGTCGTTGGAAGTCATCTCCAGGATGTTGAGGGTCAGCCCTGCCCCCCGGGACTCCACTCGCTTGGCGTTGTCCATCTGGTCCCCAAACAGAGGCATCAGCACCATGGGCACTGCATTGCAGATTCCCTCATAAACACCATGGGAGCCTCCGTGGGTGATGAAGGCACGAGTCTTGGGGTGGGCTGTGGAAGGAAACACAGGCTTGCTCAGCTCCTGGAATTACTGACTCCCAGCAACACGTCTCTGGGAAAAAACATGCACAAAAAAAGGGCTGTGGTTGGGATAAATCAAGGATTTTGGGGCTGTTGTGAGCATCGTGGCCAGACTTATGGACTGGAACATCATAGACCTCTGTCTTGATTTTGGGTAATCCTCCAACTTCAGGATTAAACCAGAGCCAGGAGAGGTTAAAAAAGATTGTTACCATTGATTAGTTTTTCACCATCTCTTCCACGGCAGTGAAGGTCTCTCACAGCTGAACCTATACTCTTACCAACAAATGCTCTCCTGGCAACAATTCCACCACTTTAAAAGCCCAAACACCTGTCTGGAAGCACTCCCTTGATGATAATGAAGTTTCTTTTGAGGCCAGAAGGCGGGACAAAAACACAGCTGGGTGTTGAGACTGCTTAGTCAAGACATAAAGACTCTCATCTTTGACTGGTACTGAAGTGTTGGAAAACCTTTTCAAACAGAGTTGTTTCATAACTGGGCGATTCCCAGCTACATTCCTAAAGGAAAAGCCCTGGCTCCAACAGCAAAGGCTGCACGGAAGGTTTGTGTCCCACAGTGACGGGTCAGGGGATGGTAACTCACACCTGACCCACAGATGATGCCCTTGGGGCCTCACAAGAGCAGCCCTGGGGCACCAGCACCACTGTGGTGTGTCAGACCTACCCAGGAGGTCATTCTGAGGCAGCCACTTGACCAGCTTCACGTTCTGGGGCAGGTTGGGAGGTGCCTTGCCCGTGTAGCGCCAGAAGACCTGGCAAGGGAAGCAAAGCCCACGTCAGATCCCAGCAGGAGAAGGGAGGAAGGACCTGAGAGCAGCGTGGAGCTGCTCTGCTGGATGGGGAAGAGGGAATTGGTACCGTCTGAGGGACTGTTCCCAAGGCCTCGGCGATTTCCATGGCTTTCTTCATGGGAATCTCGGACACCATGGAGCCCAGCGAGAAGACAACGATGCCGTGCTCTCCAGAGGCGTTCACCATGGCTTCAAATTCCTGCCAAAGGAAAGCAAGCCTTTAGTCAAAGCCCTTTCTCTTGTCAGAGGCTGGAATTGTGCTGCCACGTTCCCACAAAACTCTCTGAAAAGGCAACAGAACAAGCAGTGAGCACCACAAAACAAGGACCAAGAAAACAAGTTGTTATTGACAGTTCTGCATCCAAAGCAGCACAGCCAGCAGCTCCAGGGAGGGGATTCTCCTCCTCTCCTGAGACCACACCTGGAATCCTGCATCCAGCTCCGGGGCCATCAACATGAGAAGGACATGGGACTGTTGGAGCAAGTCCAGAGGAGAACCATGGAGTTGACAAGGAGACAGGAGCACCTCCCCTGTGGGGACAGGCTGGGACACTGGGGCTGTTCAGCCTGGAGCAGAGAAGATTTTTGTGTGGAGACCTCAGAGCCCCTTTCCAGTGGCCCAGAAGGAAGCTGGAGAAGGACTCTTTGTGAGGAACTGGAGTGATGGGACAGGGAGTAATGGGTTCAAACCAAAAGAGAGGAAATTCATGTTAGATATCAGGAAGAAATACTTCCCTGTGAGGGTGGGGAGGCCCTGGCACAGGCTGCCCAGAGAAGCTGTGGCTCTCCCTTGATCCCTGGAAGTGTCCAAGGGGAGGATGAATGGGGCTTGGAATCACCTGGGATAGTGGATGGTGTCCCTGCCCATGGCAGGGGGTGGGACTGGATGGGCTTTCATGTCCCTTCCAGCCCAACCTGTTCTATGATCCTAAAGAAAATGAGTCTTGGGGAAGTAAAAATGGGCACATTTAACCCAAGCCTGGATTCAGAGCTGATGTTCTTCTTTTCAGGCCACGCAGCTGCAAGAGAGAATTAAAATCCTGGAAGAGGGTTCTGACAGCAGGTAACTCAAATTTCTAATATCTGGATTTATTGTATCTGCTTTGGGTATGATAACACTGAACTGCTGCCAGTTTTGTCTCTCTTTTGTTTGAGCGATTTAAATAATAGAAAGAGATCTAGCACTGGAATCCAGGCACAAAAGGATTCCAATGAAGCAGAAAAAAACAGCCCAAGGCTGGAGCAAAAATTCTTTGAAACAGAAAATTGTTTGGTCGAGCCAAGGCAGGAAAGGCAAAACTGGAGGAAATTGTTGCAGGCATCAGAGTTAAATAAGGGGACTACAATGAACTAAATGTTCCTGTAAATCTGGCAATTGCCATGTTATCTCTGGGATCTGAGGGGATAACCAGAGAGCCATGGAATGCTTTGGGTTGGAAGGGACTTTAAAGATCGTCTCCTTCCAACCCCCTGCCACGGGCAGGGACAACAGAGACTGACTCTGTCAATTTATGCTCTTTTCCATATTTTTGTGGCTGTCTCGAGGCATATTTAATCCTATTTATATTCTGTGGGACATCAACTTTACTTTGTTTTTTTAGATGTTTCTGGGTTCCAAAGTCTGACTTTCTGGTCAGAAGTTCTACTACGAGGAAATTATTTGCAGCCCTGCTTTGGGGATATGTAGATTATTTTAGTAGTGGTTTTAATCAGCACCTGTTCATGCATTTACAAAATATCTGCAGTGGAGACTTGGAAAAATAAGGGAATTAGGAGGATTTCTTAATGGAAATTGGGAGATTTCCCATACTGAGGAATTTTGGCACAGTTGAAGCAAAATACAGTTACAGTACAGAGTATTTTACACAAAAGTGGCAGAACTGCTGCTTCACTGGTGATGGGGATTTCATTCGGGCCTGCCTGAACTGTCCATGGAACATCCTCAGTTGGAAGGGACTCACAAGGATCATGGAGTCCAACCCCTGGCCCTGCAGGGTCACCCCAACAATCCCACCCCGTGCATCCCTGAGAGCTCCTGGCTCAGCCTGGGGCTGGGCCCATTCCCTGGGGAGCCTCTTCAGTGCCCCAGCACCCTCTGGGGAAGAATCTTCCTGATCTCCAGCCTGACCCTGCCCTGGCACAGCTCCAGCTGCTCCCGCGGGTGCTGTCCCTGGCCACAAAGAGCAGAGATTGGAGCTGGCCCTCCACTGCCCCTCTTAAAATTGGAAAAGAAAAAGACTTTTTTTTTTTTTTTCTTTTTGGTGCAGGTTTGACTGGGAATGCAGAGGTGTCTCACAAAGTAACTTTTCTCTCATTGCTCAAGGGATGCAGCGATGCAAAAAATGCATTCCCAGCCACTTTCTCCAGGCATCATTTTTTCCAGCCTGGGAGCTCCATCTCCTGGAGAAAACTCACAGCGCACCCAACAGCTAAACCCCGGGAAAGAAACGGGAACTAACCTGGGACAATTTGTTTTCCCGAGTGCAGCCTATGCCTCCGACCAAGACCATATTGGGCATGAGGGGCCTGGGGTACTCAAAGACAAAGTCGTATTTCATGAGCCAAACCGCGGCGTGGCTGAACAGCTCGGGCACGGTCGCCTCCCGCCGCAGGAACTCCCGGATCAAGGGATCATAGGGGGAATAAAGGACAGAGCAGGCCAGAGAGCTGCCCAGGGCGGCCAGGAGGTTGCCCAGGCGCTGCCGGAAGGACATGCGGTCCGTGGAGCGCGTGAAGAACCGCGGGACGTAGGAAGGAGGGCTGGGACACATTGTGGCCTGGAATTCCAGGCTGCACGGCAGCCCCCGCAGGAAGTACACGGAGGGCAGGGACAGATGTTCCGCCAATATCTGCCCACATGGGAAGAAGGGATCCATAAAGACGGCATCAAATTTGCTTCCCTCGAGGTATTGGATCAGCTCTTTGTCAGACAGGAGACGCTTGCAGGAATCCAAGAACATGCTTGTGAAATTGGCAATTTTGGAGAGTTTTTCCAAGAAGGGCTGAGGTGTGAAACTCCTGTGGCCCATCTGTTTAAACTCTGCCTCCACAAACTCCTTGGTGTAGGATACGGGGTAGGTTTTCAAGGTGTAAAGTGGGGATGAACGGATCCGCAAATTTATCTCCGGCGCAACCACCACGATTTCGTGTCCCTTGTCCTTGAGCTTATCCACGACTGGGTGCATGCTGAGCCAGTGGCTGCCATCGATGGGCATGACCAAGAGCTTCCCACCTTCACCAGAGGCCCACAGCAGCAGGAAAAACACAGCCCAAGAGGCAAGAGAAAGAAATCCTGGCTTTGGAGAAACCATTTCCCTGCTGCCGCTAGCAAAGTTGTAAACGGCAGTGAAACTGCGGCTGGGGATGAGGAATGAATCACAGGGTGCTTCCCACTGGAATTTTAACTAAGGTGGGTTTTTAATTTTTAACAGGCAGAAATTGGGGTAATTTTTAACTGTGGGTAAATATTGGCTTTATGATCTGTGCGCAGGGAAGGTTTTCAGTGAGTGGGTGCCATGAGGTGAAGTTGAATGTTTGGATTTACACCAGGAGGGAGGAGTGACCAACAGCCTTTGGGGCTGAAAGGCTGAATGAGAGCCATGAATGGGACTGACCCAGCAATCACTACAGAATTAACATCCAGTTAATGATCAACCTGCCTTGAGTCCATTGCACTGATTGGACATGGAACACGGCACAAATCTGACCTTTGGATTGCTTTGTGCTCTTGGAGTGTAATCAAGAAGCAAAGATTGACAGAGGTTTGATACAGAGTGGGTTGTAAAGGTTTATCTCCAGATTTATTGCTCTATCACAGCAGTTATCTAAGTGAAAGCCCTGAATTTACAGTAGTACAGTGTTGTAAGCTGAGCAATAACTCCTGCTGTTCTAACACCACAATGGTCTGAAAGCAGAATAAACTGGGGATATCTGCACTATTTGCACAGCATGAGGGGAATATGAACAAAAGACAGTAGTTACAATCCTGGAGGCTTCCTTTCCCAACCATCCTCTTATTTGCTATCTCGCACTGCTGCTTGCACAATTTCAGAGGCAAGAGAGCTCCCTCTGCCGTCTTTGCACGCCCCTGCTTTTGGGCTGTTGGTGCACATGGAATCATGGAATATTCTCAGTTAGAAAATCCTGACCCACAAGGATCATTGATCCAACCCCTGGCCCTGCAGAGACATCCCAACAATCCCACCCTGTGAATCCCTGGAGTGCTGTCCAAACTCTCCTGGAGCTCTGGCAGCGTTGGGGCTGTGCCCATTCCCTGGGCAGCCTGGTCAGTGCCCCTGCATCCTGTTGGGGAAGAACCTTTTCCTGAAACACAGTCTGACCCCTCCCCTGATGTTCTGTGCTTCACCCAGCTTCATGTTCAGTGGCACAGCAAAAGTGCCTTGGTATATCCACAGAGTTAGTTCTATATTTCCAATTTCTGTCCAATCAAGTCTCCTGCAATTAACTGGCATTCCATATCCCTTAGAGAAATTAAATCCTCTGATGTAGAATTATTTTGTCATTTAACTGGATATAGAGCATGCCACGAGTGATGGTGACAACTCGACCTAAGCTGTCCTGGAGAGAAACCCTTCAGCAAGCCTTGTGATCATCTCAAAGCCTAAGATTCCCACTCCCATGCCATCCTGGGATTTGATCACACCCTGCCTCAAGCACAAACGTCACTACAGGAACCACTTAAAAAAAAGCACATCTTGAACTAGCACCAACACCACCCTCACAGTAAAGCAATGACAAACCTTTGAGAGTGGCTTCTTTTGCTGACAGTTGATGCCTCCAATATAGACCATGTTGGGCATGATGGGGCGTGGATACTCAAAAACAAAGTCGTACCTCATCAGCAAAACTGATGCTTGGCTGAACAGCTCCTGCATGGTTACATCCCTCTGCAGGAACTCGGAGGCCAAGCTCTTGTAGTTCAAATAAAAGAGGTGGCAAAGCAAAGGCTCTGAGAGCCCAATCAGGAAGTTCTTCACGCGTTCTGGGAACGTCATGTGGTCAGAAGCAGATGAGAAAGTCCTGGGCACGTAGGATACAGGGCTGGGAGACTGCGCGGCTTTGTAGTCTAAGGTACAAGGAAGGCCACGCATGAAGTACACAGAGGGGAGGGAGAGATACTCAGCCAGAATTGGCCCACAGGGCAGCACAGGATCCATCATGATGGCATCAAATTTGCTGTCCTGCAGGTATTTCAGGAGCTCTTTGTCAGATAAGAGATGCCGACAAGCAGAAGAGAACATGTTGGTCAGCTCTGAGATATTGCGGAGTAAAACTGAGAGCGTTAACTCAAGGGTCTTTTCCCCCATCTCCTGGTAGGATCGGTCCACAAACTCCTGGGTGTAAGGCACTGAATATGTTTTGATGGTGAAGGACTGGGAGTTTTTCAAGAACAAGGCAGCATCAGGAACCACAGCCACGATTTCGTGCCCCTTCTCCCAGAGTTTCTCCAGGACCATGCGCATGCTCAGCCAGTGACTTCCATCCTGAGGCACCACTAAGAGCTTCCCACCGTCTGCCAGACTCCAGAAAGCAAGGAAAAGCACAAACCCAGCATGTAACTGGTGCCTCCACATAACTGTTGTGGGGCAGGAAAAGAAACAAGCTGCTCCTCCTTAGGTTGTTCAGCAGCATGTGAAGAAAAATCTCCTTGAACCTCATTTATACCGTGGTGGACTATGTTTATCTCTACAAAACGATACAGGTTATTGGAGTTCAAAAACCACATTGCTGATAAAAGCCTTGACTGAAGTGCTATTGGGGCATCTATGCTTTTTTTTCTATGCATTTAAGTTATCTCAAATTATTCAGAACAATCAGCAGATAAAGCTGATTTGTGGAGGAGTTTTGCTGTGTCAAAGTTTCTTCAAGTGACTCACTGTGCACTCAACTGTCCCTGGCCAGATTCAAGTCAGGAATCTAATTTATGGCCACTCCACAGAGCTTATATCACAAGAATTGTGTTGCACTGTTGACATGCAAGACCTAAACCCCCAACCTTTGTTCAGGAACGTGGCTGGAGCTCACAGAGAATGTTCTCCATGGCAAGCAGGAGCCACCATGCCGAGCAGCAGAGTCACCAACGTTTGGGTAACACATTAACCAACCACCTTTCACCTTTTTTAGCAAAACTGTGATACAGCAGAAGGCACACTTTGTGCTCAAGAGGGGCCATCAGAGTTCACAGGTGAGTGGCTCAAGGCTCAACATCTTTCTGAAAAGCAATGATGCAGCAGAATATGTGGCTCTTGCCCAAGAGGGGCCATGGGAGCTCGGGGTGAGAGGCTACGGGACAAATGGGTTTGAAAGTTCTTAATAACAGTCCCATTCCCAAATTTCAGACAGCTTGGCTGTGGTATGTGGAAATCCACACTTGTGGACAGAAGGGCCTGGCCAAGCAGATCTCACCTGCCATTAAGGCATATTCCACATGGACAGGGAAAAGCTGGATGCCAAAAGTTTGCAAGTTTACAAAAGCAATACAAGGTACGGGAATGATATCTGGACAAGAGCTGGCTGGAGAAGACAGATTCTTTTAGACTCCCCCAACCAAGCACTCCTGAACAGAGCGAACTCTGAGGAGTTTCTCCAGGTCTGGAAGACTTCTCTTGGAGCAGGTAGGAATGATGGGAAGTCTGATCCATGAAGTGGCTACCTTTGCCAAAGGCACTTGAGTGAGATAAACACACTCTAAGGCTAATCCTAAGGGTTATTCCAAGATCAAGACTAAGTGTCTCCTAAAATGTTTATTGAGAGAGGAGGTCCTCCATGTGGCTTTTTAAAGAAAAGGGGTTCTTAAAAGCCAGCAAGGACTGTAATATTTATGGAAAATGCACTAAATAGGACATCAGTGAGGAGGTTTAGATTGGACATTAGGAAAATTTCTTCATGGAAAGGGTTGTCAAACACTGGAAGGGGATGTCCAGGGCAGCAGTGGAGTCACCATCCCTGGAAGTGCTCAAAAAACGTGTGGATGTGGCACTTGAGGACATGATTTGGTGGTAGACCTGGCAGTGCTGGATTAATGGTTGGGCTCTGATCCTAGAGGGCTTTTCCAACCTTAACAGTTCCATGATTTGATGAGTCCCATTCTGCAGCTGGTGAAGCAGAACTGTAGCTCTAGCTGGCAGTGGGGTAGCACTGAAAGACCAAAAACTACAGGAGGTGGAGGGAAGGGCTCATCTGCCAGGGCTGCATTTCCACATTTCTGTGGTAAAAAATCTCAAATGATGAGGTGGAGCAGCATTAAACAAGCCTTAAGGTGGCAGTACATACTCAGAATAGTAAACTCAGAGTTGCAGAAACACTCTTACCCTGCATAAAGGCCTCTCAAATCTCCTATTTGGTACATAATCACTCCCACCTAGTTAATTTCTGCTAACATTTCAGCCAAACATGTATCATCTGTGAGACACTAATACAAAACCCTATAAAACAACACAAAAGAGGTTAAAAATTAACCTCAACCCAAGCCCTTGAGGCCAAGCTCAGAAAAGTTTTTTTAAAAAAGTCCAGAAAAGTTCATCAAAAGTTCACAGAGGTTGTGACATGAGATTTTGAGCAGCACATAAACACCTTCCACATGTTTACGAGAGCAGAGACTGAAGTCCACAAGTCCAGCCCATTCCAAAGGTGAGACAGCAGGAGAAAGTCAAGCACAAGTACCGAACTGAGTGCCAAGATTGTAAGCTGGAAACAGTACAGCAAATATCTGAGCTAAGGGGACCCAAGATTATCTCTCCTGTAAGCCTAGAAATCCTGGCAGGCAGCCTGTACCTCTTATTAACCCCCTAAATCCCTTTAAAATTCAGTGGGTTTGTCTACAAAAAAGAAATTCTGTGGCTCTTGAGAGGTGATTTGGGGTTTTTTGGGGCATGGTGTGAAAAATTACCCCCCTTTGTTTGCTTGAAGCTTGTGGCATTTCAGCATTAGTCATAGGACAAATATTGGGAGAAACTATCAGTTCCCCTTGTGCCTTTAGCTATGATTATCCAGATTTTACAGACCTCTACCATAATTCTTTTCAAAGGTTTAGCTGTGCACTTTATTCCATCTCTGCTTTTCTAGCCTGACGGACAAGTTTGAATCCTCCATTTTTACTCTGTGAGATTGGGCTTTTTATGAAATATCAGCCTCATCTCAGCATTTTGTAAAGCAAAAATCTGAAAAATTCAACAGGAATAGTTATTATTAAAAACAGAATCTAAGAAGATACTCTGCAAAGCACAAAATCTATTTGAAAACACATTTTAAAAAAAGGAATGAATCCAAAATTTATTTTAGAAGAATAAAGTAACATATACTTTGATTTTTTGATGCTGGATGAAAATTTAATTTAATAAAATTAATCACTGGCCTGGGGAGTACCAGCTAGGAAAATGAGGCTATAAAAGCCTCATGAAGGTCAACAAAGGCAAATGCAAAGTTCTGCCTCTGGAATGGGATAATCCCATGCCACAGGACAGGTGCACTACAGCTTGACTGCAGGAGATGATGAAAAGTTAAAGAAAAAAATCAGATTGACACTCACAGGACAAGAGGCAACAATCACAAGCTGCAACATGGAAAATTTGAACTGGATACAGATATTAACTGGATATAATAAGGTGTGTTTACTATAGGAGGTATTGAAAATTTGACAAGACAGAAAAAGGAACAACTTTCTCTGGACATATTCTGGCAAGAGGTTTTCAGAGAGGCCACTAATGACCTTCCAGATGACAATGTTTGATGAACAGATGACAATTCAAAGCATTGAAAATGTTTCATGGCAGAAAAAAAAAAAACCCCAAACCCACACAATAGTAGAGGAAAGCAGTCAGAGGATAAATGAACACGTTCTCAAGTGAAAGTTTTACCAACATTACCAACATTACCAACAGCCTATTCCAAAGCCAAAGCTGACTTGGAGCAGAGGCACAGGACCAGTGGGGAGTGTCCCACAGCTAATTCCATACACAACACTTTCTCCCCCTTTCTGCTCTGAGAATCCTTCACAGATACCACAACCAGCACCTCCCTGCAAAGCATGAGCAGTTGCAAATCCACCTCCCTGACCAAAGCTCTGTTTCAGCTTCCCCAACATCTCCAAAGCCTGCAAGAACAACAAGAGATAACAGAGGGTGACCCACCTGATTTAGCTTCTTGTAAGCACAATT
>JBBMKD010000002.1:5251242-5281607 GCA_037834095.1 Argya squamiceps
CAGGGAGGCAACCTTGGTGTGAACCACTCCCAAGTGCACAGCAGCAAATGAAAACAGCCTCTCCATGTTGGAGACACAGATCCCCAGGTGATTTCTCCAGAGATGGAGCAGGAGACCCTCAGGACAAGGCTCAGGCTCTTCTGAGCTGGCAGGAATCTCCTCAGTGCCAGGGACGCCATCAAATTGTGCTGAGAGAGTGTCATGTGTTGATAATAGTTTTATTTTTTGGTTAATAAAATATCGCTCCGCTAGGACATTAAAATTCTCTGGGAAGGACGGGGACCTATTAGGGGTCACGTTTTGGATTGACATGCAGTTCTGACCACTCAGAAAATGGAAGGCAACTTTTGTTAATACCCGTATAAGCTGAGGCTGGGTTGGAGACTTCCTCTTTCCCCCCGTCTGGCGACCAGGGAACATCGTGGGTTGGCTGAGGAGAGCCCGGCTTTGCCCCTGGCTGCCCCAGGATGGCTGGGGCCCAGCCAGGCATCTGAGAGCTCTCAGAGGAGGCAGGGCCAGCTGAGTTTTCCCTGCACCGGCTGCTGGCGGCAGGGCTGCATTTCGGCATGGCTGGCCGCGTGTCTGGGGCCGTGATGGGGATTGGGGTGGGTCGTGGCAGGGCCATGCCCCTGGCTGCCGGAACCCCTGGCCCGAGGGTAGGATAGGATCTCCCCCCATCCTACGCTGGGCATTACAGAGCAGTTGTGAGTGGCTCATGCCTTCTGATCGGGTGGAAGACAATGTATCCATCAGCCTCCCCCCCACCAGCATGGCTTTGAAACCTTTGCAGCTGTTGCAGCAAAGATCACCTGACCACTGCAGGCGTGGGCAAGCTTTAACTCATTCCTGACAAGGATTGAGACTTTCTTAAACTCTAACCCTTCTCAGAGATGAGAGAAAATGCCAAATTGGAGACATGTAAAGGGACAATATGGAAATCTCAAAGTCACTAAAGGAAGTGAGACATTAATTTTTAAGAATTAAAGACTTTAGTTATACTAGATATTGTGGAGGTAAGATAGATAAACTTCCCTCTATTAACAGAAGCTGGATTTAAAGAACTGATAAATCATGAGGCCTGTTTATATATTCTGACTAATCAATAGACTCCAAGAATACAATACAATCATAAATCAAACAGTCCTGGAAAAACAGAATTCAGTTGTCACGTAACACTAAAAGGTTAAAAAGTCAAAGCGAGGAAGACCCATCTTATTTCATTTTGAGACCCTGCCCCATAAAAAGGACCACCAACCCATTTGAAAGAACAAACTACGCATGCTTAATAGTTTTTTGGCTAATTACCATACGAATCGGGGAATGGGATGTACCAGAGTTATGAATATGTATTTGTGGTTTGGGTATTCAATACTCCTGTACATAAAAAGACCCTGTGATCATCTGTAAATTGCGCGTGTGTATTTGGGAGCTATCCTGCATGCTGCCTGGCATTGTAATAAACATACACTTTGTAACTTTAAACTGTTAGAGAGTCTTTGTCTGTCATATCTGGATATCGGCATTAGATCAATATCCGTATTTTTAATAAATCAACTCAGCCGGCCGTACTTTGCTTTTTTCCTATCTCCTAATTGTCTTATTTTCTATTAAACCTTTTTCTTAAAATTTACATAGAAAGTGAACCTCGTTTTTCACACCTCGAACACTTCCAGGGATAGAGGTCCCACAGATTCCCATGTCACCCTCGGCCCACGCCGGGGAAAACTAAAACCCCCAGCATGCCCCGCGCGGGCCCGCGCCCTCCCCGTGGGCCGCCGGTGCCGGCGCGCTTTGCGCGGCGCCACACAACAAATATGGCGGCGGCCGCGGTCCCGTGGCAGTGAGGGCCGGGCCGGGCACGGTGAGTGACGGGCCCTGAGGGGCCGGGGACCGCCGGCCCGGGGGAGACTGCTGGGCTTGGGGGGCTCCTGGAATGGGTTTATTAGAAGGGTTTGGGTTCTCCTGCCATGGGGATTTGGCATCTTCTGTCACAGATTTATTAGGAGGGTTTGGAATCTCCTGCCATGGGGATTTGGGATCTTCTGTCACAGATTTATTAGGAGGGTTTGGAATCTCCTGCCATGGGTTTATTAGGGGCATTTGCGACCTCCTGTCCCAGATTTATTAGAGGGGTTTGGGATCTCTTGCCATGGATTTATTAGGGGCATTTGGGATCTCCTGTCACAGATTTATTAGGAGGGTTTAGAATCTCCTACCATGGGTTTATTAGAAGGTTTTGGGATCTTCTACCATGGCTTCATTAGAGAGTTTGGGGAGCCTCTGCCATAGGTTTATTAGAGGGCTTTGGGAATATTAGGGCTTTATTAGAGGGTGTTGGGATCTCCTGCCGTGGGTTTATTAAAGGATTTTGGGAACCCCTGGCATGGGTTTTTTGGAGGGGTTTGGGATCTCCTCTCATAGATTTATTAGAAGGGTTTGGGATCTCCTGCTGTGGGTTTACAGGGGTTTAGGATCATTTGTCATGGATATCCCAAAGGGTTTGGGGAGATTTCCTGTCACGGATTCATTAGAGGATTTTGTGATCTCCTGCTATGGATTTATTGGAGGGATTTGGGAATCTGATGGGTTTATTAGAGAGATTTGTGAATCTCCTGTCATGGAAATATTAGAGAATTTTGGGATCTCCTGTCAGGGGTTTATTAGAGAGGTTTTGGTTTCTCCTGCCACGGATTTATTCCAGCCTGAGGCCCTGTGCTCTGAGCTGTCTCTGCTTTGTGAGAGCACTGGACCATCCAGAATCCCTTCCAATTGCTATTCCCGTGTGGTTTTTCAGGGAGGGAGGATCCAGAAATAAGGAGTGAGGGAGGATTTGGCACTCAAGTGCCTCCTGGAGTGGTGGGTAGGTGGGTGGTGTCTCCTGGATATGGCCCTTTTTTGGGACAAACGATCCACTCAGGAGCTGCTGGGCACCCGGGGAGGAGGAGAATCTAAATGCTAAAGTGCAACAGGCCTGACTGGAAACAGGAATGAGGGCTGGGAGACAGCTTGGAATCAGTGCCAAGCCCAGGAATTCCATCCAGCAGCTCGGGAGGAGGGGCCTGTGCAGAGATTTTAAGGCAGTCAAGGGCTGCATTCAGAGGAGAAAAAGCTGATGCAAAGTGATTTGTTTCCTATTTATGTTCATTGGGAAAGTGAAACTGAAAACCTTTCTGCTTTAATGTCTCAGATGAAGAAGTCCCAGGGATTTGGAGGAGGTGGATAAGGATAACCCAAGGTAGGGGACAGTTCACTTGTAGAAATAAATAACAGCTTTCTGCAAAATGTAATTGTGGTGGGTTTGCCTCTGGTGAAAAGTCTGCTCAGACCTGTGGTAACAGAAATGCTTTTCATTCCCCCTTCTTGTTACATTAACTTACACTTTAATGTGGATTAATTTTTAGAATGACCAGAATAAGGTGGAAAAAAAATACAAACAAATTCTTCCATCAGGGCCTCCAGGTTTATCTTGGAGGATTTGAGGTGGGTGGGTTCAACTGCATTTTTCATGGTAAATGATTATTTTATCTTTTTAAAGGACTCTTCTGCCTTCACAATGTTTGGGGACTTATTTGAAGAAGATTTTTCCTTTATTTCCAACAATCATTGTGGGAAAGGGAAGAAATCAAAGCCCAGAGAGTCTGAGCCTCCAGCTCCCAGGGATTTCACCAACCTCAGTGGAATCAAAAATCAGGGTGGGACCTGCTACCTCAATTCCCTTCTGCAGACTCTGCTTTTCACTCCTGAGTTTAGAGGTGAGGTGCTCAAAACCTTCTTAAAATAATGTTGGGGTTGATATTTTAGTGAGACTTGAACTTCTGGTTACTTATTTTATAGTGAACTCAGGTGATTTTGGGGCACAGCTCATGTTAAATAAATTATTGCAGATTAAAGTCATGGTGTTTGCCATTAAAATATGTTAAATTTTTAAAGAAGGGATGTTATCTTTTTAAATAATAATCTTTTACCAATTGCAGAGGCTTTGTTCTCCCTGGGACCTGAAGAACTTGGGACTCTGGATGACAGCAGGAAACCAGATGCAAAGGTGTTGGGAATTTTCCTGTTCATCACTGTCTGACATTGATTGGGAGGAATATGGTTCCAGTTCATGAGAAAGTTATGAAAATGAGTAAAAACCATAAATTTGACACAGAGAGGCAGTTTGGTCTGGCTGATACTGGATCTTTCACACAGTTCTTTCATTGCCATGAGGTTTTGCTTCAGAAATCAGATATGGAATCTGTTTCTGCTGGGATGTTCTCCCTCCCACCTCTTTCCACCCCACCACCAAGCCCTTCAGGAGAGCTGGAGAGGGACTTGGGACGAGGGATGGAGGGACAGGACACAGGGAATGGCTTCCCACTGGCAGAGGGCAGGGCTGGATGGGATATTGGGAAGGAAATGTTCCCTGGGAGGGTGGGGAGGCCCTGGCCCAGAGAAGCTGTGGCTGCCCCTGGATCCCTGGCAGTGCCCAAGGCCAGGTTGGACAGGGCTTGGAGCAGCCTGGGATGGTGGAAGGTGTCCCTGCCATGGCAGGAGTGGAATGGGATGGGCTTTGAGATCCCTCCCAACCCAAACCATTCTCCTTGGCCGTGTAAGGTGAGGCAGTGCAGATCTTTGGGAACAAAGCCTGACCGCTCGGTGTGAATTGAGTAACGTGTGTAACGAGGCAGGCAGCAGCAGTTTATCCCCAGCTCTGCAGTGAGTTGTTCCTGTCTCTGTGGCTCTGCTCAGGCTGTGTGTGCTCCCTCCCTGTGCTCCAGGTGCGGATCATCCCGCTGCAGCTGCAGCGCCTGTTTGCTCAGCTGCTGCTCCTGGACCAGCAGGCCGCCTCCACCGCCGACCTCACCGACAGCTTCGGCTGGAGCAGCCACGAGGTGCCAGCCCCAGCCACACACTCCTCCTACAGGGACCTGGAGGAGCCTCCCTGGATGGCAGGGAGAGGGAACTCTGCAGACCTCTGGAGAGAACATGTGGTTTTATTGCAGGGGTGGTGGGTGAAAAGGGCCTTTTCCTTCAGCCACCAGCCTGGGCTGAGGGGAAGTCCCAAAGAGAGAGAGAGGAGGGGTAAGCCAGGTAAGGTGAGAGCACAGAGGTCAGAGGTAAGAGGTGGGCCAGGTAAGAGAGGTAAAGCAAGAAGGGCAAGAACCTCATACATTACATATACATGTTATACATATACAATATGTATAATACTTATACATTACTTATACAATGCATTATATTTTTTTATGGGTTGAATATTCTAATTTACAGTGACCAACCCGTATGAGATACAAAACCTACAGACTTTGCACACAGCCTACAAGAACTGCTATATTTACCATACCACTCTGTATTCTAAATTCTAAAGGTGGATCTTCTAAGATAGATCTTCTTATCTATAACTGATACCTTGGCAGGATGGGATGGGGCTGCACCCTTGGGTCTCTTAGCGTCCCATTGTTTGTTACAGTCCCCATCTTCCTGCCTGCCATGATCACATCTTAAAGCTAGCTCTCATTTCTATTTCATTCATAGGTTTTATATTCTCAGTACCTCTTGCCAGGCAATCACATTTGTGAGCTTTTCCTGTCCCATCTTTCCCAACAGAGATGGGTTCTGGGAGTCTGATGTTTGGGTAATACCTTAAAATCCTTCAAGCTGCAGAGATGACATTGAATTGGGTCAGCCCCTGGTGTATCCTCTTGGATCTCCACATGGAGTCCATGGCAGTTGTTTACAGGGAGGAGCAGAAGATGATTGTTCTCTTAGATACAATTCCAGTTGCTTTTCCTTTGTTTTTACAGGAGTGTTTTTCCAACAGGCTTCTTGTCCTCAGATACTTGGATTCTTACCCAAGTTGAACTGTGTCAGTCAGAGATTGTTCTAAATCTAGGAAGTGGCTTCAAAATGACAGAGAGCAGGTTTAAATGGAATATTGAGAAGGAATTGTTCCCTGTGAGGATGGGGAGGTCCTGGCACAAGGTGGCCAGAGAAGCTGTGGCTGCCCCTGGATCCCTGGAAGTGTCCAAGGCCAGGTTGGACAGGGCTTGGAGCAATCTGGGGATAGTGGAAAGTGTCCCTGCCCATGGCAGGGGGTGGAACAAAATGATCTTAAAGGTCCTTCTAACCCAAACCACTCTGAAATTCTATGATTCTACCCAAGTGAAAGTGTCTTAGGTGGGTTGTAGCATAACCAAATTAATAATAACAAGAATAAAGGTAGTACTTCACTACTCAAGGAGTAGTCGTTGAGGCTCTGGGACACTTGCTGTATTATTTTTAAGCCATAAGCCAAGCAGAGCAGTGTTCCATTCCTTCCTCTCTGGTTTTCCTCCTGCAGGAGATGAGGCAGCACGATGTGCAGGAATTGAACAGGATCCTGTTCAGTGCTCTGGAGACTTCCCTCGTGGGGACGTCGGGGCATGACCTCATCAACCGCCTGTACCATGGCACTGTTGTCAACCAGATTGTTTGCAAGGAGTGCAAGAACGTCAGTGAGAGACAGGTAAAGCCAGGGATCTTCCACTGGGGGGGTTCTCTTCAGGCTGTTGACTTTAAATCTCTTTGCTTTTAAAGTCTAAAAATAACGTCATCCTTGTTCAGTGCCGTGTTGAATCCAGGACTTTGAGTCTTTGGCTGCACTTTCTAAACAAGAGATAAAAGACCCAAATGCTTTGCATCTTCTGAGTAGATGGTAGATGTAGTTAGCACAGAGTGCAGTGAGGTAACAGCAAAGCATATCTTGACAGTCTTCCATGTTCTTTGTAATTTAAAAAAATCATTTTTTAACAATTAATTTCTGTGATGGTCTGAGGGCTTTTTGCCTGTGACTGTGATGATGTGATGAATAGGATGGATATCTTTCTAACAACCACCAACTTCACCCCTCAGAACCTCGTTTCTTGTTGTCCTTTCTGCACAGGAAGATTTCTTGGACCTCACAGTGGCAGTGAAAGGTGTGGCTGGCTTGGAGGAAGCCCTGTGGAACATGTACGTGGAAGAAGAATACTTTGAGAATGACAACTTGTATCGATGTGGAGCCTGTGATAAACTGGTTGAAGCTTCAAAGGTAACACCTTGGGGCAGGATGATGTAGAGTTAGATGGGTTTATTAGGAAAAAATTCTTCCCTGTGTAAGTGGGGAGGCCCTGGCACAGGGTGCCCAGAGAAGGTGTGGCTGCTCCATCCCTTGAAGTGTCCACGGCTGGGCTTGGAGCAACCTGGGATAGTGGAAGGTGACTCTGCCCACTGCAGGGGGTGGCACAGGATGGGTTTTAAGGTCCCTTCCAACCCAGACTGTTCTGGGGTTCTATGAAACCTCAGCAGGGATGTCAAGAAAAGCTCCTGTGGCTCATTTCCCAAATGTTGTTGCAGTTTTTTGTCCCTAACATTGAGTGTGGTGTAATTTGGAGAGTTGTTGACTCATTCATCACCTCTGCTGCACCTCGCTCTGGGCACTTTGAAAGGACAAGTTAGAGCATAAAACAATAACGTGCAATGAGAGAAATCATGGAAACTCACTTCTGGAGAGCCCAGATGAGAGAGAACAATGAACAGCTCTGTGCAGGGGATGGGATCTGCTGCTGTTTTTGTGGAGAGAAGCAGACTCAGGCTGTTGGTTCACTCTGCCCTCTTTGGAGCAGCAGAGCTCCTTGGCCTCCTGCAGGGTGGGTGAAGGCCAAACCCTGCTGCCCTCTGGATGTGGAGGGAATAGTTCAAAGGGAAGCTGAGGTCAGGCCAGGTTAATCAGTGACTTGGGAGTTCAGGGACACTCAGCAGTGCCTCACGTGCCTTGTGGCAAGGGCTGGCTGGAGTTTAGCTGGGCTGGGTTCAAGGCAGTACAGGGTGAGTTTTGTCTGCCTCTCACAAGTGCTCATCCATGCAGGAGGAGAGTGGGAGCCCTGAATTTTGGTAGGAAATCACAGTGCTGGGGGTTGCCAGGCTGTGGATGCAAATGGAATTGCTAATTCAGGGGATTTTGTGAACCCTGTGTGTGTTCCTGTTACGGATGTGCCAGCGGACAGGAGGATGGAGGCATTGGAGAGGCTCAGAATCGTGGCCATGGAACCCACACCTGATGTCACAGGTGGTACAGGAGGGTTGGTTTTACTTCCTCACGAGGATTCTTGATCTGCTCACCCATCAAGTGCTTGGATCTGGATTAATCTGGAACCATTGAAATGGATTATCCTGGCTTTCCTGCCTGGAGGATGCTCCCCTGTAGAAATGAGGGAGACTTTAGCTCCTGGTTGTTGTGTGACTGCCTGTATAGAGCCCATGGGCTGTGGAAATGTCATTACTGACTGGAATTTCACCTTTCTGTCCTTTATTTGCTATGGCAGGATCAAGTGTGGGGCTGGTGATCACCAGTCCAGGAGGATGTGGGGCTCAACAGGGGAGAAGATCTGGGTCACTTCTAGGTTGTGTATTTGGAAGGGAAATTGAGAATTAGTGAAGACATTTCAAAAATGAGGGCACTGGTCTTCTCTCTCTGGTGGTAACAAAGCTTTGGTGAAAAAGGATTTGACCACAGCAGGGTGGGAGCACAATTTTGTTCTAAGTCTGTGCTTAAAGTGTTTTTTAAATCCCTTCCCAGTCTGCCAAGCTACGCAAGCTGCCTCCCTTTCTCACCATTTCCCTCCTGAGGTTCAACTTTGACTTTGAGAAGTGTGAGAGGTACAAGGAAACCAGCTGCTACACCTTCCCCATCCAGATCAACCTGAGGCCTTTCTGTGAGCAGGTGGGCATTGCTAACATTTGTTAAAAGTTTCTGTATGCTCGGCAGAGAACCCACAGCTCAAAGTTTCCTTTTATTTTGCATTTTGTCAGGTATTTGAGTAACTTTGTGGTGTCCTCCTTCATTTTTGGACTGAGCTCCCTTGTAGCTACAAGGGGAAGGGTAAAATAATTACCCGAAAGTTATTGAACCTTTCCTTGAGAGGAAGATTATTTTCTGGAAGTGGAAATGGAAATTTATTTTTGTGTGGTTATTCTCTGATAGCATCATGTATAAATTGAGCTTTATGTGCTTTAGGTGCCTGTAGTTATTCCATTTTTCTTATGAACCTGTGTTTTTATTCATAAAGATGTTTCTGGTTATAAACTGAGCTATGCCATTGCTTGATGACAAATTTTGATCCTTAAACAACCCAACAGAGGTACTGTTATGGAACAGACATTTTTCTTCTCGAAGTATAGCAATGCAAGCTTGGAAATTTCTCAGTGTTTGCATTTAAGGAAGGCTTTTCCCCCCTGGCCCAGCTTTAGTGTTTCTAAGTATTGCTTCTTTTCTCTCTCCTCTTTTAAACAAAATAAGCTTGGTTGTGAACAAACACTGAAATTGAAAATATTTTGAGTTTGCAGTATGGTTTAATAACACAGATTGCCCAGGGAAGCTGTGGCTGCCCCATCCCTGGAAGTGTCCAAGGCCAGTTTGGACAGGACTTGGAGCACCCTGGGCTAGTGGAAGTTGTCCCTTCCCCTGGCAGGAGCCCAGATAAATTTTAGGATCCGTCCAACCCAAACCATTCTGGGATTTGATGATTTATCAGCCTGTGCCTTTGCTCTGTGGCTTGTGCCAGTCCTTTCTTGTGTCCCCAGCCCTCAGAAGCCATTTCAGTCTCTGCACATACAAACACACACTGAGAAATGTCTGAAGTGATGCTGAAGGTGTGAAGCTGTCCTTGTGTGAGAGACTGACCTCAGTTGTTGTTACAATTATTGTTTTTCTTTTTAAAGACTGAAATGGATGATTCAGAGTACATGTATGAGCTCTTCTCTGTTATTATACACAAAGGTGGCTGCTATGGAGGACACTATCATGTTTATATCAGAGATGTGGATGAATTAGGAAACTGGCAGCTCCAAGTAAGTCCCAAAGGCTTTTGTTCCTTGCTTTCGAGGTTGTGCTTTTCAGAAAAGTGTTAAGTGCTAGTGGATAAATGTGCATCCAAACTTAATTAATATTTTAAAGAGGTTTTGTGTGTCTTGCCTCACTGATAAAGGCAGTTTATCAGAATGTCCTTCACACTCTGAAATTGTGCACGATGATGTCAGCACAGAACAGTCCTCTAATTGTGTGTGAAACCACAATATTTGTGAGTGTCTTTCTTACCCAGGAGGAAGAGGATGGGCTGATTGAAGAGAGGGCTTTAAGAGACACTGAGAATGCCAAAGAAACAGAAGATCCACTGGCAGTCTTGAAAGGGATTTTATCAGAGGTATGGTATGTAAGGACTTCATTGCTTTGGTTTTGGAGCTGGGGAACCTGCAAGGGGTTGGTGTTTGTGAGGGTGGGCAGCCTTAAGTGTCCAGGCTGAACTTGGTGTGAGGCATTTAAAACTTGGTTTTAGTATTAGCAGTGGCTCTTGGTACAGACAGCTTTTGGAGTATTTCTAAAGCTGCTCACCAAGGCTGTTGCAAAAGGAATCAGAATATCCAGAGCTGGAAAGGACCCACAAGGAGCACTGATCCAGCTCTTGGCCCTGCACAGACACCCCAACAGTCCCACCCTGTGCATCCCTGAGAGTGTTGTCCTGGAGCTCTGGCAGGGTTGGGAATGTGCCCGTTCCCTGGGGAGCCTGGGCAGTGCCCAGCACCCTCTGGGAGAAGAACCTTTCTCTGATATCCAACCTAAACCTCCTCTGACACAGCTCCAGATGAGGCTACAGCAGCTTATTAAAAACCAGGAATGATTAAAACACTTCAAAATTGGCTTCTCTGTGTTGACGCCCTTGACTTTTGTAGCCTTTGTTACCTTAGTTTTTCATTTCTCTGCAGGAAGAAGCTAAACAAATTCCTGTGGATCAATTAGGACAGAAATTACTGGAGAAGAAAGGGGTGTCCTGGAATAAGAAATACAGAAAACAATATGGAGCATTACGAAAGGTAACCACAGGTTTGCTGGTTTTGGTTTTAGATATGTTTTAATAATCCTTTGTATTCTTATTGAGTAGTCAGAAGGATGATAATTCAGAATATGGACCCTTGTGCAAGGGGAGGTTTGTAATGTGAATTAGCAGGCTGGGAAACATAAAATTCCCAAGGAATTGTCTGCCTGAGACTTCGTGTATTTTTCTTTCCCCAGTAAAACAATTTTCCAATTGATTGCTGTATTTTATGATGTCTTAAGGAAAATACTTCAGCATTTGTATTGTAGCTGGGTGGAAAACTGATGTTTGCTTGTTTTTCGAAGGGAGCTACCTGCAGTTTCCACAGGAAATATGTAAATGCAGGTGTGTAGTATAGATGTGAGGCTTTTACAGAGGTAAACTGAGAAAATACATGGGGAAGCACCATAAAATGAGGGTTGAACTAGTGGGGTTTGTGTTTCACTTTGAGGAGAATCAGAGGGAGCAGCTTAATGCAGGCTGTTGCATTTAAAACTTGGCATCTTCTTCATCCTGTCCTTGCTTCCCTTTCAGTATTTGCAGAATCATCCTCAGATATTCCAGCTGAGTCCTGATGGGAATAAGGTCGGCCTGAAGGAAACACACAAGCTCCTGTTCAGGCTGGATTCTCATGGGCAAAATTTCCAGAGCCTTGCCCAGAAAAACAATGTCCAATGGAACTGTGAGAAAAACCCCGCAAGGCCAAGGGCTACTTCTGCTGGGTGCCACTGGTTTGATCTGAATGATTCCAAAGTCCAGCCCATCAAGGAGAAGGATATTGAGAAGCAATTCCAGGGTAAAGAGAGTGCGTACATGCTGTTCTACAGAAAAGCTCAGCTGAAAAGGCCCCCTGAAGGTACACAAAGCTCATCTGGAGATTCTCTGGGGGCTTCCTGCTTTGACATTTTTTTCTGGAGGGCTTTTTTGTCCTCTCCCAAGTTTTATTTTCTCCAGTTTTCCATAGTTATCATTTGAAAAAAGAGTTAAATGACGATATGAGGAGGTGGTGACCTGTTAATTGGCTGTAGCTGACTAATTTTTTTTTACCTTGCTCCACAAGTAATGGCAGAGCATCAGCTGAAACAAGTACAGGTTGTTGTTAATGGCATTTACGTGTTAATTTCCCTTAAGGAAAGGTTAATTGGAAGGAGTAAAAGCATTTGTTTGTTCTTTATATCATCTTGCAGCTGTTTTCAGTGATTATTGTATTATAATGTCTCCTTGATCACTTTTCTTGTTTGCCCAACTACATTTTAAACCTATATTTTTTTGTTTCAGCACGAGGAAATCCAAGGTACCAAATTCCTGAGCACCTGCTGAACGAAATGAATGCTGCTAATACAGAGCTGCAAAAAAAGAGGTATATTGGTGTCACTGCACTCAAACAACTCCCATCTGCAGGACTCCCAAGGGATCCAAAAGGAAAGGAATTGTTTGAGCAGGGTCAGAACTGAAATGGCTCAATGCCAGAGAGGTTAATTGAAGAATATAATCTCTATATCCATATTCTGCTGGTTCCCTGCCTTCCCTGTTAGCAGACAGAATTGCAAGAGAAACGTACTTACAGTTTCAGATTGTAGCATTTTCTGGTGAAAGTCACAGCAATTCTGGGAGGAGAGTGGAATCCATTATCTTTACTGTGTTTTTTATAGAGGGAGTTCTCCTCTGGGAGAAGGACTTGGTTGACAGTGAATTTACAGATAAGTGATATTCTCTGCCAGAAAAGTGAAGAGCTTGTGGTATTCAGGTTGGACAAAACTTTCCCTTGTGTTGAGGGACACAGGTGCTAATACACCTGAATCACAGTTAAGATATCAAAATACAGACACAAGAGTGACAGTTTATGGGATATTTCACACAGGATTGTGGCTGCCCCATCCCTGGGAGTGTCCAAGGCCAGGTTGGACAGGACTTGGAGCAGCCAGGGGTAGGGAAGGTGTCCCTGCCCATGGCAGGGGGAGAGCTGCATGAGCTTTAAGTCCCTCCCCACCCTGGGATTCTGTTTCTGAGTGAATTCCACTCCTTTGTTTTTTTTTAAATGTTTGCTGCTACAACTAGGGACAGGTATAAAGGAGGAAGGGATGTGACAGGGAATTTAGCCCTGGGGGAATCAGTTCCAGGACAGCTACACAGAAATACCTGTTTGGTGTTAAATTCACCAGTTTGTTGTGTTCTTCTCCCAAAGAGCTGAATGTGACTCAGCAAACAATGGCATTGATTTACATCTCCACCTGAGTTCCTGCTATAAATTCCACAATGGGGCTTTGCATCCTTCACTTTCTTGGAAAGAGAGCGTGGTGGATTTGACTATTGACAGAAGGAAAACGCTGGGAGACCTTCGACAGGCAGCGTTCCAGGTACCTGCTCTATCAAATAAACTCAAACTTCATTTTTACTTGAGTCAGTGCAGCCTCTGCATATATATTTATGCTGCAATCTTTGTGTCAAGGAGAAGTTTTCAACAGTAAATGGAGTTCAGGAGGCTAAAAACTTAATATGAGTTTACACAGGAGGAAAGAGTGGTGTGGGGTCTGTTCTTGAAGCCAGGACATGGCTGGAATTTCAACTATGGAGACTTGAAAGTTCACATGAGCTAATTAATTATATTTGGGCAACATTTAGCATGGCCATGGATTGACACTGCAGAACTCCAGGCTTATTCTTAATATTTCATTTTGTGGCAGAGTTGTCTTTGTCTTTTCAAGGAGTCTTTCCAAGTAAGTGTCACCAAGTGAGCTTGGGAGCCAGGCTGTGGCAGCTTTCAGCAGATTGTAATTATTGTGAGTGCTGTGAGTTACTGCTCTGTGTTACTTTACATCATTTTTCTGGTTGTTTTTCCCAATTAGATGTTGGAGTCTTGGGAAGGGGACATGGTTCTCAGCATGGCCAAGCCTTTACCAGCAGGATTACACCTGTACCAGGTGCTTGATGGTAAGAGCACTGCCTGCCAGGCTTCCATGCTATTGCTGTATTTTAATTCCTGCACACATCAAAGATTTCATCTATAAAACCATCCTGGACATGTGTATTGCTGAACACTCTTCCAGCTCAAACTCATGTTAAGTTATTTAAATTATTTATTTTACTCTTATTGGTGGAATGAATAATTTTGAGACTTTGCTGTGAAATCTTTGTTGTGAAATGCAGTGAGACTGCAGATCTTAAGCAAGTTAAGCACATTTGCTGACAAGAATGTATCAGTCTGTGTCTTGCCCTTGATTTGCTTGTGGATGTTTGCTTTCATAGGATTGGCCTAATAGGTGGAGGAGAGGATAGAAGAGAGGAGCCAGGGTGACATCAAAGGAAAATGTAGGTTAGACTTCAGCTGAAGTAGGAATTTTGTAAAGGGAAATGCTCACATAAAGAGTTCATTAATTTATTAAGGGTGCATCAGTTTTTCAAATCGTCATTTTTGTCTCCAGCTTTGCTTTGTTAGACAATTCTAAATGTCAGTCTTTATAAACTTAGTAATTTTTAAATTTTATGTTCTCTGTGCTCAGCTTCAGAAAATCAGTGTTGAACCAGAACATAACACAACTCTACATAATGTTGACATCAAAATGGACACTCAGAACTGCTCTAAATATTCCCCCCCCCTTCTTGTACAGTTCTTTAAGTGCAGTGACTTGTAAAAACTTGCTGTCCCTGTTTGTATGTTTAATGGGGAGCAAGAACTTGATGATTTTCTGCTGTTTTTTAGGAGATGAGCTGACCCTGGATGGCATTGGGCTGGCTGATGGAGCAGACATCTTCGTCTGGAATGGGAAAGAGGTAAAGGAACCAAGCACTTCCTTCCTTGTCAGCTCTGAAGAAATAAGACTGTGCAAGGTTTCCTGGAAATCCTGTGCTGCTTTTGTAATTTTCCATTTTCCTTCTAATATTAAGGCTCCTGCTTAACCTGGAAGTGGTTGTGAAGCACAGCATTTTATTCTGTCTCTCTATTGGAATAAAATGCTACTTTAAAATTATTTTTATTGTAAAAGTATCCATTTTCTTTTGGCTTTCTTAAAAAAAAAAAAATACCCCAAACCAAACAAAACCACCCAAACAGAGTAATAACAGAGTAGTAACAGACTACTGTAGTAACAGAGTCAGGGTTTGTCTTGGGTTTATTTTTGGTATAGTTTTTTCTATTTCAGCGTTTGTGTCACTAAATTTTTTTCAGCAAGGAACTTAGGTTGAATATCAGATCAAGCCTTTAAAACGTAAAGTCACAATGTTCAGTCACATTTGGGTAATTCTTTAATGTCCTGAGGGGCTAAATTCCTGTGTTCTAGATTTTGCCAAGTGTCCACTGGTTTCCCAGATGCTATTACCATGGAATGGTTTGGGAAGGGACTTAAGGATCTCATTCCACCCCCTGCCATGGACAGGGGCACCTTTCACTATCCCAGGTTGCTCCTGTTCCAGCCTGGCCTTGGACACTTCCAGGGATCCAGGGGCAGCCCTGATGCTCTGGACAACTTTGTGCTTTCTCCTCCCACCACCTGTGGGTTACTCTGGTTGTTCATTCAGCAACAATTTGGTTTGTTTGTGAGGGGGGAGCGTGTCCGTTTTCGGTCTCAATTTTCTCCCTGCCCAGTCTCTCCTGTATTTTCTGGATCAGCCCCAGACAGAGCTGCCATTCCTTGCTCCTTTCCCTCAGGTTGGAGGCACCAAGGTGCTGACGGGCCCCGAGCACGAGCCCGTGGTGCTCAGCGTGCTCCGCCTGGCCGAGCACAACGAGGGCAAGGGGCAGCACTTCAGCGAGGCCCAGCACGTCTGCTCCTGCAGCACCAGCCTGGGGCAGCTGCGCTCAGCCTTGGCCCCAGCCGGGGGCATCATCCTCAAAAATGGCCCTGCAGCAGACAGAGAAGCCAAGAACTGGCAAGTTTTCCATGAGGAAGACATGAAGGAAACAGTCCGAAGTGTTGGGCTCAGGGACGGGTGCTCCGTGCTGATCTTAGACAGCCATGACCAGAGGTAAGTAACCTTTTTGGTTATGATTAAACAAAAAAAAGCAGTTTTGGCAAAACCTTTTCGTTCAAATTATGCTAACAGCATATCTTCTTGTAACTAATTGTCACTTTGAGCTTACAGATACAAGTATTTTCATCTTAAGTTTTGGAGACAGTTATTTATCAGCTGTTAGATTTTTTTTTCTTGCCCTCAAAGTGCAGTCACAACCTTTGATTTACACTTGCAAAGGGGAAAAAACCTGGTGGGAACAACTTACGCTCAGTGAATCCAACGCTGCCAGGAGCAAATTTGTGGAAACAAAGAGAGCTCAGGTCAGAGTCATCAGCTGCAGGCAAATGGATTTTAGGGCCAGTGGTAAATCATATTACACAGCACAAGTTTGTTTAATAGAGAGAAATCTGTGTGCAATGCATTGTTGATGGCTGTGGGACAAAGAAAGGAGCTCCATACTGCCACCTTGAGTGAGGATCTGTAACTGAATGTGGCACTTCGCAAATGCTTTCTCTGTTTTTCATGTTTATTCTCTTTCGTGACAAGCAAAGATATATTTAATAGGAAAAAATAGAGAAAATGCTTTAAAAGGCCTCTGCTAAAGCATGAATGACATAATTTGCCTTGAAAATAGTCCCATGACACTCTGTGCTCCCTGAAGCCTCTGCTCTGTGAGATGCCTTCACTATGAACGACTTTGGCATCCGTTTATTTGGGAGCTGTGCTGGGGAGTGATGTAGCCCTGCCTGTGTTTAGTTTTCCTGTCTCTGACTGTCTTTGCACTCTTGATTCCCACAGCTTTGTCAACGTGGCAAGTGGGAATTTGACTGCCTTCACCTATGACATCAGCTGGCTCCAAGTGAAAAACTTCTGTGGGATGGAAGAGGAGGAGAAGCAAGTTAAAATCACTGCCACTATTGAAACAGTAAGGACTCTGCTTTCCTGAGCAGCTTGGCCACTGCACTTGGCCCAGCTTATTTGATTTAGCCTCAGGGCTGGAGTTTTCCCTGCTGAAATTAGTGTCCAGCTCAGACTTACAATCCCTGGGATATTTGCAGGTGGCTTAAACCAGTGCAGTGTTTTAGTGTCAAACAGTTTTCTCTTTGGACCATCCCACGAATGGAAGTTTGAGATGGTGTCAGTAACCAAAGCTAAAAGAGGAGGGGAGGATTATCTTTGTGCACTGGCACTTGAACAGGCAGGGTTGTTGGTGCCATTCCAGGCTGGAGGTGTTCATATCCCTTGTAATGTCCCTGTCTTTTAGGTGATGGCAGATATCAAAATGAAAGCGATCCGGGAGCTTCAGCTGGAGGAGGAGCTGGGTGAGTGTTCAGCTGCTTTATCAACCTGCTGATGTTACATTTTACTGGCTTTTGAGTGGGTTTAGTGGTAGAATTTTCCTTTCAGTTAAAGAATAAAAGCTGAGACTGTTGGAGTCTTGAGGAGTCTACCTCCAGTTACAGTTTTGATGTCACAGAGGGACAAACCTGTTGTAATTAATCTTAAAGGTGTTACTTGTCTGAAATTTTGAGCCAAATCCTATTTTATTCCTATTTGAATTACTTAATACTTCTCTTTTTCCTGCCCTTTTTGCTGCAGCAAATGAGAGCTGTCTTAGACCTGTTAGTGGCAATGGGAAGCTTCTGTCTCCAGGTAAATTGATTTATTGTATCACTGTTCTGTAAGAAATTCACTGGGGAGATTTGGAGCCTCTGTTTGTCCTTTCCTGGGAGAAGTACCCACACATAATTCCACTGATTCCCAGGCTTAACTGAACCAGTTGTGTGTGGGGCTTTTTTTCCAGTTTTAAAGTTAATTAACAGTACCAATGCCAAGATGGGGGTTAAACTGAAATGTTCAGCTTGGTTTTGTTGCTTACATCCCTAATCCACCTCTGCTCCTGATGGACTCTGGGAGAGCTCCATGCCTTTGTTCTCCTCATAGGACACTCACAAATCTGCAGTCAGGGCTGAGCAAGTCAACCTCCCCAGAGGGCACTGAAGGGTTTTAGCTTGCTCTGAGGATGATAAAATTGATGTTTTTATTTGTCCTCCCTGAAGTGCCTGAGGATTACACAGTCAAGGAAGCAGAGCTGAAAATGGGAAGCTTGCTTGGGCTGTGTCGTGGGAAAGCTCCAACTTCCACTCAGGTACAGCAGTGTGGGATGGGAGGAACCTGGTGCAGTGACTCTCCTAAAGAGAATAAAAGAAAAAAAAGGGGGTATATTGCTCTTGGAATGTGCAAGTTGTAAATATCCCAGAATCTCAGAATGATTTGGGTTGGAAAAGACCTTAAAACTCATCCAATTCCACCCCCTGCCATGGGCAGGGACACGTTCCACTATCCAGGATGCTCCAAGCCCTGTCCAACATGGCCTTGATGTGCAGGGGAAGGAGTAATTGTGCATTTCTAGAGACCAGGGGTGGCTAATGAGGATCTGCTGATGGCTGTAACTCTTTGCCTTCTGTGCTATTTTGGTGCTGTTTGATGACATTCTTGCCACAGGACCTGTTCTTACGCTTCCATATTTATTCTGATAGTTTGCATTTGGATTTTCAGCTCTTCCTGTACTTCATGGTTGGGAGTGACCAAAACTACAGCCCTGAGATGGAGATAGTTGTGGAGGAGACTGCCTCTGTCAGAGAGGTAAGGCTGGCTGCTCCCAAGCTCCTGGACAGCATTCCTTGCACAGAACTGAAGGCAGAGGCGTTGGGAAGAGCCATGCACAGAGTGAAGGCAGCTGTGGTGCCACCAGTCCAGTGTTGAATTTGCAGCTTTGATTTTTTTAAAAGGCGCATCTGCAAACTCTGGGGCAGAATTTGTTCAAGTAAAGGAACAGTCTGACAGCACATGTTTATTTTTCTACCAGTTTGGAAAAGCTGGCTCAGCTGATGTGGTGAATTTCTTGCCTGAAAACCATCTCATCTGTGAAGGGTTTAATATACAGCCCAAATACATCCTCTCTCTTTAGTTATGTGGTTGTAAGAATTGACCAGCACTCGGTCACTTTTTGTGTCAGAGAATTGTAACATAGATTTGCTGAAAGATTTATTTCCCATCTTCAGCATTGACACGACTCTCTTCTGTGTTTAATTTTTCAGTGTCTCAATTTAATGCTGGAGAAATGTGGATTATCAGGTTAGTTGTGTTATTTATGTATTTTTAAAGGATTTTTTAATATTTTTAAGACAGCTCTTCCTACCCTAAACCTTGTCAATTTTTTCAGTGATCTGTGTGTCATTCTAATGTGAGGAGGGGAAAGAAATCTAAACGTCAAGTCTTTGTAATAGAGTTTTTTATTTTAAAGAGCTTTTCATAGATTCAAATGATAATTTGACAGATGGGAATTCCTTCTCTTTCCACTGAAACTGGGGAAGATAATTAGATAGGTGAAGAAGAGAGATCTGTGCAAATAAAAGATTATTTTCATACAGCAAGAGGTCAGGGGATGATGAAAGTGATAATTAATTTAGTCAGAGGTGTGTTTAAAATGCAAATAAAAGTAAAGAACAAAAGAAAAAGGACCCTTGACACTTCCTAAGAGTTTTGTAATATTTTCCCACACTGGCATTATTGACTAATTAGTTTTCTGCGTGTATCTTTTTGGGTTTTGGTAGGTGACAACTGGCATTTGAGGAGGCTTGACTGGTGCTATGAAGCAGGGGAAGCATTAAGTCAGGAAGTAAGAGGAGCCTGTTTTAATCCACTGGTTCTTTGCTCCCTGGGGAGAAAGGCAGGTGTGGGCTGACAGGGATCCTGTGCTTTCTCTACCTGCAGAATGCCACCCTGAAGGAGCTCAACGTTTGCAGAGGAGACACTTTGGTCATAACTGAAGGAAAGCTTCCAGAAAAGGTAAAAGGAGAGTGTGGGCAGTGTTTGGAGACTTGGAATCCCAGAGTGGTTTGGGTTAGGAGGGACCTTAAAGCTCATCCAGTGCCACCCTGCCATGGGCAGGAACACCTTCCACCATCCCAGGTTGCTCAGAGCCCTGTCCAACCTGGCCTTGAACAGGTTGTCCCTTGCAAAACTGTAGCATTGTTATTTTTACACCACCACCGTGCTCCCCACTAAATCACATCCCAAACTGCCACATCCACACATTCTTTGGACACTTCAGGAGTGGTAACTCCACCATTTCCCTGGGCAGCCTGTTCCAAAAGCTTAGTTTTAAATAAACCCTTTCTCTCTTCCTGTGCTAAAGGTGGAATTTCTCCTTGTCTGCACACAACACTTGAGCCACCTGGTATTTTCTGTTCCAGGGTTTCCTGAAAATCCCCATCTGGTGGCTGAAGCCTTCAAGCCATAAGAAACATGGAGAGAATGCACAAACCCAGGTGAATGGGATCACCTGGAAGATGGAGGCTTTGCAGGTGTCTGCAGCAGCAGGTGAGCTTGGCCAGGCTTTGAAAGGAATCGTCTGTGGTTGCTCTTTGAGTCAAACCCAAATTTTAATCCAAAGCCTTAAAACCCTTCTGAAACCTAGGAGGGGCTGCATGAGTTACATCAAGGTTATGGTGAAAGGACCAACTCAGGAGACAGATGCAGTTTTGGACATAAATGCTGGATAATGCTGCTGTAGGGATGTTCCTCAGCTGGATTTGGTCAAAACCCCACTAAATTTTGTAACATGGGCTCTTTATTTGTCAGTCTCTGTACTGAAGGCAGTGGCAGCATTGTAAAGCATCTCCTTCATGAGCATAGAGGTGACTAGATTCAAATGCCAGTTAATTCCCTTCAGGCTGTGTTGCTTTTTGGGAAGCTGTAAAAGGAGGGATGGGTAAAGCTTGGATAGTATCAAACACCTTAAATGTCTGTTTGTTCTCCTAAAGGTCAAATCCAAAACCAGCCAGGGCAGCAAAATCAAGTGAGGGTTGAGAAGGGAGAAGAAAATGAAGTAGAAACAAGAGAATTGGAAAATGGGGAACAAATTGATCTTTCATTTTGTGTTAAAAGTAATATTCCTCTGGTGCTGAGTTGTGCTGCAGGGCAGGACCTCTCTCCTTGTAGAGATTTTCTTTGCATTTTTCTCCTTCTGCCCCATACCTTTTCTGAATTTCACTTTCTCCCCTGTTGATTTCAGTAGTGGAGCAAAGAGCAGTCTAGCTTTACTTGCAGTAGGTTTAACCAATAACTAACATTGTTTATCAGTGGGAATAACTGCTCCTAGTTCTGAAATTTGCAGTATAGGATCTGTATAGGAGCTGCATGGAAATTATCAGGATGTATTTTGTGTGCTGGATATGGCCATGGCAGGGGGTTGGAATGAGATGACCTTTAAGGACCCTTCCAACTCAAACCAGTCTGGGATTCCTGGATTTTCCAAGTGGGCTCCAGACTCCTCTAAGTGAAATGTGACCTCAAAGTGACTGTTATCTCTCAGGACTACACGAATCATGTTGACTCTTCCTGTTTTTTGTTTCTTCCTCCTCCCTTTCCCTTGTTTCAAAGCTCCAGCAGAGCCCACCCCCCCAGGCCTGGATCTCTGTTATGCTGGCAGGATAGAGATAGCAGGAGAGGCCTCTCTGGAAGATCTGAAGATGCAGGTTAGATGTTCTCCTGTGTTGGACTGTGCGGCAGCGCCGTGATGACTTGAGCTCTATTAACAGCTCTTTTTTTATTTCCTTTTCCCCTGTCTCCAGTCTGTTGTGCCATGGCATTTATGCCATGGTCACTGGTAAGTACCAAGAGGCAGCTGGAGCACGTGGCTCAGACACTCCCTTAGTGTCCCTGCTGTCCCCATCCTCCCTGTCACGTGTCCTGGCCCGCGGGAGCCTCGTTGCACTTCAGCTGAAGCTCTGCCTTGCAGCTTTTGTCTCCATTTCAGTGTAAAATCTCTCCATGGGAAGCACACACATAACAAGCACCTCCAAAAAGCCACTTCACCATTTCCACGTTATTCCTGTATTAGTTTTCTGCATCCTTTTTTTTTTTTATTTATTTCTGTATGTGGAACCTGATGAATGAAGAATTGCTTTGGGGTGCTCAGGTTTGACAGCCAGGAAGGTCTGGCTCATTGTGTTTGGCCAGGAACTAAAATACCTTTGTATGGTTTAAATACACTAGAAACCAAACCAAGCAAAACACCCCGAAAGAAAAAACTAAACCCAAACCCCACCCCAAACCCACAAAGATGTATAACCCAGTCCTACCAAAAGGCTCTGTGTGGTTTAAGCAGCTGATGGCTCTGAACTGCATGGGGAAGGATGTCTCACCTGGTTCTGCTCCATACCAACACTGATCTTTTGGGTATGACATCAGCTGTGGGCTCTGCCAGGCTACTGCTATGGGGAACTGTTTGCAGCTTGAACAAGGAGAACTGGCTGAGCATGGGAAGTGTTGCATCCTTGGGAAGGGCTTTGAGGAGCTCAGCACTTGGCCAGAGACTGGGGCAGCTATTGCAACAGCCTCATTCCCTCCCAGTTGTTCAAATTTTGGTTAAAAGAAAGAAATTGGGTACTTCGGAAATGGAAGCCAAGTTGAGAATCGTTGAGAGGGAGGGAAATCCAACTCCCTTTGAGGTTGAAAAGTGAATATTTTGCTCTTAGCCACAAGCAACAGCTGGTGTGGAATAAACTTCAATACCTTGCCCTGTTTTTTCAGAGTTAATCCGGTGGTTTTCTGTTTTTCCAGGGAGACTGGCTGCTAAAATTATTGACCAAGCATTTCTGTTTTTCAGGCTCTGACCTTACCCTGCTGCCAGGAGCAGGTTGTGCCCCTGCCCTCGTTCCTCAGAGCTTGGACAGTGGACAGCAAACGCCCCGGGAAGCTCCTCCGGGACAACAAGCGGAGACTCAGGTGGGCGTCCTGGGGAATGTGGGATGGATTGTGGGGAGCTTCAGCAGCTCAGTCTGGCTTGGAAAGGGTCTTAAAGATGAGCAGTCCCATCCCTGCCAGGGGCAGGGACACCTTCCACTGTCCCAGGCTGCTCCAAGCCCCAATGTCCAACCTGGCCTTGGACACTGCCAGGGATCCAGGGGCAGCCACAGCTGGAATTGATCACAGGAAGGAATTGATCACTTCCCTCAGAGGGATCAATTCCTTCCCAATATCCTGTCTATCACTGCCCTCTGGCAGTGGGAAGCCATTCCCCCTTGTCCTGTCCCTCCATCCCTAGTCCCAAGTCTCTTTTTAGCTTTCCTGGAGCCCCTGCAGGCACTGGAGGGGCTCTGAGGTTTCCCTTGGAGCCTTCCCCCCTGCAGATAAGCACTCCCAGCTCTCCCAGCCCTGCTCCAGAGCCATGCAGGCAATCTCTGTTCTGTTTTCAGTGACTACAGGCTGGGTGCCAGAGTAGAAATCTGCATAGAACCCTTGCAAGAAGAAGAGAATTTGGGGTAAGACCTCAAGGTCTTTATTTCTCATTTCTTACAGCTCTGCGTTTGAGGGAAGCCTTAACTGAGCAGCTTTTGACTTCAGGGCTCTCAGAATGTGGGAAAACCTTGGAAGCTCTTTATTGTTTTCCACAAACAAAGTGAGGGAGGGCAGGAGAAGGGAGGAAGCTGGGAATTCTGACAGCATGGCTCACAAGAATTTCTGTTCTCATCCTGCTGCCAGCCCCCACGAGCTGCTGCTGCGAGTCCAGATGGGAATACCAGGAGAGAGGGACTACTCTGACTCCCGGGATCTGGTGTGGGATATCTCCAAGGAATGCACCACCTGGGCTCTGAGGCAAAGAGTGGCTTCTCACTATTGTCTCCCTGTAGATAAAATTGAAATAGCCAAATACTTCCCTGAGAGATTTGAGTGGCTGCCAATATCTAGCTGGGTAAGATCTGGAATGACAGAATCCAACAGTTGTGTTGGAGAGGAGCACGTGTTGGTTTGGGCTGCAGTTGCTTAGGGATTGAATTTAAGGAGAATTCCAAACTCTTCTGCTTTGATTTTGTTCAGACACAGCAAATCTCCAAGAGGAAAAGGAGGAAAAAGCAGGAGAGTTTGCAGTCAGCACCTTATCACCTGAAGGATGGAGACATCATTGGGGTGAAGGTAAATTTCCCTGGATTTAATTGTTGCACAGGATCAGGTTCAGGCAATGTCCCGTTGGCAGTATCTTTGTCTCTTCCTGGGTTTTGTCTCATCCTGCTGCATTTCTGAGAGTACTGGGATGTGGGTTTGGACACTGCATTGTGTTGATAGGAAATTTCTTGCTGTTGCTGCTCCTTTTCCTTTTTCTCCTGGATCTTTTTTCTTCCCCTCATTTTTTGACTTTATTTTTAAATTCTGAGTAAAATCCAAGGAAGTGCCCTTTAAAAATCACATCACAGATACAAACCTGTTACATATTCTGGGTTACTGAACTATGACAGTTCTATTTCATGGTGTGAAAAGGAGTTACCCAGCAGAGCTCTGAGCTAGCAGCCAGGCTTAGTTAGAAGGAAAGACCATTCTGGCTGGGTTTTAGAGCAGTAGGAAAAAAAAAATGTCCTGTCCTTCTGTTTTAGCCTATTGGAAGAAACCCATCCCTGGAAGTGTTCCTGGCCAGGTTGGACAGGGCTTGGACCCACCTGGGATAGTGGAAGGTGTCCCTGCCCACAGCAGGGGTGGGACTGGATCATCTTTAATATCCCTTCCAACTCAAATGATTGCAATTCTAATTAAGTTGAAATTAATCAGTGCAAAACTAGTCAAAAGAAACAATCTGGAAATTTATTGTGTCAGTCAAGGAACAGCTGGGAAATAGTTTGACCTTCTGATTTGGATCTCTCCAATCCTTTTTCATAACAGAACCTTCTCCTTGATGACACCAAGGACTTCAGCACTGTCAGGGATGACATTGGGAAAGAGAAGCAAAGGCAGCTGGCTCTGGAAAAGAGGAAAAGGTAGTGAGCATTTAGTTTCATTTCTCCTTAGAAATATGCAAAGTGCTGCTTTTCAGGGAGGCTGTGGCTGCCCCATCCCTGGAAGTGTCCAAGGCCAGGTTGGGTGGGGTTTGGAACAACTGGGATAGTGGAAGGTGTCCCTGCCCATGGCAGGGGGTGGCACTGGGTGGCCCTTAAGGTCCCTTGAAATCCAAAGCATTCCATGAGTCAGCCTAATTGGATAATTTTTGAGGCCAGTGGTAGCTGGGTGCTGTCAGAGCACACAGTTCCAGTAATCCTGCAGGGAGCACTTGGATAACTCAAGCTCCTGGCTCTCAGTGTTCCTCCACTGAGCCTCATGGTTCTTCCTCCTGGAACACACTGTGGAGATGAGAATGAGCCCTTGGCTGGCCTGGCCTTGCACAGGCTGTTCTCAGAGCTCACTGGAACTCAGAGTTCAGGCCAGGCTCCCCCTGCTAAGGCCCAGCACTGAACATTAACTGTGTTACTTCTGTTTTCCAGCCGCCAGGAGCGTGTCCAGGATCCCTTTTTCCCCGAGGAGAAGTTCCCCACGAAGCCCCGAAAACCAGAAGTGGCTCTTTCCATCAACGTGGGGGTTTTCAGATAGCACCAGGAGCTGCTCTGCCCACACCACCCTGTTCTAACCTGGCCTGCAGGGCCTCAGCTCCAGCAGCTAGAGGGACTTTCCCAAAGTGTCAAGGATCCCCGAGGCACAAACTGGCTGTAGGATTCAGGATAACTCTGATTTTCTTCTGCTCTCTCTTGGGGAAGTGCTTTAAGGTCCCTTTCTCAGTGTGGTACTTACTCTCAGGCTGAGTGAATGCACTTTATGGAGGAGGAAAAGGATTAATATATTGTATAATCCCTCAGTGACTCTTTTGTAACCACCCAAAAGGCTTTGTTGGGTCAGATCTGACCTCTTGCACCATCAATACTGACAGTTAATGCAGTCATAATCATCTCTTTTTAGATTTTTTTCCCCATCTCTGATCACTGAAGTTGCTGCTGCTACCAGAATTTGCTTTTCTCTCTTTATCTCTAAACCTAAGTGTGTAGGAGCTGGAGTCAGCCCTAAGGATTAAGGAAATGTGGAAATCTCTGAGCAAAGTGTAGGAAATTGGCTCAAAAAGAGCCAGTCCAGGACCTCTCAAGATGTAAAACCTGGAAACCTTTTGTGATATGGAACAACAGGGATGTAATCTTAGATTTTGAAGTTTCTGGGGCTTGTTTTGTTGCCTGTAAAACTTCATTTTGCAGTTTCTAGGGCATTTTTGGGGTCCCTAAACTTCATTAACAGACAAAACGGTTGGAAACAAAGGACAGATCTGATGTTTGATCTTCAGTGGGTTTTACTGTACTCAGGAAAAGGGTTTGTATTTATTTTCAGTGCTCCTCTTCAGAGGAATCTCCCTCATTTCTCATCTCTCCAGCTGTTCTGATAGTCTGTTACATTGGAGAACCTGTTTCTCTTGGTGTCCTGAGTTGACTTTAAGCAGCTCAGTGAGATGGGCTCCAGGTCACAGGCTCTGAAGTATTAACTCCAAAGTGAGCCTGATTATCCTTAACTAAATCTGTGATAATGACCGGACAAAACACAAGTTTGCTGTTGGGGGCTGCAGTAAATATTTGACCTATTTGCTGCATGTGTAGATTTTGTAGTAGGAGCTGCCAAGTTGAGCAGATTCCTCAAATTTGGGCTAACGTGAGGTTTTTCATGTACCATTTATAGGTTAACACTATTCTGGTATTTCAGACAGCATAAAGGTGAAAACTGACACTCTGCCATCAGCAAAAAAAGAAGTGAAAAGCACCATGAAACACATGATTGTTACTTATTTCTTGGCATATCTTTAGAATTCAACAGGTGCTCCTGTGCTTTTTGGGGCTGATGCTCTGCAGAAGGGGCTCTTTAATGTCCTCACTCACTTGACTCCTGAAATCCCAGTTTCATGGATACGTTTTCTGCCCAAGGGGAGGGCAGCAGATGTTTTCCCATCTTCATTTGTGTTGCCTTCCTTCCATATCAGGTGTCCTTGGGTTCACAGCAGAGATCAAAGGTGCTGATTCCAAAGGTTTGTGTTCCCACATGGTTCCAGCCCACTGGATTTATTTGCTGTCGCTTTAGTTCCTCTGGTTCCTGCTGGAGAGCTGGACTGAGCTCAGCCTTCCCCTCTTGAATAACTCTGGTTTCTCCCTGAGAACACTGAGTTTGGAGAAATTGAAATGCAAATTCCAAGTGGGAATTTTGTGCCTTTGTTCAAGTGTAATGTAGCAGCGCCTGCACTGAACCAATCTTGGATTATCTCTAATGTTGGCTCAAAATGCAAGTTGTTTTTTTTTTTTCTTAAAACTCTTGTAGGCCATTCCACAGCAAAGAGAGTTCATGGAAAATGGGGCTGGGGAGAGGAAACATCTTTTGGAAACAGAGTCCTTGTGACTCTGGGTTCTGATGGTTATTTGCAAAGCTTGGAAAAGCTTTCATCTTTATTTTTCAAGTGTTCTTCACAAAATAAAATGTCATTTCTATCTGCCTAGTTGGGTCGTCTGTGGATGTCTCACTGGTTGGGAAGGGCACAAACTGGTTTCTGACACGAGTATTAGCTTTAATTTTCCAATGTTCTGAACCAACATTCTCATCTCTGGGGGAGGCTCCCCCATTCCTTGTGGCTCTTGTCTTTTCCTGAGGGCCCTGGCTCAGGGCTCTGAGTGCAGGAGCAGCTTTACTTTGTCCCATGCTTCCAATCCCTGTGGAGGAGGTACCAAGGATGGCAGAGAATGTTCCTCCATCAGGATACAAATTAAAGCCACTCTGGAGCCCTAGACTTAAAAAAAGCCTTGGGAAATTTTTTTAATCCCAGTTTTAATGAGTTGTTTGAACTGGTTATTTTGAGCAAGAGATTTTGACTGAAATTGGCAATTACCTTCTAGAGACTATTCAGCCACTTTCTGGGAAATAAACTTTTTTTTGGGGGGTGGGTGTTTTTTCGGGGTTTGGTTTTTTGGGGGTTTTTTGTTGTTTTTGGTTTTGGAGTGCTGTTTTTTTGTTTGTTGGTTGGTTGGTTTTTTATTTTTTTGTTTTGGTTTGGTTTTTTTGTCATCTGGTTCATCCCAGCTTGCTCAGACCTTTCTGGGATTCTGTACCTGGACACTGAGGGTTTCCAAGTACATGGAAATCTCCCAGAGTTGAGCTGAAAAATTCCTACACTTCACAGCGTCCTTCCTGACCCGTGTGGTGCAGAGTTCATGGCATTTCCAAGAGGTTTAGCAGGGTTAAATGGGATATTGGGAAGAAATCCTTCCCTGTGAGGGTGCTGAAGCCCTGGCCCTGGCTTTTGGTTCTTCAGTTAAATGGAGCTTTGCTTCCTCGGGGTGCCTCTGCAGGAAAATGAGCAAATGAGGCCAAATTTAAGCTCCCCCCTGAGATTCCTCCTCAGGCATCTCAGATGCTTCATAGACAATCAGTGGAAAAACCCAGATAAACCACACAAACCCAAAATAAACATCCCTCTTCCCCAGAGCAGCTTCTTCCCAGTCTTCTCGCTTCCTCTGAGACTTCTTCCAGTGCCCTGGGATGTGGGAGCTGTCAACACCTCCTGTTGTTCCCAGGATCATCAGATCCCAGAGTCAGAGCTTGTCTGGGAACCTCAGCAGCAGTGGGCTTGGGGGAAGGTAAAGTTCACCTCCCTTGAGCACCTGCAGGCAGGAGCCCAGGTGCAATTACCCCCTTGGCATTTCCAGCTTCCTTTTTGCTGGAAAAATGTCTTTGCCTGCACTGACACCAGATCGATTTGCTTTGTCATGCCACTTTTCAGTCCCAAATCTGATTCTTCCTTTACAGAAGGGTGTGGGTTGGATGGGAACAATGCTCCAGTGCCACCCCTGCCATGGGCAGGGACATGTTCCACTGTCTCAGGTGGCTTCAAGCCCCCATGTCCAACGTGGTTTTGGACAATTCCAGGGATCCAGGGGCAGCCACAGCTTCTCTGGGCACCCTGTGCCAGGGCCTGCCCACCCTCACAGGGAACAATTCCTTCCCAATCTCCCATCCAGCCCTGCCCTCTGGCAGTGGGAAGCCATTCCTTGTGTCCTGTCCCTCCATCCCTTGACCCCAGTCCCTTTCCAGCTCTCCTGGAGCCCCTTTAGGCCCTGGAAAGGGGCCCTGAGATCCTTCTCCTCTCCAGGTGAACACCCCCAGCTCTCCCAGCCTGGCTCCCTGCCCTCCTCTAGATGTGCTCCATATGGTCCCTGTTTTTCTTGTGTTGGGTACCACAAAGTCACCCTTTTAGTGATAAAGCAAAAAAAAACCCAAACAACCAGAACTTTTCCAAATACAATTCACCTCCCACTGACACACTATTCACTGCCTGTTGCACTGAGAGGCCTGGGGCATGGTTTTGGGGCTGTTTCTGGGGCTTTTGGGGCTGTTTCTGGAGGTTTTGGGGTTGTTTCCAGGGTTTTTTTGGCTGTTCTGGGGGTTTTTGGGGCTGGTTCCAGGGTTTGGAGGCTGCTTACAGCAGGTTTTGAGGCTGTTTCCAGGGGATTTGGGGGCAGTTTCTCAGGGGTTTTGTGGCAGTTTCTGAGGGGTTTTGGGGCTGTTTCTGGAGGTTTTGGGGTTGCATCCAGGGTTTTGGGGGCTGTTTCCAGGGTATTGTGGCTGTTCCCCAGGGTTTGGGGGCTGTTTCCGGGGGTTTTGGGGCTGTTTCCAGGGGCTTTAGGGGCTGTTTCCAGGAGCTTTGGGGGCTGTTTCCAGGGGTTCTGGGGCTCTTTCCAGGATTTGGTGGCTGTTTCCAGGGGTTTTGAGGCCGTTTTCGGGGCTTTGTGGCTATTTCCAGGGTTTGGGGGCTTTTTCCGGGGGTTTTGGGGCTGTGTCTGGGGGTTATGGGGCTGTTTCAAGGGGCTTTGTGGCTGTTTCTGGGGGTTTTGGGGGCTGTCGCTATGGTTTTTGTGGCTGTCTTTGGGGTTTTTGGGGGATGTTTCCAGCCATTTGGGACTGTTTGGGGGTGTTTTGGGGCTGTTTCCAGAGGTTTTAGAGCTGTTTCCGAGGGCTTTGTGGCTGTTAACAGGGGGTTTGTGGCTGTTAATAGAGTTTTGTGGCTGTTTCCGGAGGCTTTGGGGCTGTTTGCGGGGTTTTGGGGCTGTGTCCGGAGGTTTTGGGACTGTGTCCGGGGGTTTTGAGGCTGTGTCCGAGGTTTTGGGGCTGTTTGCGGGGTTTTGGGGCTGTGTCCGGAGGTTTTGGGACTGTGTCCGGGGGTTTGAGGCTGTGTCCGAGGTTTTGGGGCTGTGTCCGGGAGTTTTGGGGCTGTGTCCGGAGGCTTTGGGGCTGTTTGCGGGGTTTTGGGGCTGTGTCCAGGGGTTTTGAGGCTGTGTCCGGAGGCTTTGGGGTTGTTTCCGAGGTTTGGGGGCTGTTTGCGGGGTTTTGGGGCTGTGTCCGGGGGTTTTGGGGCTGTGGCCGGGGGGTTTGGGGCTGTTTGCGGGGTTTTTGGGCTGTGTCCGGAGGTTTTGAGGCTGTGTCCGGAGGTTTTAGGGCTGTGTCCGGAGGCTTTGGGGCTGTGTCCGAAGGTTTTGGGGCTGTTTCCGAGGGTTTTGAGGCTGTTTCCGGGGCTTTGTGGCTCTTAACAGGGTTTTGGGGCTGTGTCCGGAGGCTTTGGGGCTGTGTCCGGAGGCTTTGGGGCTGTGTCCGGGGGTTTTGGGGCTGTGTCCGGAGACTTTGGGGCTGTTTCCCGGGTTT
>JBBMKD010000002.1:5281707-5301912 GCA_037834095.1 Argya squamiceps
CACGCGCCGCGCGGGGGACGCCGGGAGCGCCGGGCCGGGGCCGAGCGGGTCCCTCCGAGATCCCGGTTCGAGCCCCGGTCCCGGTCCCGGCCCCGGTCCCGACCCCGCCGCGATGAACGAGGCGGTGTCGCGGCAAACGCGGGAGACCCTGGGGCAGGTGATCCGCAAGCCGCCGCTCACCGACGCGCTGCGGAGCAAGCCGCCCTTCCGCTACCTGCACGACCTGATCTCCGAGGTGGGTGGGTGTGAGAGTGGGGTCCCCTCCGGGCTGGGCGGCACCGCGGGGGATGCCCGGAGTGTTGTGTAAATCACGGGGGATTTGGGGCGCTGGGTGAGTTTGGAGGGTTTGGAATGGGAAAGTAGTAGGAAAAGGGGGTCACGCTGGCAGAGGCAGGGTTAGAGGGGGTTTGGGAAGGAATTGCTCCCTGTGAGGGTGGGCAGGCCCTGGCACAGGGTGCCCCTGGATCCCTGGCAGTGTCCAAGGCCAGGCTGGGCACTGGGGCTTGGAGCAGCCTGGGATAGTGAAATATCACAGAATCACACAATCGTTGAGGTTGGAAAAGGCCCCCCGAGGTCACTGAGTCCAGCCTGTGCCCGATGGCCACCTTGTCACCACCCCGGAGCACTGAGTGCCACGTCCAGGCGTTCCTTGGGCACCTCCAGGGATGGAGACTCCACTCCAACGCCTGACCACCCTTTCCAGGAAGAATACATTTCCTGCTGCCTCACGAGATTTATTTAAAAGAGGCTTTAAATGTTCTTAACTTACCCCATTTCTTCTGTTCTTTAGGTGATCAGAGTGACAGGTTTTCTGAAAGGACTTTACACGGATTTTGAGTTGAAGTCAGATAACGTCAAGGTGGGCATAGGACCTTCTTGCTTATTTAGCTCTCAGTGTTCTTTGCAACTTGCCACAAGGTTCTTTTGGTCTTTTCTGTGTTCAGCATCAAGGGCCTGTTGTTGTTTTTGTGAAGAAGTTGTAAAAGTTCCTGCCTGTGGGTTATATTATGCATTCCATGGGGTGAGCACCTGTAGATTTGTGCACAGATAGGTTTTAAAGAGTCTTATGGTCTCTCAGCAGAATCTATGGCCCTAAATATATAGCTTTATATATTTGAGTATATATACAAATACATATAAATATGATATATAAATATATACATTAAATATCCTTGTGTAATATCCCAGGACTCACCTGTCTAGGATTTGCATTCCACAGTAGCTTTACTGCAGTATAAAACTGGCTGACTACTGAAAGAGGAGGTTAATATTACTACTGAAAACTCCTTGAGTCTAAGGATGACTTTATTCTCTGTTTGCTGCTTCCCCTTGATTTTTGGCTGAACTGATGCCGAGTTCTCCAACTCCCAGCCTGATTTGGGAGCCTTGGTTGCTGATTCCTGGCAAACAAAGCAGTGTCTGTGTGTTGCCACTTAGGCAGCTGGTCCCATGGTGTTTGTTTAACGTAGCAACTGAAGTGTGAGCTCTGGGAGCCTGACTTCTCATCCCTCCAGCCAGTTCTTGCACGTTTTAGTCACTGATTAATGTGTGTGTTTATTTCTGTGACTGCTCCTACCGCTGTCAGGATAACTAAAATGGAGTAATTTATAACTGAATTATTGGGTTTTTTGATAGTGTCCTTGTTGGCCCAAAAAGCAGATTTCCCAGCAGCTCCTGAGCAGGTCTTTGTTGCATCTATGTGCTGCTATCTCTCTGAGAATTTCTTTCACAAATTTCTTTCACAGCCCATGAGCCCATGGGGTTTTCCAGAGCTCAGGAAGAGGAGATCAAAATCCTGGAGGAGTGTGGGGGAAAATGTCTCAGCCTTGAGTTCCTCTTCCCAAAACTGGTCAGGAGAAAGACTTGGCTGCTTCCTTACTGTGATCTCTCTTGGAGTTGTAGAATATCAGGAGAATAATTTTTTCTGAGTAATCAATGGGAGAGAGCTGTAAGGAGGACTGAAATCGTGGAGATTCCTTAATTGTGAGGACTTTTGTGAGCTTTCACTTGGCTTTACTTTGTTCATTTGGTCTTTTGGTTTTTACTTCTGACTTTATGTAATCGCTGGAAGATATCACCTCTGTTGAAGTTGGGGCAGGTTGTTTGTAAAGTACAATTAGGGAACTAAAACAAATATGATAATGGTGGAGATAAAAGTTCCTCTTAATTGCTCTTTCACCAGGATAAGGATTCCAAAATCAACTTCCTTCAGAAGGCCATTGATGCTGTTGTGATGGTGACAGGGGAGCCACTGTCAGTGAAACCAGCACGAGTTGTGGCTGGACACGAGCCTGAGAAAACCAACGAATTCCTTCAGGCAATTGGGAAGTGTTGCCTAAATAAGGTAGGACAGAATAATGTAGATTTTATGCTCCCAGGGAACAGGGACAGGAGGAGAGGGAGTGGCCTCAAGCTGTGCCAGGGGAAGTTCAGGATGGACATCAGCAGGAATTTCTCCATGGAAAGGGTGGCCAGGCCTTGGCAGGGGCTGCCCAGGGAGGTTTGGGGTCCCCATCCCTGGAGGTGTCCACAGAACACCTGGATGTGGCCCTCAGTGCTCTGGGCTGGTGACAAGGTGGGGATCAGTCACAGGCTGGACTCGATGGCCTTGGAGGTCTTGTCCAGCCCAAATGATTCTGTGCCTTAATTACCCCTCTGCTCTCATTAATTGCACAGCAGAAACACTTTGTCACCCCTTAGTAACAGCAGATGGAGAGTTCATGGTCTTTAGCAAGAGTTTGAGCCAGCTTCCCTCAAATGCATTCTGAATACTAAGGATTTTAATGTTCACTGTTGTTCACTTTATTTGTTTGTCTTTTAATAACTTTTGTTAGATTTGAAGCTTCAGAACCTTTAAAATTTTGGGGTACAGACACAGTAATTGTACAACCAGTTGCTCACCTTTGACTTTATCTCCTTTCAGTCAAATCTCTTAGTTGTGGAATGAAAGTAATTTTTCCACTGTGCTTTTTTTGATGATGGCAATACAATAATGGAGAAAATTGATAACTGGTTGAAAACAACTGCAGGGTCTGTTCCTACACAGAATTATTGCATTCTTCCATGGAATTATTGCGTTTTTGCACTGAATTGTTACATCCTTAAAATACTAATTACTGCATTAATTATTTAATGAAACAGTTTACTCATTTCAGTGGTGTTTTTCTGTTCCTTGCAGCTGTCCAGTGATGCTGCTGTAAAAAGGGTCTTGGCTGGGGAAAAAGCTGATGCTAAGGGGAAACCTCCACCCTCTAAACCTCGAGACAAAGAAAGCAGAGAGCCCAAAGCAGAAGAACAAAAAAGCCATAGGGATAAAGAGGTAGCATTTGTATTTTTGGGGGGGTACTGGGGTACCATGATTTACTTGCTTGCGTTTTTTTTAGCATTTTTGTGTTTGTAGAGTCACTGTGTGTTGGAATTAATTTTTAGTGTCTGCTTTCTTTTTAGAGCAGGAGAGACACTGAAATTAAAGACAGAAGCTCCAGCAGAGACAGAAAACCTAAAGGAGATTTGAAAGAGAGCAGAGAAAGAGAAAAGGAGAGGGATAAACAGAAGAATAACGAAGAGAGGCACAAAGAACCTGAAAGGGACACCTCAAAGGAAGGAGAAAAACAAGAGAGGGAAAGAAACAAAAGCAGAACGACCAAACAAGGAAGAGAAACAGAAAAAATCAAAGGAAAAGGAGACCCAGAGCGAGGAGATGACCTCGGGCATGATAAAGGACAGGAAAGAGAGAAAAGACATGAAGGAGGAAGAGAAAAGGACAGGCTGAAAGGAAGAGACAAAGATAAGGCCAGGGACAGAGAAGGAGAGAAAGACACAGAGAGAAGAAGAGATCGGGGCAGAGAAAAAGATGGGGAACATTTCAGGGAACATGGAAAGGAGAAAGCAGAGAAAAAGGTAATTGAAATGTTATTGAAATGAAATGAAGAACTTTCCCCACTCTGTGGATGGGACTGTTTGTTCCAGTGGCCTTCCATGTTTGTATTCCTGCTCATTGAGCAGGAAGGGACCTTGTTCCAACCCCCTGCCATGGGCAGGGACACCTTCCACTGTCCCAGGCTGCTCCAAGCCCCAGTGTCCAGCCTGGCCTTGGACACTGCCAGGGATCCAGGGGCAGCCACAGCTTCTCTGGGCACCCTGTGCCAGGGCCTGCCCACCCTCCCAGGGAACAATTCCTTCCCAATATCCCACCCATCCCTGCCCTCTGGAAGTAGGAAGCCATTCCTTGTGTCCTGGCACTCCAGGCCCTTATCCAAGTCCCTCTCCATCTTTGTGGTTGGCTGTCTTCAGGTGCTGGAGGGCCTTCTCAGAGTTGGAACTGAATGGTCTCTAAGTTCCTTTCCAACCCAAACCAGTCTGGGATTCCTGGATATTCTAAGGATTTGAAGTCCTAAACTGCCTTGAGAGTCACCTCTTCATTGCATTTCATTTTATTATTCTTCTATTTCCTCCCCCTCTAAATATTTCCTATTCTGCCATTCTGTTCTGTTGTTAGAAATTGAGGATTGATTCAGGGCACCAAAATGCTTCTCTTGAATCCAAACCTGTTCATTTCTTTCCAGCCCTCAGATCCTGAAGAATCCACGCTTAGAAAACCACAGAGGCCAACTAAAGACAGCAAATGCCAGCCAGACACTGAGGTCAGTAGTGGGGGAGGCAGGAATATTCAAAGTGTTGCATTTAGATTTGGGAATCTGCTCAAAAACAATGTAGGGTTGAAAGGTAGGTAAATGGCAAGTTTTAGGGCTGGGAAATACATGAAACAGATGCTTCCCTGGGTGTTTTGGTTGTTTATTCATTAAAAATTTCTCTGAGCTTCGAGACAGAAAAAAAGTATACTTAATTTATTTCATTTTGCAGATTTTATTTCTCTGTATTTGTATTTTGGACACTTCTTAGGATCACAGACTGATTTGGGTTGGGAAGAACTCTAGAGCTCATCTCTTCCAAACCCCTGCCATGAGTTTTCTTTATTCCTCAGAATCTTTCCTGAAAAGCTGATAGGGTTTTTGTATTTATTTGTGAATTTTAGCAGAAGTTACTGTTTTGGAAAGAAAATGAGTCCAGTGTTGTTTCAGGCTCCATGTTTTGCAGCTGGGGGAGCAGCTCAGTGCCTCTGCACAGAAGCTGCTGCTTGTGACACAAAGTTGTGCCTCCATCTGCTGCTTCCTGATGACCTGAGGCAGTCTGGGGAATTGTGGAGCCACGTGGCCAAGTGTTTAAAGAGGGAGACTTCAGTAAATGAACCTGAAGCAGCAGAGGCTGAGGAAAAACCAGGCAGGATCCCAAGTCTAGCAGGAGTCTCTGGGCCCACTGACATTATGGTGTCTTCCCCGTGAGATGACAAATTTATGGCTCTCCTTGACTCCAATCCAACCAAACTCTTTAAGTTACTGGCACTGGGAGGGAGAGCTTATAAAAGAGGTGTGTTTTTTTGGGGTTTTTTTTGTAGCCTCCAGCCAATATTCATGGCCAAGTCAAATTTCCTGCAAATTGGGTCTCTAATGGAAATTCTGAGCCTCATCCCAAACTCTGGTCGTGCTCTTGGGCACCACAATAATGCAGCGGGGCAGTAAAGTTTCATTTCCCCTCCTAAGTGCTTTTGGGAGGGATTCCAAGGCTTTGGAATTATTACCTGAAATCCAAATGGCATTCCTGCCTCTGCCTGCTTGTGTAAGAGTGGAGGCTGCTCACTGCTGAGGTGATGAAAACACAAACTTCAGGGCAGAGCATGGCAAATGTCGTCGTTTTAAAGCTGTGGAAGGGAGAGATGGCATGAAAACGTGCCCAGTGAATTTTGAGAGCTGAGATAGCTGCACAAAGTGATTTAGGGGGAATTCCAGCAGGAAGTCATTGGAAATTGCATCTCCTGGATTGGGGTTGATCTTCTGGTCCTCCCAGGATTTTTCCAGCCTTTATTTCCAGGGATTTACCCCGATTTAACCAGTGGCTCCACTTGAGTCACGTGGCAAGGAAACAAATGTATTCAAAAGAAGGCAAACAACTTTCTGTGCACATGAAGGATATTGAATCTTATTTTGTGGTCTCTGCTGCAGAATTAATAAATCTTCAGCATCTCTCTTTAGCTTTTTATATGAATCTTTTCTACAGATAGTTACAGAATATATATATTCACTACAATAGAAGTGAAACAGTTTGAGGCAGTACTCAGTGAGTCAGCCACTGCTCTTTCCCCTCAGGTTCAACATCTTTAACTTCTTACTGCATTTACTTTAGAGAACAGATCAATTTAGATTTTTTTTTTAATATTCTACATGTACAGCAAAGCTGTCACCTAAAGTTCTGTCCCTGGCTTTGCTTAATGAGATTTTCTCTGTTCATGCAAATCTCAGTTTTTCTTGTTGCTAATTATCAACACCAGCTTTCAAATCTACTTAAGAGTGACTCCTTTTTGTAATTTAAACGTATTTTTCTGTTGCTAAAGAAACTCTTTGCGTTACCCAGTGTGCAGTAGTCATCACATGGGTATCCATAATTTTCTGGAGCTAGAAGAAAGCAGGAATAAGTAGGAATTAAGAGACATTTGGCTACCACATGGCAATCAGAAGCTGCCTCAAGGCTGGCTCTTGCATCCCACAGTTTGGGATCAGGGTTGAGTCGTGTTCTGTTCACTCTCAGTCCATCTCACGGAAAAATCAGATTTAAAGTGGCCTTTTGGACCTTCTAAATAATGAAGATCATTATTATTTAGACTTGACAAGGGGTGGGGGAGGTCACAGAGCATCTGGTGCTGGAAGTGGCTGCAGAACAGGTAAATCATTTCCCCCTGAGGCCAAACACCTTGGAAAAGTCTCTTCCATGTGTCCCATGGCAGCTGGAACTCTTGGCTAAAGCTTTCTGTAATATCCTGTCACTCCTGGCCACTTGCAGAATGGGTTTGATTTTTGCCCTGCAAGCTCTATTGCTCTGGAAGTGGTCACTTGAAGCAGCCTCTGAATCCTACCTAATGAACTTCTGTTCCCCTTGGAACTTCTTTAGGTTATGTAATGAAACTGTGGAATTAAAAAAAAGGACAGCAGAGAGAATCATCTGCAGGGCGTGGCTCAGATATTTCTGTTCTGGAGCTGGGAATGTCCCTCTCTCTTTGCTGTCACTACGTCAGAAATCCAGCATTTAAACTGGTTTAAAAACAGATTTTCCTCATCTCTTTGTGTTTGAGAAGTGTTAATTTGCAGAATCTAATACCAACAGAACATCATCTTGCAAGACTTCAGGTGAGGAAAAGATACTTCATGGATATTTTCCTAATAAGTTTTATCAGCACAGCACTCAAATTGGCCTTAGCAAATGGAGATATTTCCTTGTATGTGGTTTTATTTATATAAAATTATACCTGCACATTTTATGTTGTAGAGGTGGAAGGATACCTCCTGGCACTGTGGATTTAATGAGAAGAAAAGTACTGTGGAGGGTTGATGGAATGAAATTGCTGTTCACAGACTTAATTCTTATTTATTATTAGAGAATCATCAGTAGAGCTGATGAATTAGAGGGGGAAGTCACAGTGGCTTATTTTATAATGAGCTCTGAAACACCAGCAAACATTTTCTTCTGTCTCAAAGTGAAATTTGGCCTCTTTAAAGGTTAATAATGAGGACAAAGCAGCAGCCTGGATGGTTTGCAGAAGGCTCTGGATCCTCTCCATGTGGAAACATAATTACCCAGGGCTGGGAAGCGTGCATGCATCCATCAAGGATTCCACTGCAATGTGTTTTTTTCCAGGATGGTGTGAGATGAAGTGCAAGATTTCCCTTTAATGGCTCCAGTGGCTGCTGTTCAAAGTCTTGAAGGGGAATAACCTCTTTTATCTCCCTTTGGAAAGCCCCCCAGTCATAAATATTGGGGGCTTTCTGTTTTTGTGTGCTGCCATAGTGAGTAAACGTCAGCTTTCACCCTGCACCTGCTGCCAGGCTGCACGTGTGGCTCCACAGAAATTCTGTTTAATAATAAATAAATGACCCAATCCCCTCCTGCAGCAGCCCCAGCACCTATTCCCAGCTCCCTCCCCACCTGTGCTAATAATGACCTCACCCAGAGAGCTGCTGGGGCTGGAGTGTGCCAGATGTGCTCCTGAATGGGGTAGGAGCTTGCTTTTCCCTCCTTCCATAGTGTTGGGCTTGTGGAGGTAAATTATGGAGAATTAAAATTGGGATGAACCACTTGAAGGTTGGAATCCTTAGTCTGGTTTTCCTTAGAACATGCCAGAATTTCCTAAAGAGGAAAAACACTTCCTTCTGGTGGAAGGTGTCCCTGCTCAGGGCAGGGGATGAGCTTTAAGCTTTAATGTCCCTTCTACTCAAACCATTCTTTGATGGCATAAAAATGGCAGAATTTCTGATTCTCAGGTTTTCAGTATGGACATTGGACACCTTTTCCAACCTTAATGATGATCAATGATTTTGCTGACACAAAATCTTGGATGAAAACTGCAAGACAAAAAAAACACGTAAGGAAGGAGATCCCTGGAGGTGCTAAACATATTTTAGGACTTTGGATATTAGGCAGGATTTTTAGCCAGGGAAGTTGCCATTTAAGTAATGGACTGTGCAAGCCTGGTAGCACAATTTTTTAAATCCTTGCTTCTGTTTTGGAATGGAATCTGAAAGAATTTGCAGCAGGTTGAGGAGGAGCTGTGTATCTGATGCAGCTGAAACACAGAGGTGATTGTAGGAATCTTCCTCCTTTTTATAACCTTTTTATTCCATGAGGTTGGATACTCTTAGTTCCCATTTGGAAGTTGTTTTTCCATCAAATAAGTTCTTGTGAAAGAAAATAGCTGGCACTTATCCAGGAAAAAAATATCCACAGGCTTTGAGGGAAATAAATTTAGCATAAATGTGTGGATCAATTCTTAGGTCAATATTTGCTCTGTATAATGCTTAGAAAAGCAACACAAGGAAGTAAATTTTAGATATAATGATACAATTTTAAAACCTACTGTTATATAAATTTTTGGCCTTTTTTTTTTTGTTTTGTTTTGTTTTTTTTTTCCAGAATGAAACTCCTGCAAGGATATCAAAGCAGCCTTCAGCAAAAGGATCAAGGCATCGTTCCAAGCCCGGAGGAGAAGGTAACCACAGGGAGGATATTGTTATTTCTATCAAACCTGCTGGAGGGTTATTGAGTAGAAATAGCAGAAATGCCTAAATATCCCTGTTTATTATTGTCAGGGTTTGGTTTGTACTCCCAGCCTGCATTTGTGAGTCCAAGAGGCAATTTTCCTGCCTGGATTTGGGATTGGAAGGAGATTCAGTTCAGCTTGCTCTCATTCCCCACGCACAGTTGCAGATACAAATTCAGCCTGCTCGTGGTAATTTCTGTGTAATTACTCTCTAAATGAGCATTTGGACTTGTCTGCAACTATTTCTGACATTTAACATTTGTTAAGTGTTTACAGCAGAGCGAAATGAAGGCTTGAGCCTTGAAGTGATTTTTATTGGGTTTAATAGGCAGGTGGGCCAGGCTTTCCAAATAAATTACTTCTCTGCAGAGGTGCTTCCTTGCAATTATGTCACCAACTTTTGTAGTTCAACCTTTAAATGTTGTATTTACACACTGACCTCTTCAGAATATCCCACATATTGCACGTCAGGAATAAAGCAATCTTAGCCTAGCACTGCCATCCCTTTGTGTAGGAAACCAAGAGGAAGAGCCTGGAGAAACTCCTGGATAAGGAATAAAAGTGCCTAATACCCAGAGCTCAGACAGCAGCAGTGGAACTGCAATCTCTGTCTGTATTTCAGTGCCTTTCCCCCTCTTATTTCAGTGATTGTTCCTCATTTCCTTTCAGAGCTTTGTGCTCCTGGTATTTTAATCCTAAAGAAGAAGTCACTGTACATAAATCACTTTAATGTCTCTGTTCAGAAGGTTCAGTGACACCTGTGAATTGATGCCTGGTGAAAACAGCCAGTTCTGGTTAAAAAATGGTGCTGTTTAGACTAATGGAGTTATTCATACACTTCATTTGCCAATCTCATTATTAATAATATATATAAAGAGATCATGTGTTGCTGGGTGTCTCCCCAAGCACCCACATGTTTTTTTTGGATTTCTCTTTTAGGTTTCTGTATATCTGAGGCAAAATACTGGAGTTAATCAGTCCTGCTTTCAGGATAATGAATAGCCCTGTTTGGGCACTGTAAATACCTTGGAAAACCCCTGGCACTTGGGATCTGAACGTGTGTTAATTTAGGAGCCTCATTCAAGTCAGTGCTAGAAAGTTGAAATTTTTATGTCACATCTCCTGTGCTGTGAAGTCTGAACAGTTTGGCAGCTGAAAAACCCCCTGTCTGGATGCCATTAAAACTGCAGCCTTATTTTACTACTCAGTGATCCTTAGCTGATCCTATAACTTATTTTATTTCCCAAGATTTCAGTATTTGTTTCATATGACACTAAAGTGCAAGGACCAGACATACCCCATTTATGGGATTGTCCCTTTAAAACCAGAATCCACTTTTCCCAACAAGTTTAATAAAGGGAATGACTTTAGGGTGAATATTTTAAAATACTCCTCTTTCCCCGATGCAGCACTTAAATTTTAGTTTACCAGAGCCAGGAATATTTTGGGGCATTACTCCTCTTTATTTTCTGACACAGTGGAACTGCCACAGCTGAATAATCCAGAGAGCAGGAAAACTTTCTGGAGCTGTGCTGATGATCAGAGCTTTATATATTATCTTCTATTAATTAGCAATGAATTGATGTACAGCAGGAGGGAATGTCTCTTCTCCATGGGCAGATAAATGATAGAGGTTTATACTGAATACTTCAGCTTTCAGGAGTTCAGTCAGCACTCATTTAAAAAGTCTTTGTGCACCCTGAATGTGATTTATTGACACTGAAGAAGGTTTATTAAACTAGGGTAGCCCTTAAAGAAATCCTAGCAAGTATTTAGCATGGCTTTTTATTTTGAATTTTATTGGTTCTTGGGTTTCATTTGACTATAAACTGGTTTGTTACAGGAGCTGTGGACATGAGGAGTGTGGCAGATGGGATTTCAGAGGATGGTGCTGCTGAGCTGCAGGAGAAAAATGACCCAGGCCTTGCAGAAAGACAGAAAGGTAGGGAAAGCTAAAGTGTGACTGCCATGGAAAGCCCAGCTGGATTGTTTGGGTCAAATCCATGCAGCTAAATCATGTAAGGAGGGTGATTTACATTTAATCCAACTGCTGCTGTGTGTTTTAATCACATCTGAGTCACATTTCGCCTTGAAAAATGTCCATCCCCTGATAAAGCAATTATTTCTATTTTATTTTTCCTGTTCTTCTGTTTTCCAAGAGGCAGATGCTGCACCTGAATCCCTTGGTGACTTGTTCTCTCTAAGAAGTGAATCTGTGCACGTTGCCTTTTTGTGCAACTATTTGGGAGTCTCAGTGTTTGCATTTTACAGGATTCCAGAGGAAAATTCCATCCCTGCATTCTCCCCCAAGCTGGGTATAGCTCCCAAGACATGGGTTTGTGTCCAGCTACAGCACTCATGGAGCCCTGGAAGCAAAATGCAGGAGGAGGAGCTGTAATAGCAGCAAAAAGCTGCATTTTTGTTCCCTCCAGATCCACATGCTTGAGCTGGTTGGGAGGATGGATCCCGTGGATGTGGGAAGTGTTCCCAGCCCACCTTTGGCCTCCAGGGCCCCGTGGCTGTGGCAGCCTAATGAGATATGGATGGATGGATGGCCAAGACATTTGTGTGACCTTCCCCAGCTGGGAGAACTTCCATGTGAATTCCCTTTCATCCCTTGGAGCTGTCTTGTCCTTTGGAATGCATCTGGGATGGAAAATGAATTCATGTTATATTTGGGATGGATGTAAGAGGAGTACCCCAGGTTCATTATTGATTTGGATTGGATCCCCTGGTGGTGTAAGAAACAAATATTCCAAATCAGAAGAATAATGAAAGTTGGAACAGATCTCCAAAATCATCAAGTCCAACCTGCATCATCGAGCTCAACCTTTATTTTATTGACTGATCTTGATTTTCAGCTTTATTCACCAAGGCACTGTAAACCCTTCATTTTTCAGGTTCAGGACCTTTAAGAGCCCAAATCCAAGCCATTCCATGAGCCCAGGATTATAAAACATTGTATATTAGCTGAAATAAACTGATTTTCCTGGATCTTTTAGAGCATTGTTTCTGTCTGCTTCAGTTATATTTTGTTGCAGAGTAACGAGGCTCTGTATCCCAGTTTTCCTGGCCCTGGGAGCAGTGCCTAGATTCTGGATGTAATTCCTGTTGTGTGCTTCATGCCTAACTGACTTGATCAGATTGCAGAATAAGAGCAATCCTGAAAAATCAGTGTGTTTGTCATTTACAGATTAATTTTCCAGAGACACAGTAACATTCCAGTGACAAAAGAGCAGCATCAAACATAACTGAAAACTTTTAATGGGAAAAAGTGCTTTTTAATAAATCCAGCCCTTCTGTAATGTTTTTTGCCCTTCTTGTGATGTATTATAGAATTTTTAAACATAAGTGGGCTGAGTTTAGATGCTTTGAGTAGACTTTACTCAAGGAATAGCCACCACCTCAACCAAGAATCCCAGCAGGGAGAGATCAGAGTTTAAGAGAAACAAAAGCACTGAGTGAGATGATGTCATTTTCACAGAGAGGCAAATTTCACAATATTGAGAAACTTAACAAAAATAAAGAAATTTATCTGTTTTTTTTTTCAATGCAGTGCTAAGATTCCAAATGCTGTCATTAAGAAAAATCTTTTCCTGGCCCAGCTAAGCCCCAGTTTTATGTTGTTTTGTTCAATAGAAAGAGAAGCGGAGAATGTGGATCCTGAAAAGCCTGAAAATGGGGAAGCACCTCCTGATGTCCCACCTCAGCCTGCCCAAAGGTGTGTTTCCATCCTTTATTCTGTTCTTCATCCCTAAACTGATTCCATGGAATGTTAGTAAAGTTTTTGAGGAGAACATTGCATTTCCTCCATGCATTCCGTAGGGACGGTGTTACGGATAAGGAGAACTTGGTTTTTAATTTGAATGTTTGATTTTTTATTCTTTTCTTTTTTTTGCTCAGCAAAGGCTTGTGTTGCTGTGTCACTTGTGAAAATATGTCTTGTGTCACTTGTGAAAATGATTTTTTCCCCATTCCTGCTGTCATTCCAGACGGATTCCCCGTCCTGGCAGCGCGAGGCCGGCACCTCCACGAGTCAAACATCAGGAGAGCACCGAGCTCCTCATCCCAGAAAGGTCAGGGATGAGGGAGATGCAGCCTGGGTGTTCCTTGCAGCACACCCTTCCCAGCTCCTCTGGCACCAGTTTGGGGTGGTCACCTCATGGTGGGGACATGTGGAGTTCCCATCCCTGGAGTGTCCAGGGAAGGCCTGGACATGGCACTCCACGTGCTGTGGGTGGGGATTGCTCACAGGTCGGACTTGGAGAGCATTTCCAGTCTCAGTCATTCTGGAATTCTGTGACCTTTTGATGGCTTTTAGTTGAGTTTTGTTTATTCTCAATACATCTCTCAGTATTTCCATTCCTTTTCCCTCGTGTCTTTTCCTTTTCCTGTGTATATTCCCTTTTCCTTGTGTCCCTGACAGGAGTGGCAGTGCTAAAACAGCCCCAAACGTGATCAGGGAGCAGCAGGTTTCTGATGAGGAGGATGAGCAGTTCGTGGTGGAGGCAGCAGTGCCCCTGCCAGAGATGCCAAAGGTATGTTCCTGTTGAATCTTATTGAACCTTTTTCCAGAGTTTGTTTGGAATGTCCAGCCTGGAGAAGAGAAGGCCCCAGGGAGAACTCAGAGCCCCTTCCAGGGCCAAAAGGGCCTCCAGGAGAGCTGGAGAGGGACTGGGGACAAGGGATGGAGGGACAGGACACAGGGAATGGCTTCCCACTGCCACAGGGCAGGGCTGGATGGGAGATTGGGAAGGAATTGTTCCTGGCTGAGCTGGAATTCCCAGAGAAGCTGTGACTGCCCCTGGCAGTGTCCAAGGCCAGGTTGGACATTGGGGCTTGGAATAACCTGGGCCAGTGGAAGGTGTCCCTGCCCATGGCAGGGGTTGGAATGGGATGAGCTTTAAGGTCCCTTCCCACCCAAACCATTCCATGATTCCCTGACTTGTTGAACTGTCCTCCAGCTGAATGTTTCTGAATAGTTCCACATGACAGCAATGCCAACTTTCTGCAACTAAAGCTCTCTTCCTGCATGTGTAGGAGCCAGAAGTGGAGCTGGTTGAAGATCAAAAGCATGGTACGTTTGCTTTTATCTATATTTATACAGATCTAGAATCAACCCCTGGGTTTAAACCAAATGCTGAACACTTAAAATGCTGAACAGAGCAGTTCAGTCCCTCCTGAGGGAAGGGGTTTGCAACGTTTGCAGGAAAACCAACTTATTTACCCAGGCTTGTTTTCCTGTGCAGCTGGATTTACAGCTTTGTTAAGGACACATTTTCTATGCATCCTCAATGTCAGCAGGATTTAAAATTCTGCATAAAGCTCATAAATTAAAGTTTCTTCAAGTGTCAGGTACAGCTTGTCAGCTCTGAGATACGAGGTTGGATTTAAAGACAAGTTCTAGAAAAGCTTGGGAGAAAAAAAGTCAAATAACAAATACCTTGTGTGTCAGTGTTTAAAACACAAAATAAAATGCTGTTTATGTTGCTTTAAAAATCGTCTGCATTAAAAACCAGAACAGTTGAGTTTTATTTCATTGTCTGAATGTTTGAAACTATTTAGTGTCCATCAATGCTTAGAAAAATCGCTGTTTTTCAACAGGTGGGCTGGTGAAAAGAATCCTAGAAACAAAGAAGGATTATGAGGCATCACAGAAATCATCACAGACCACAGACAGGGTGAGGTGGCAGTGGCCTTCAAAGAACTGGGAGATTAGATGTTGTAATTGTGACCTTTTTCTTTGCTTTAAATGTGTTTTATTCCATTTATGATCAAGCTTTTCTCTGTCATGTCCTGTCTTGCTTAAGTGATTTTTTCCACAGTTGAGAAAGGGAAGGTAGGTTTTGTTCTTGCTAGGTTTTGTAGGGTTTTTTTGCTTTTTTGATCACTTAGAAAGTGCGTGGGAGGGGTCTAGCAGTGATCACAAACCAGAAGCAAAAGCTTGAACCCCCCCCATATTTGAGTGTCTCCCTGTTACAACAGGGAGCTCTGGCTTTGTGTGTCTTGCAGAGCTCCTGATGTGAGAGGCAGCAAAGGCAGGACACTGAGATGGACTCTTCTGATCCCTTGGCCCCATGGAAAGTCTCTAAATCCATGTTGATGTGCTGGGGAGAGGCACTGAGACACTGCAGTCTCATAAAATTAGACAAGTAGATGATGTTTTGGGGAGGTGAATGCATTTCATGAGGTCTCGTATCTTCCAATCACATTTATTTTAATCTTAATTCAGGACTGTAAAAGAAAACCGTGTTTTCCTACCTGTATTCTTTTCAGGGATGGTCTGTAGTGTTTGAGACCAGCTGTTGACAGAGCTCTGTGAAATCAGTGGTGACTCTTGAGGCAGACTCCTCTCTGCCTCTTTTGCCTTTCCTTTCTTCTCCAGCACGCTGAGAAAGTTGGGATGGCAGATCTGACTCTTGGGGGAATATCCTCCCCTCTGAAATTTGGGATTGGCTGAGATCCAGGCCTGGAAGAAAATTCCTTTCATGTATTGCAAGGGCTGTGGGTGATGAGCCCAGGTAGGGTTAGTTGGGACATTGGGCAGGAATTGTTCCCTGTGAGGGTGGGCAGGCCCTGGCACAGGGTGCCCAGAGCAGCTGTGGCTGCCCCTGGATCCCTGGCAGTGCCCAAGGCCAGGCTGGACAGGGTTTGGAGCAACCTGGGATAGTGGGAGGTGTCCCTGCCTATTGGAAGGGGACTTGCCCATTGGACTTTAAGATCCCTTCCAGCCCAAATTCCTCTGGGATGATTTCTATAACTGAAGAAACCAAATCTTTCTGAAATGGGGAATACACCTTTAGATTGCTGTTCATAATCTGTTAGGAGTGGGTTTAGCTTCACCCAACTTGCTGAATTTGTTAGAAATGTGCTTCTTGTGGTCTCTGTGGCCACTGAAACACCTGTGGCTGCTTGGCAGGAGTTTATCCAATGGGAGAATTTGCCTGCTTGGCGAAATTCTGCCTTTAGAGAATTGTTTGGAGACAAAGAAGGGCTCCAGGTTGATTCTGCTGTTTCTGCAGCAGCTGCAAAGCTCATTCCTGAGCTGGCACTTGAGGCCAAGCCGTGCAGCCGTTCCTGTTCCCGGGTTTATAACTAGGTGGTGCTGTTGGATCGTCACTTCCCAGGCTCGGTTTGGGAAGAGCATTAGGAATTCATTAGTGCTGTCTCTCAGCTCTCCCTCGCTGTGGGCTGCCCTGTTGGTGGTGTGTCCTGCCCAGCACTGGGCATGGAGCAGGATAATGGGTGAGGATTCACACAATCACATGGATTTCAAGCTCAGGAAGCTTCCTCTGGTGTCTGTGCTAAATTTTCTGGTTGGCTTTTCTCCCTGACTGAGAGTAACAAACTAAGCCAGTCCCTTTTTAACCCCTTAAATATTTTTAAATGGCCAATTGTGACCCTCTGCAAATCACCATTGAGTCCCATTGCTGGTTTTCAGCCCCTGAAACATTCATTCAGTGCTTGTTTGGCTTTTGTTGCACTTTTGAAGCCCTGCTCTGCATTAGCAGTGCTGAGAACAGACAACCAGTTCTGGAAAAAAACCTGCTGACTTCCTAGTCCATCACGTGGAAGCCTGCCCAAGCTCCTGGAACACCATGGGATCTCCTGTCCAAGCAGCTGGCTGCTGCTGCAGGGGCTTCCTCTGCTGCTACTGCTTTTCAGATTGTGGTGTGCAAGGTCCAGAGAGGAGTCTAGTTATCCTGAAGTTGTGATCCAGAGGGGGAGGGTGGTTCTCCTGAAATTGTGATCCAGAGAGGATTCTAGTTCTGAAATTGTGATCTAGAGAGGGGTCTAGTTCTGAAATTGTGATCCAGAGGGAAGTGTAGTTTTCCTGAAATTGTGATCCAGAGGGGAGTGTGCTTTTCCTGAAATTGTGATCCAGAGAGGGGTCTAGTTCTGCAATTGTGATCCAGAGAGGGGTCTAGTTCTGCAATTGTGATCCAGAGGGAAGTGTAGTTTTCCTGAAATTGTAATCCAGAGGGGAGTGTGGTTCTCCTGAAATTGTTTTCCAGAGGGGAGTGTTGGTCTCCTGAAATTGTGATCCAGAGGGGAGTGTAGTTCTCCTGAAATCATGATCCACAGAGAAGTGTAGTTCTCCTGAAATTGTGATCCAGAGGGGAGTGTGATTTTCCTGAAATCATAATCCAGAGAAAATTCTAGTTTTCCTGAAATTGTGATCCAGATGGAAGTGTAGTTTTCCTGAAATTGTGATCCAGAGAGGGGTCTAGTTCTGAAATTGTGATCCAGAGGAAAGTGTAGTTCTCCTGAAATCATGATCCAGAGAGAAGTGTAGTTCTCCTGAAATTGTGATCCAGAGGGGAGTGTTGTTCTCCGGAAATTGTGATCCAGAGGGAAGTGTGATTTTCCTGAAATCATAATCCAGAGAAAATTCTAGTTTTCCTGAAATTGTGATCCAGATGGAAGTGTAGTTTTCCTGAAATTGTGATCCAGAGGGGAATGTGGTTCTCCTGAAATTGTGATCCACACAGGAATGTTTTTCTCCTGAAATTGTGATCCAGACAAGAGTGTTGTTCTCCTGAAATTGTGATCCAGAGGGGAGTGTGATTTTCCTGAAATCATAATCCAGAGAAAATTCTAGTTTTCCTGAAATTGTGATCCAGAGGGGAGTGTGCTTTTCCTGAAATTGTGATCCAGAGAGGGGTCTAGTTCTGAAATTGTGATCCAGACAGGAGTGTGGTTTTCCTAGAATTGTGATCCAGAGAAAAGTGTGATTTCCCTGACAGCAGAGTTGAATGGAAAAGATGATTAAAAATGCTTGGAGTGTGTGACAGGCACTTGACAGATCAGAAAACAAGATCTGGGGACAGGATTGAATCCTGGGAAATGATTTTAGAGAATGGAGTTGCTGTGACAGTAAAAGTAAAAAAAACCCAAATTTCTCAGCGTAGCCTTGCCTCTGGGAATCTTTTTGTCTATTTAATTTGTTTTCCATCAAACTCTCCAGGAGAAATACCTTCTGGATCAGGATACAACTGTATTCCAAACGGTGTTGTGCATCACAGAGTAAAATTAAGGGTACTGCCATATTTTTGGAGTAAGGTATCCAAAAGTTCAGGGAATACTGGACAGAAAACTTGCTTTGGGAAATTCCATCTTCCCTCTATCTATCACTAGAATGTTCATCTTCCCTCATTTGATTAAACTATTCAATTCATCCAAAGGAAATGAAATATTTTCCCACTTCTATCCATTAGTCTTTAAAGCCTTGATCTTCTGCCAGTTGGGAAAATGAAGAGGGAAAAAATAGCAGGCTGAGTGCTGGAACTTTTGGTTAATACATTATTAACTCCAGTATTCAGCAAAAAAAAAAAGATCAATGGATCTACCTGATTTATTGGGGATTAATCAACCAGAAATGAGGTGAAGATGGTGGGTTAATACTTAATCCAAATGTAACACTGGTGCCCTCTCAGGGATGTTTCACACCTTCCAGCTGCTGATGGCTGGGGAACATTTATTTATGTTAAAAACATTCCTCCAAAACCCTTTCTGTGCTGTGTTTCCCAAACATGCATTTGCTTTTTAAGGAGTTTTAATAAAGGAAAAGAAGGGAGAAGGAAAGAAAACTGGGACTTTCATCCTCTAGGTTTTGCATGTGCAGAAACTTAAAATAATATACACAATTTTGAGGTCAAACAAAGAGGTCATTCTGGAAATACACAAGATTTTTACTGCCTTGATTAGCTGTGTTCAGCCTAACAAATTCCTAAAAAAACTTCCTAAATGTATTTGTTTAGAATCTAAGCCTCTAATGTTAACCAGAGAAAGAAACAGATGTTCCATTTTGTATTCCACTTCATTTATTTGACGTGTGGAAAAACGTAGGCAGGTTATTCAATAGCTGAAGCAAGTGGGATAACAGAATTCCCATCTTTGCACTACCAAAAGGGCTTCAGAAAAGCAGCAGCTTGGAGGCTTCTGGGAGGAACAAGTGGCATTGAATAGCTCAGCACCTGGGCAATATTAACTTGAATTACCAGTGTGGTACATCATGCACTTCGGAGCTCAGGACTGATCTAATCACTGCTGATCCTGTTTGTTTGAAGAGCTGCAGGTCATTGATTTTTTGACATTAAAAAATGACATTTTCACATTACAGCTCTGGGTGTGCCCTCCAGTCCGTGCAATTAATGTGCTGGAGTCAGAAATCCCATCATTCAGGTGTTTGGAGGAGGCTCCTCATTCCCCCCACAGCATCCTGCCAGCTTGGTGTGTCCTCAGGAATGCTGTGAGGGAAATGGAGGAGTTACCTATGGAGGGTTTTCACCTCTGTGACATCTCTCTTGATGGTGAGGTGATGCTGATTCAGTGGGAAATCCCTGGTGCAAGCACACAGTTCCTCAAAACCAGGATTTTTAACCCAGCAGCTGAGCAGCACAGAAGCTCAAATGGAGAACAGTGTGTGTGCTTCAGGGTCCTTCCACTGCTCCCAGCTCTCAGGGAACCAAAATGTGTCCCCCAAGCAGTCGTGCTGCAGGCTGTGAACACAGCAACAGGGCCACTCTGGGGATAATCCTGGTGTCAGGGCTCCTTGGTGCCCCAAACCACACAATTCCTGTCCTGTGGGTGCACTACAAATCCAAGTGAGGCAGCAGATGGATCTGTGGACACAAAGGATGTATAAAAGTGGTGAGGCAGCTGTGGCTGCCCCCCGGGAGAGGGTGCAGTGTGTAAAGGACACAGCACAGGGCCTGTCACGTCTTTCAAGGTGCTGGGGCACAGCCTGGGGGGAGGGAAGGTGTTTAACACAAGGAGCAGGTTTATTCCAAGTCTTTTTTCACCAGGAAAGGCTGCTCTTTCGGGAGGAAGAGGTTCTGGACACAGGGAGTGTGAGGAGAAAGGGCAGAACTGGCAGAGTGTGGCATTGTGGGTGAATTAATGTGCTCTGCTGTCACTAATTACAGCTGGAGTCATCTCCTGCCTTGTCTCCTCTGGCTCAGGATTCACAGAGCTGGAGCCCCTCTGCCCTGGAGCCAGGCTGGGAGAGCTGGGGGTGCTCACCTGGAGAGGAGAAGGCTCCAGGGAGAGCTCAGAGC
>JBBMKD010000002.1:5301990-5327054 GCA_037834095.1 Argya squamiceps
CCACTGCCAGAGGGCAGGGCTGGATGGGATATTGGGAAGGAATTGTTCCCTGGGAGGGTGGGCAGGCCCTGGCACAGAGTGCCCAGAGAAGCTGTGACTGCCCCTGGATCCCTGGGAGTGTCCAAGGCCAGGTTGGACACGGGCTTGGAGCAGCCTGGGATGGTGGAAGGTGTCCCTGCCCAGGGCAGGGGTGGAATGGGATGGGCTTTGAGGTCCCTTCCAAGTCACACCATTCCATGATTTTGCTTTGTGTGCTGAATATTGCCCCAAATACAGCAGATTTTGGGAACTGAACTTCTTGCCAGGAAAGCAGGGTGGGTGTGTGGGCTGGGGTGGGTGAAAAGTCCAGCTCTTTTTGGAAGGATTGAATATGAACTGAAGGGAAAACCACCACCCTCCAAAAAAAAAAAAAAAAGAGAAAGGAGATTGAAAAAGCTCTCTTGAAAGAGCCATTCTTTTATTTTCTTGTGGAGCCTTCCAGCTCAGGAGCAGGTCAGACTGACTCTGGGAAATGCTGTGATAAAGAACATTGTGTCTCCAACTCCTTGGCCTGTGCCTGAACCTCATACCTGGCATCAGCAGAAAAAGCATCCTGTTCATTTGAAATGCTTTAACATTTACTGTTTCCCCCCTGGTTCTGTGAAAGAGTTTCTTATGGGGATCCCTGGTGGATAGTTACAATCTACTTAAAACACAGACTCTGTAAAAACCAGGAAAAGAAAACACCCTTTTATGATCAAAAAATATATTTTATACAATAAAAAAGCACCCCACCTTGTTGGTTTTGCACTGGATATATCCCAGTTACTTGTCCAAAATGAAGTTTCTCCCCTGTCCTGTAGAAAGAGGTAGGGGGAAATGGTGGAGCTCAATAAAACTGTGATTACTTGGGTCTGTTTTCCTTGTGGGACATAATAATAGAGTTAAAAGGGGCTGCAGAAGCTATTAAAATGCTTGATAGATGCTTGTACTAATTTGATTCATATTTAAAAAAACGTTAGTGAAAAAAAAGGGGAAGGTATATAAAAGTAAGCAAATGCTGTTTCTTGAAATTCTGGTGGTTTCTGGAGCCTCGTTGATAATCTCCCCCTTCTTGATTAAAAAAGAAAACTCCTGCTTTCAGATCTCTCAGGTCCCTGCACCCAAGTCCACATTGTGTTCTGCTCACATTGAGGTAATGGGAAAAGCAGCCTTTTTTCCAGGAATCCAAAGTAAACATTTATCTTGGTGCCTTATGAAAAACACGAAGGAAAGGAAACGTGTTGGGCCTACAGAAGTGATCCAGCCTTTTATAGGGGGATAATTTATTGATTCTGGGGCTGTTGTGGAAGGGGAGTTGGTTGAGGTGTAGGGCCTAATGAAAAAGCCTGGAACAATTCGGGTTCTGGCATTTTTCTCCCTGCTGAAAATCTCCAGTTACAGGTTTGTGCCGAGTGAGCAAAGGTGGCACTCGGGGCTCGGACCGCCCACGTCGCCGCCTGTGGGAAACCATCTGCCATCATTCCTGGGATTTTAACCCATAGCTGGGACTCTGCAGTTGGGAACAGGCATTAATGGGTCCCTCTCCCCTTAATTATTTAAAATCAGCATGAGTTGGCAAAGCTTGAGAGTGTCACGGTGATAATTGTGAGCCTTGAGCTGCAGGATGTGGAACCGTGGCTGTCCCATCCCTGGAATGTCCAAGGGCAGCTTGGATGGGCTTGGAGCAATGTGGGATGGTGGGAGGTGTCCCTGCCCATGGCATGGCTTGGAACTGGATGGGCTTTGAGGTTCCTTCCCACCCAAACTGCTCTGGGATTGTGGGATCTTGGTAGCACAGGTTTTAATGAGACAAAGGAGGAATGGATGGTGATTTTTCTAACTTGTGGGATGAGGACACAGCGTGCCCCTTGGGCTCCTGTGCCTTCAGGTTGGGAAATCTTTGTTGGGAGGAAATTCTTCTTGGATTTTTCTTGAAACTTGGGAGTTCTTACACTACTTCAACATCATATAAGTGTTTCAAAGACAGTTATCAATTTCTATTTTTTTTGTTTTTATTTTTAAACAAGCCTATTGATGAACCTGTATGAATAGTATTTACTAGATTTTTATTTCAAATTGTATTTAATAGATTTTAGTGGTGTTATGTTTCAGTTCTTGCAATGCCAGTTGGCCTTGATGATCCTAAAGGTGTTCTCCAACCGTGGCAATCCTGTAATTCCATGACTGACTTTGGATGGGATATTTTCTCCTTTTAATCTCACTTTTGAAGTATTCAACTGCACAAAGAACTAGAATTACAGGGACATTAGAATTAATTTTCAGTATTTACTAATACACTTTACGTAACTAATTCATAAAAAAAAATTCCAAATTTTTTTTTGTTTGTTTTCACTTGAGACTTTCAAGCAGTTGAGTATTTTAGCCTGAAATATTTCAAATTGTGAGCCGGACCTGTGTTTACAGAGCTATGTATTTATAGATCTGTATATAGATATATTCTGTGTCTAAGGCATACAATTCTGATTTTCTTCTTTACTGAATTGTGGGATTTTCATTTCTGTTTTATTTTTTATTTTGATCCTGTAATTCCCTGTGGAGGGAAGTGTGGGTGCTTGGTCTGTCTAGGTATTGGAGGGGTCATGCCAGCATTACAAAGGTGAGAAATAGATTCATTTTGGTTGGAAAAGATCTCCAAGCCCTGGGGAACTCCACTGGTGACCAATCCCAGCTGGATGTGGCCCCATTCCCCACCCCTCTCTGGGCCAGGCCACCAGCCAGCTTTTATCCCACTTATCCAAACCATGGACTGCCAGCTTTTCCAGCAGAATGCCTTGGGAAACATTCCAAAACCTGGCATTTGGAAAATAGAAATGAGGCAGGTTTTCACACACCAACCCTCAGATAATGGCCTGGCTGAGTCTTCTCCCTTTTCTGAGGGTGCTGTATGTGAAATAAATTCCTTATTTCTTGGCTGAGCCTTTGGATAATGGATGGCAGGGAGGAGAGTGGTGAGGGTTTGGAGCACTTAGGAGAGGAGAAACAAGGGAATGGGATCTTTTCCTGAGAAGCTGTTGGATCTGACACAACTGTGCTGGTGGACTGGAGGTGCTTGTCTGCATAGTTCACTTCCCAGCCCCGCGTGGAAAATCCAGTGCTGTGGATTGAGCCTTCCCTCTGGCTTTGGTGGAGCACAGAGTAGGAAAAGGAGTGGGAAAAGAGTCAGGATAGAAAGAGAAGGGTTTGAAAAGCTGTGAGACTGCAGCTCTCCCATGCTGAAGGACAGCAAAGGCATGGATGGCTGCAGGAGAGCTCTGACTGCTGTGGTTTGTGTGGTGTAATGAAACACCTGCTGCTGCGAGGGCGGCACGGCCTGAGCAGGAGGGAATTCGGGCCCCCGTTGTTTTTAACAGCTCAGCCGGCGCTCCTGCAGCGACTTTGGCAGCGAAGGGCACGGGTTCACAGCGTTTGTCACCTCAGCCCAGTTCCCAATGAAACCACTCCCACATGAGCTCCCTGTGCCGGCAGGAATCCGGCGTTTTCCTGCCCCGCCTGTGTGGCGGAGCACGGGCCGCAGCCCCGAGCGAGGCGCAGCCTTGGGATCCTCGGCAAAGTGTTTTCCTCAAACACATCTCCCCGAGTCCTCCAGCCAGCCCAGGGCTGCTGAAATGTGCCTGGCAGGAGGCCCTGCAGCCTCCAAAAAGGCAGCTGAGCAAACAGCCCCCAGCTCGCACAGGAAGCCAGGCAGCTGGGAGGAGGGCAGGAGGGGACAGCGGGACGGGTTCCCTGTCCCAGCACTGCCACCTCTGTGTTTAGCAGGAATTGTGCCTAGGAATTGGCTCACCCTCTGGTTGGGGTGGCAGGGAAAGGCCTTTCTAGTTATCTGGCATAGAATAAGTGACCAAAACGGCTTTAAATAAACTCTGCTTCAAGCTCTGTATCTGGGTTTGGGAATTTGACCTGCAGGATTGTTGGAAAGAAAGAAAAAGGAGGTTGTTTTCTCTTCATGAGGGAGAAAATCCCAGTGGGTTTTTCCTTAATGGCTTTGCTGGAATAAGATTATTCCAGAGTATTAGTAGTGTGGCATCACTTTGCTCTTTTTACAGCATCCTTTTGCCTCTGCTGGCTTTACCTCTGGAGCAAACTCTGAGTTTGACTTGCAGTGAGCTGAGAGGCCTCAGGAGCTGCACCACAGAGACTCTGCTGGCTGCACATGAGGGAAGCAGCACAAGCCCAAATTCATTTGGAGTAGCGGAGTTTCTGGAGGCCACACCTGCAGCCTGTATGGCCTTACAGCCCTGAACAGGAGTGCAAGGCAGGGGATAACCACAGGAGCTGTTTTAGCTCTGAGGTGCTCTGGTTAGGAGCAGCATTAGGAGCTGGAAACCCAGATATGGACAGGGGAGGGAGAGAAGCATCTTGAAGGGGCTGATGCAGAAAACTCAGAGGAGGCTGTGCCCTGGAGCTCCCTCACAGCAGCAGAAATTGCTGCTGCTTTCAGAGCTTGCCCAGAGAAGCTGTGGCTGCCCCTGGATCCCTGGAGGTGTCCCAGGCCAGGTTGGACATTGGGGCTTGGAGCAGCCTGGGATAGTGGGAGGTGTCCCTGCCTGTGGCAGGGGGTGGGATGGGATGAGCTCTAAGATCCCTCCCAACCCAAACCATTCTGTGATTGCATGATTCTTCTCTTCCATTTCAGACTGTCATAAACACTTCTCCAGCTACTTCCCAGTTTGTAGTCTCCAAACATCTTTCATTCAGCCTGCAGCAACAGTTTTCCCTAATTCTGATGCTTTCCCTCTTCGTGCCTCTTGTTAGGAGAAGCCAGTTGTCTCGGAAGCATCCAGGAAGAGGGAGAGAGACTTGATAAGCAAAGAAATTGAGAAGATCCAGGTGTCCATTCAGACTGTGTGCCAGAATGCCTTCAGGCTGGGCAGGATGGTGGATTACATCCAGGAGGACATGGATGCCATGAGGAACGAGCTGCAGACGTGGCGCCAGGAGAACAGGGAGCACACCGAAGCTTTGCAGAGGGAGCAGAGGTGAGTGTGTGCCTGGGCCAGCTGGGCTTGTCTCTTGAGACACATTTTAGGGGCCCTTAAAACTTACAAACAACATAAATACTGAACCCAGAGCAGGAGTGGATTCCTATACCCCAGCCTGCTCTTTGTGCCATGGGTTCATCATGTTCTGGTGTGAATGGCAATGCTTGAAACAGCTCCTTTGGCCTTACTTGTCTCACTCTGTGTCTGTACACTCCTTGAAAACAGAACATCCCTTCCAGCTGTGTGTGCTGGGATCTTAAACGTGAGGTAGAGATCAATATTTTTGGAGCCATATTCAGCCCAGAGAGATTTGCTGCTCCCTGAATCTGTGTGCAGAAGCAGCATGGGGAGGTTCTTAGCTGAGTTCTTTCCTGGTACAGTGTGTCACAAATCAGTGAGTGCAGTGAGGCAGTGAGTGCAATCCTTCAGGACAGGATTACAGAGCAGCAGCCATGGAGAAGACAATGCCTCCCACATGTCCTGGGATTGGGAATCTCATCCCTGTTTGCTTTGCTTCTGTGACAGATGCTGGCAGGATCCCAGTGCATGAATACCCATTTGATTCCTAGTGATTTGGTGATTTCTGTGGTGGAAAGGAGGGAAAAACCAAAGGATTTGGAGATCTGAACTTTAGGTGGTGAGCCCTCGAGTGACTGGGTAATTCAGAAGGACAGCAGGCTCCTGCAGACTGGCACTTCCTGGCTGTGCAGTGTTCCTGAAGATAAGAAAAAATAGGGAAAATTATTATTAAGATGCAGCTTGTGTTCATTAGTGTAGGATTTATGAAATTTCCTGCTAGTGTGGCATTGCCTGTCCTTGTCAGCAGCTCCTGATGGCTCCTTTTCTACATCATGGAATCACGGCATAGTTTGGGTTGGAGGGGACCTTAAAGTTAATCCAGTGCCACCCCCTCCAGGGGCAAGGACACCTTCCACTATCCCAGAGTGCTCCAAACCCTGTCCAGCCCTGCCCTGAACACTTCCAGTGATCCAGAGGCAGCCACAGCTTCTCTGTCCCTTGTTTCAGAGTTTAGCAGAAAAACCAGATGAGCCAAGAAGTGATTTTTACTGTTGAATTATGGGTGATCTCCTCTGAACAATATTCCCCTCTACCCATGTTGCTAGCTTTGTCTTTGTGCTTCTTATTCCAAACTTTCTTTCAGCAAGGGTGGGAACAACTAAAAGGCCAGGCTGGATGAGGCTTGGAGCACCCTGGGGTAGGGGAAGGTGTCCCTGCCCAGGCCAGGGGGTGGCTTCAAGGCCCCTGACAGCCCAAACCATCCTGGGATTCTGTGATTCCATGAAATACTTTGCAGCCTGTCAGGTATTGAAATGTACTTTATTGGAGGGTTAAATAACCTGAAGCAGCTTGAAGGTTCCCAACAACATCACACTCCCTGTGTCTCTTCCAGCATCACAGACAGTGCTGTGGAACCACTAAAAGCTGACCTGGCTGAACTGGAGCAGCTGATTAAAGACCAGCAGGACAAGATCTGTGCTGTAAAAGCAAATATTTTAAGTAACGAAGAAAAAATCCAGAGGATGGTTCGTAGCATAAACTCGTCTTCAAGAAGGTGAAGAAGAGGGAAAAGAAATGAAAGAGCCTTGGGACTCACTGACTGACTGACATTGCTACCAAAAAACCAAAACCCAAATAGCAGATAATGCCTTGTTCAGAGATAAAATGTTTAGGGGCCAGAACCCTAAAAATTATATTAAAAAAACCCATTATTGCATTGATTTCTAGATGTTGATATTATGCAGGATAAAATTATATTCACTTGAATGCTCGAGTTACAGAGCTATTAAAAGAACTTGTTTGTTTAACTGTGAGCTGCTGTTTCTCACTTCCCTTTCCCTCCCTGGCCACTTCTCCCTTCGTCTCCTTCTCCTTATCTCCCCTGAAATTCCCTCTGAACACACTGTCCTGATAAATGGGTATTAAAGAACTCTTTTCCCCCTCTTAAATGTTCCAAACTCCTGCAGGTCAGAAGGTTCCTGAATCCTGTTCAGAGCTATCAGGGATCTGATTAGGACCAAGTGAAAATGCAATCCGAGCATCACCACGTAAGGGAGCTGAAGTGTTTTATCTGCACAGGTGTTAATTCCATTTTTATTGCATATGTTCATTTGGAAAGGATTAATTTAAGTACCTGTTTCCTCCCCAATGCATGTCCTCGTAGCTTTTTCTAGGGGAATAATTCCACTGATTTTGCTTTAGTGAACTGCAGATGTCTGGAGCGTTTTCCTAATGACCCCTGGAGTGTTCTGCCCCTGAGAGTCCAGCGTTAGTGATTCCTAAATCTGCAAAGAGTATTAGTGCAGACACAACTGTGTGACTCTGTGCTGGGTGCAGAGGTTTTAGTCCCCTGCAAGGCTGTTGCCAAGGATTTTATGATGTTGTTTGGGTTGTGGATGAAGTGTTAGTGGCCTTGTTTTTCCTCCTTTGATTGGTGTATCAATGTTTTTTTTGGTTGTTGGGTTTTTGGGTTTTTTTGTTGTTTTTTTTTCATGGTGTCTTTATCTGGTGTCTGGGCCTAAAAATCTACCAAATGATCATCAGCATAATGTGAGTGTTTAGGGTGTTAAATACAGATGTTTGGAAGGGTGGGAGGCTTTGCTGTGTGGGCTTTTGGAGGGGATGGAGAAGCATTTGGGGGCTTGGGAAGGAAGAGGAGAGATTTTTTGATCTCTGCTAACAACAGCCTGAGCTCTTTGTGTTTGCATGGCCCTTTTCCAATACCTGAACTGCATCCTGGGTCTCAGTACTTGAAGGAAAAGGGGTTCATGATATCCAGCTGAACCCCCAGAGCCCAGAACTGTAGGTGAAAGCCTTTTCCCATTAAATACTTGGATTGTACAATACAGGGCTTGGTTGGGATTGCTCAGACTCCTGCTCAGGTGGTGTTTGCCCCCATGAGCTTCCCACTGCTTCAAGCCACCCCTAAAGGGCACAGAGGGATTTGTCACCTGTCCCCCAGCCTTTGTCACCCCTTGGTCCCCTCCCACACCTCTCTTTGCACACAAAATCCAGCGTGGTGCTGCTGGAGCCTGGAGTTGGCAGAGTGGGAGCACCAGGGAGTGTTCCTCAGAGCCATGGAGGGACTTCTGGGTTAAACAGGATTTCAGTCATGATTTTTCCTTTTCCTCAGCTGCTCCATGACATTCCCTTCAGCCTCCCCTCATCCTGTCCCTGCTGGTGAGTGGCCTTTGCCTGGTGCCATGACCCTTGTGTCCATCTGTCCTTGGTGTTAGAAGTGCCTGTCCCTTCTCAGGGTGGGGAGCCTGGGCTTGGAGGCCTGGGAGAACTCAGGGCTGACTTTGTGCCCATTTTCCTGTGCTTGCTGACCAAATATCACTTCAAACAAGAACTGGTTGGTGTTAAAGTTTAATAGCATTTTTAACGTCACACAGCCTTAACTCTCTGGATTTGTTCTGTCTCCCAGGGAGGGAACAAAGCCTGGGAGCTGAGGCAGGTTGAGGATGCAGCAGCAGAAAAGCAAAGGGAGCAGCTGTGCCTGGAGGAGGGGACAGGCACAGGACGTGTGTGTGTGCACACCCAGGGCCGGGGAGTTGTGTTTCAGCCTGTGGGTGGTTCATTAGCAAAGGAAACTTCGCCGGAGCGGTGGTTTGGGATTGAAAGCCCTTCTCATTGTCAGCCCCCGCGGCGCTAATGGAGCCTGACAGTTCTGGGAAGCAGGATTTGTGTTTCACGACGTGCCTGACATTCCTGTGCCGTGTAGCAGGTCGGGAGGGGGCTGCCAGCCCCTCTGCCTTCGGGCCGGGAATGTTTCTCAGCTGGAAAGGTGCAGCTGGTGGCAGGGCAGGGAGGGACACTGCAGGGTGAGGTGACAGGACCTCCCCAGGCCAGGAGGACTCAGGGACAGGAGGCTGGAAGGAAGGGGACAGTGGGGTGAGCTCAGAAGCCTCGAGTGGGACTCAGACATCCATGAGTGCTCTGGGTGTTGGAGGCTGCTCCCGAGGGTGGGAATGGCAGAGGTTTAATTTTGTGTTCAGGAGTGCAAGGGAAGGGAGGGCTGGAGGGCTGAGGTGTGTGACATGGGATTTGGATGGAATTTAGGTACAAGAAGGCCCAGCTGGGGTTGTGAGGACCTTCTGCTCACCTGGGACCTCACCAGAGACACCAGTGCCCGGTGTCCCCAGACCAGCTACGCTGGTCATGGGAACTGCTGCCACATTCAGCTGATTTCTTGAGCACCAGGACCTGAGGGAATGGCTGGAGCTGTGCCAGGGCAGGGTCAGGCTGGAGATCAGGAAAAGATTCTTCCCCCAGAGGGTGCTGAGCACTGCCCAGGCTCCCCAGGGCGTGTGCACAGCTCCAGGGCTGCCAGAGCCCCAGGAGCATTTGGACAGCACTGCCAGGGATGCTCAGGGTGGGACTGTTGGGGGGTCTGTGCAGGGCCAGGGGTTGGATCAGTGATCCTTGTGGGGTCTTTGGACACCCTTACCCCCAAATTCCCACTCCCCTGGTGCCCTGCAGTGTCCCCAGAGGGGACAGAGCTCACCCTTGCTGTGGCCCTGCTGGGAAATGTGTGGCCGTGGAATGAACACATGCAGAGTGGTGTTGGAAGTGTTGTGGAAGTTTTGGCCTCAGAGGTGAATGCTGAGGGCTTTGTGTCTTCCCAGGCTGTGGCTCCAGGCTGTCTGCTGACCTGGGAAAAGAGTTCTACCTCTGCTCCTGTCTCACTATCCTCATTAGCATTGCTATTTTTGCCTTGAAATCAGGAATTTCCAATGTGTGGAACATCCTATCTCCAACTCAGCCATGGTGTTCCTGAGTCCAGTCTGGGTTTCTCACTCCCCTGAGCTGGTGCCTGCTCTTGCTGGTCTTGCTCCAACAGTTTTGCTTGAATATTATTAATATTCCAGTGCTTCCACTTAATATTCCAGTGATTTTTTTAAAATCTTTTTTTCCCCAAAGCACCCCAAAATCTTTTTTTCCCACAAAGGACCCTTGGTTCCACCCACTGGAGAAGCAACCACCACAGGCTGACGCTGTAGGAGAGAAAGGCAGGACTGTGGCTGTGCAGAAGTGTTTCAGGGATGTTTGGGAGTGTGTCCTTTCTCCAGCAGGAGAATCCAAAGGGATGGGTTGGCACTAAGACTTTACTTATCTAAAATGGCTGGATTCTGCCTCAGATGAATTTGTGCTCTTCCCTCCTCCCCGATTTACCCTTGTGGAGGTGAGCCAGTCTAGCACAAGGGATGGATTTGGGATCTGCCAGCCATGGAGTCCCCTTCAGCTCTTGGAGAGCCCCAGGCAGCCCCCACAACTCCTTGGAAAACTCCCTGCAGCACCAAGGCCTGTCTCTTCCCTGCCCTGTTTTGTGAAAAAACATGGCAAAATAACATTTCCGTTTTCCAGGGAGAAATTTAATTAAAAGGAATTAAGAGGGTATGGTTTATAGTTTAATTTAACGTGATGAAAAAAGGATTAGCTCCCACCCCCTCCTACCCAAATCCACGAGCCCAGAGTGAACCACAGGAGGGAAATGCTTCCCAGGAGAAAAGGGAGAGGAATTCCCCTCCCAGATTTATAACTTGTGAGGCAGGGGTTGCTGGGGTCAGCCTCGTTTTATGCCCTGCTGGCTCCCACAGGCTTGGCTTTGTTATGTGCCCAGGAATGGGCAGGGATTGGATGGGTTTGGCTGCTTTTTTCAGGCCACTCGTGTGCTCAGGTGCTGCCTGGGTCACTGAGGCTCCTGGCTGGGTGTGTCCAGGTCTGTGGTGAACGTGCAAGGTGGGCTTTGCCCTCCCAACTGTTTTCCCCTTTTGGGCATTTTTTGGCTACTGAGGAGCATGAGGCAGAAGGCAATGGGCTCACTCTGCCCTGTGCAGGATCAGGCAGAGAAGGAAAAGGAGAACCAGCCCAAATGCAGACACAAACAGGAGGAATTTCCTTTCCCTGGGAAGGGCAGCAGAGCCTGCATGGCCAGGGCATAACAGGACCTGTCCCCTCTCTGAAGAAGGGACCTCTGACCCTCTCTGAAGGGATCAGTCCCTCAGGAACTGCTCCAGTGTGGGTCATTTATCCATGGGGTCATTCCCTCAGGAACTGCTGCAGTGTGGGTCATTTATCCATGGGGTCATTCCCTCAGGAACTGCTCCAGTGTGGGTCATTTATCCATGGGGTCATTCCCTCAGGAACTGCTCCAGTGTGGGCTCCTCTTTCCATGGGGCCAAGACCCTGCTCCAGCAGCAGCTTCCCATGGGGCCAGAGGTTCCTTGGGGCATCTCCCTGCTCTGCTGTGGGGTTTTCCTCCCTGGCAGCTGCACATGGAGGAGAGGCCTGCAATGAGAGGCAGTGTTATTTGGGTTGTACAGAGATGCAGAACCCTTTGTGAGCTGTTCAGCTTGATGTACAGGAAGGTTTATTTGTTCTAGTCTCACTTAGAGCTTTATTCTTGCTTCTTGTGGCTCCTGGCAGGGTGGCAGCTGAACAGAAGTCCCATCAGTTTGGGTCCAAACACAAGTGTTCTGACAGGAGAGCAAAGGGATATCAGTTCTGGAGGGTGCTCCAAGAGACCTGGATTTAAAGTGAGCACAGAATCCCAGAATGGTTTGTCTTGGGAAGGACCTTAAAGATAGTCTTGTGCCATTTGCAGGGACACCTTCCACTGGACCAGGTTGGTCCAAACCCCATCCAGCCATGCTCCTGAGCAGCCTGGATGGGGAGAAGCTGCTGAGCAGAAGAACCAGGGGAAAGTTTCCAACAGTGATGGGTTTTCAGTGTGAAAACTGTGCCTGTCCCCACACAAGGAGAGGAGAGCAAGAGGTGGTCTCAGCATTCCTGCAGGGGACCAGCCCTGCAGCCAGGAGGAATTCCAGGCCACCCACCATAGCTTTGTGCTGCTCAGGTAACCTGGCAGGAAGGGAAGGTGTTCTCCTCCAGTTTCAGCACTCCCAGCAGTTTCAGAGCTCCTGGCATTCCAGTGAAGTGTCAAGAAAGGTCTGGTTTTATGTTTAACCCCGCTGGGCTGGGAGCTGGGAGCTGCCATTAATGGGATCCTTGTCTTTGGAGCAAGGTGGGAGCCCCAGGTCTCTCACACCCAAATACTGTTCCATTGTGCTGGCTCCAAAGCTGAGAACGTGGGATTTTGTTCCAGTGTCACTTTCTCAGGTGTCAGGGGCTGTGTTTGCTCTCCACGTGTGACTGCCCAGAGCTCCAGGAGCACGGGACCACCCCAAAGGCATCCAGCTGCTTCCAGAGGTGGGGAATGTGTGGGAGCTTCCACTGCTGCCCTCAGCATCAGGCTGGGCTTTGTGGGGAGCCGCTGTGGGATGGCTCCCCTGGGGAGAAAAGTGTGCTTGGAGCCCCTCCAGAAGGCAGGAAGCCCTTCCCAAATTCATGGAGTGATGGCCATGCAGGACCTGCAGGAACGGAGCTGGTGGGCAGGAGGTTCTCTTGCACTTTTGGGGAAGTGTTGGGTTATCAAGGGCAGATTTCGGTGTCCAATTAACCCTGAAATTTGCCAAGGGTTTGTGTGAAGTGTCTGATCCCCACTGGGTTTCACTTCCAGCTCATTCTCAGACCCTCTCCAGAGAGTTTGTCCTTATTTTGTGCAAGTGCAGAGTGCCTTTTGTTAAATCAAATAGCAAAGTGTGGAGCTGGCACAGTTTAACCTGTCCTAGGTGACCTCCACACCTTCACATGCTCCCAGTGCTCCCAGCAGGGATTAATCAATGTGGACATGTGTTTATGTGGTCAGCTCCCACTCCTTTTGATTGGATATTGGGAAAAATATCTAGCCAGGGCTGAACTGTGTCTCTGCACTCTGAGAATCACAGAATCCCAGACTGGTTGGGCTTGGAAGGGACCTTAAAGCCCATCCAATCCCACCCCTGCCACGGGCAGGGACATCTTCCACTATCCCAGGGTGCTCCAAGCCCCATCCAACCTGGCCTTGGACACTTCCAGGTTATGGATTTCCAAGCTGGAGCTCAGAGTGAAGGCTTGTGTCACCAGGAATTAATCCATGGAGGCAATTAGTGGGACAACTCTCCAGGGCAGGATGAGGAAAACCCTGTTGGGGGCACCCAGAGCTCTGTTTTGGGGTCAGGACTGTTCTGTTTGCCCTGTCTGGGGCTCTGGGGTGGCTTGGGACAGCGTGCTCTGGTGACAGGAATGAGGACAGGCTCAAATAGGACAAGGGATGTTTGTCAACACCAAGGAGAACACAGACAGCTCAGGGAAGCTGAGACATTATTTCTGGAGCAATGGAAAGCTTTTAAAAACCATTTCCTGATTACTCTCACTGCTTGGTCTCACAGCCTGCTGTTACTTCTTTGCATTCCATTTCCCAAGGTGCCCTGAGTGAAAAATCCAAGGAAAACCTGGGATGTATTTTACAACCTGTGCTGCTTCTCCCCCAGACCCCAGCAGCCCTTTGAACCTGCCCAGTGGCTCATGTCCCTGGGAAGCTCCTCCTGACCTCAGGGCACTCTGAGCCCACCCATAATTAATGACAGACTTGCCAGCATGAGAAAAAAAAAATCCATTTTTATGGAAAAGTTCCCACTGGCTCCAGGAGAGGCTGGGGCAGAGCCTGGCCAAAGGCTCTGGTGTTAGAGGAACCACAGGCTCTGTACCACCCACGGCCTGACAGCAAGGCAAGGAGAAGCACCTCATTTTCAAGTCTTTGGGGTGGATCAGGGTTTGCAGCCTATGGCTGGGCTCCAATGCTTTTCCTACAGTGTTTGTGGCAGCTCCCAAGCAGATTTTTTTTTTTCCTTTGAGCTCCACAACAAGAAGTGTGGTTAGATTTTTTTTCTTTTTTTCTTTTTCTTTTTTTTTTTTTGAATAGGGAAAGTTTCTTGCCTGGGGCCAAGCGCAGAAATGTGGAATGGATTTGGAGCAAACTTACTTTTTCTTTTGGAATTTTATTGAAAGGAAAAAAAAAAAAAAAAAAAAAAAACAACAACCCAACAAACTAGCACCTCGGGCAAGAGCTGAAGCATGGAAAATTTTATCCCAAAAGGTGGATGCTTTGTGAAATTATGAGCGTGTGAAAACAGGTGGTTAAAACTGAAATGGTTTCACAGATCGAAGTACAGAGGGTGCTACCAAGAGCCCGTTGTAAATCCTGGAGTGAACCCTTCCTGAAAGGCAGAGGTGGGAGCACGGGCCATCAGCGAGTAACCTGAGCCAGCCCCGAACCCACAGGCGGCTGCAGAGCCGCGGGAGAAGCCAAGGAAAACCAGGAGAGGTTTGTGCAGAGGTCAGCGAGGGAGCCAAGCCCAGGCTCCCAAACGACAGCCCCGTGATGGGATCTGGCTGGGACAGGTTTCACTGGAGGCACCTGATCCAAGAGCTGCTCAGAGGGCTGGATCAGGGCCTGAAAAGTGCAGCCAGGAGGAAAAATGTGCAAGGACAGGGCTGCGGCACGTTGCAGGGTGGAGGAAGGGAATGATCGGTGAGAGGGCAAGGGGGAATGGCTTTAAACTGGAAGAGGTGAGGTTTAGATTGGATATTGGGAAGAAATCCTTCCCTGTGAGGTGGGGAGGCCCTGGCACAGGGTGCCCAGAGCAGCTGTGGCTGCCCCTGGATCCCTGGAAGTGTCCCAGGCCAGGTTGGACACTGGGGCTTGGAGTACCCTGGGACAGTGGCAGGTGTCCCTGCCCATGGCAGGGGGTGGGATAGGATGAGCTTTATGATCCCTGCCAACCCAAACCATTCCAGGATTTCATGACCTGTGAGTGCAAGGCCAGTTTTGGTGGATGAACGTGCCCACATGTGTGTGTTTGTGCTCCAAAGGATTCACGACTCCATTTTCTGCACTGGCAGGCTTTTGTCTTCACACACAGATTGTTTTCCCTTCACACACAGATCACTTTCCTGGGCACTCATGACACAAAAAGAATCTTGTTTTTCCCCTTCTGTCTTACCCCTCTCCACAGAAATGCAGGACCCTCCACAAGGTGCCTCAGGCTCATCCCAGTGGTTGCCACAGAGCCCTGCCAAGAAAACCTGCAGTGGGAAGCATCCAGTAGCAAGGAATGAGATGCTGCTCCCAATCCCCCTGGATCACCAGGAACGAGCTGATTTCTGTCAGGTTACTCACAGTGTAAGTGTGATTATGAAGTGTTACGACACAAGGTCTGCAAAGTTTTACAGCTGAGTCTTAAAGGGATCAGAACAAGGGGAAAAAAATGAAAGAGGGGCTTAAACTGGAAGCAAGGCGTGTGGTCAAATTAAGGAGTGCAATGGCAGTGCTAATTAAAACCCCTGGAGAGAAGGAAGGAGGAAATGACTGAAATCCCAGCGCTCTCACAGGGTGGTTCTTACCCAGGGACAAGCCTAGGAGATGGGGCATAAAGCCTGAACACCTCCTCTGTCTCCTGCCACAGAGCAGCTGGGTGCCTTTGCCTTGCCAGGAGAGCCAGCAGGGAAGTATCAGCCATGGAAAAAGTTATTTGAACCCTTTGGTGCACAGAAGCCTTCAAAGAAGGCCTCAGCCAAGGGCGAGAGCTGCAGCCTGCTGTGTATCCTATGGATTTCCATGATTCCTTCTCACATTAGGCACTAAATCTTTTCACTGTCTACAGGGTGAGTTGGTTCAAAATCTGAGGTATCCTCTGGAGTCAGCATGAATCTCCTGCAGAAGGATGGGATGTTCCAGCCTTGGACTTCTCATCCATCTGGAGACATCCAGGCCTTGGCCCCAAGATTGTCTTTTTCCTTCAATCCAACTGGAAAGCGTTTAGGAAGTGCCAGCCTTGCTGTTCCATGTTCCCTTGGTTCAACACAGCACCTTCCCCTCTCCTGGAGTTTTAGGAATTATTAAAGTGAGTTGATCCTTCCTGTAGCCATAACTTCTTCAAGGGGAATGGCTTCAAACTGAAAGGGAGTGGGTTTATTTCAGATACTGGGCAGGAATTGTTCCTTGTGAGGGTGGGCAGGCCCTGGCACAGGGTGCCCAGGGAAGCTGTGGCTGCCCCTGGATCCCTGGAAGTGTCCAAGGCCAGGCTGGATGGGGCTTGAAGCCACCTGGGATAGTGAAAGGTGTCCCTGCCCATGGCAGGGGGTTGAACTGGATGAGCGTTAAGGTCCCTTCCAGCCCAAATCCCTTTGTGATTCCACAGTTCTCCTGCATTATTGGCCTGCGGCACTTCCCGCACATTTCCCACGTGTGTTTGGCAGTGGAAATGTGGCAGCACATTTTGTGGCATTGAAAGACTGGCTTTCCCCAAATTAAAACTGGTCCTTACAGACTCATTTGTGGTACCACTAATGCACTGTCTGGAGTGAGAAGTGGAAACATTCCATCACCGCAACAAGGAAGGAACCAGGAGAGGGTTTTGTAGCTGCCAAAGCTGATCCTCCGCGCTCTGCAGATGGAATTGCTAAATTCCCTGGATTTTCTTTCAGTCTACTGACTTATGCCTGAAATGGGCTTTTATCCATGGACTTAAAGGCCGTGTAGATGTGGCACCTGGGGACGTGGTAAGTGGTGGGCTTGGCGGTGCTGGGAAATGGCTGAACTCGGTGGTCTTAGAGGGCTTTTCCAGCCTAAGCAATTCCATTCTTCCATGCACAAACCCAGGCTGATTTTCCAGTCCTACAGTGTGGGAAGGCCAGCTTTGGTCACATGTGTTCCCTCACCAGGCAGGGCACACACTGGGCACTCTGGAGTGTCCAATTCCTTGTTGTTACCTAGAGGAAAATCTGCTTTTGCCTCTCTTTGGAAGCCAGGTCCTTTTCCTCAGGTGAGGGAAGCTACTCCTGGTGCAGCTCCCAGGGGTTCAGGATGAAGTTGGGAGGTGGAACAATAGCAGAACCCAGAAAGGAGGAGTTTAAGGGTGACAAAGGGGCTGTGGGCTGGAGTTGCCAGCTTTGTCACTTCCTAAGGGAAAGAAATAAACACTGAAACCTGAGCAAAGCCCCTCCTGGAGGATACATTTCCTGGGAACTCTCACTTTGATGGCTGGAAAATCCATAAAGTTTTTCTCCTTGGAGCTGGGAGACTCCAACCAAGCCCTTGGTTAAACAAATGACAGTCAAAATAACTCACAAGCACCCACACCTGGAGCAGCCCTGAAGGTGAGGTGTTCCTTTTGGGGGGGGTGTCTGTCACCCCCACCCTGTGTGAGGAAAATCCAATCAAAGGGGAGGAGGCCAGGTCCCATCAAGACATAGCTCCCAAATCCATCAGGAATTTCATTCCAGAAGGAGATACCAGGATTTTACCGTGGCTGTCAGCAGCATTCTGCAGGTCACACTGCTGCAGAGGGAGAGTGTTAGAATCTGGGACTTAAACTAAACAGATTTCCTATAGGAAACACACACAAAATTACTTTGCTTCTAAAGTTACTTTTATAGACGTTTTCCCTGAGAAATATTTCTCCCTGGAAAAATAAATTCACAGGATGTAATTAAAACAGTTCTGTGCGTGCACTGGGCTGGCCCCCTTTAAGTGCTTCACCAAATGCACCAGCAAAGAAAGGAATGAAAGGCAGCTTTGTTGGGATCTATTAATGACAATCTGCATTAATTAGAAAATGTGACATTGTTCTCTTGGTTTATGGCTATGAAAATGGCTGCTAATAAGGCTGAGGCTGGAGTGCTCAGCTTTTGGCTTGTCTGTGCTAAGGCCGTGAAAAATCTAAATAATCTTTGATTTGTCAAATCCTGAGCTGATGAAGGCAATGGGAGTCAGATTCCATACCCTTGGATTCTGGCAATAACCAGGTGCTGGTGACAGGGCGGGGGTGCTTTTTGTTTCTTTTTGTTTTTCTTTTCTTGCCATTTTATTTAGGTTTATCTTTTAATTAAACAAACAAAAGGAAGAGTGAACTGTGTTGTATTAGAGCTTAACTTTCACTCCTCGAGGAACAAAGCCTTAATAGGTTTGTATGGATCCCTAATTAGGGATAATGATTATCTCTGCTACTCTGCCCCAGACCAGCCATGCGTAGAAGAACCACTCACCTCCCTTTGCAAACCTTTTGGAGTGCAGAAATAAAGCATTCTGTGATTCTGAAAGCTAAAATCACATCTTTCTGCAGCATTTAAAGTTTTTATTGCTATATTGCTGTCCTGATCACAAGTAAAACATTTTTATGTCCTTCAGGCACCGCTGGCAGTGTTTTCTGTCTCTCAAGCACAGCAGGGTGACATTTCTAATGTATCTCCGCTGCATGACCTCTTTTTGAGTGGAGAAACAGGAACTTGGGGTCATTTGATAAAAGAAATGTTGCATCACCAGTGAGAGAGATGCTGTAAAAAGGATCATCGGAGTTATTTTTTTACAGAATCAGGGAATTTGGGTTGGAAGGACCTTAAAGCTCATCCCATTCCATGGGCAGGGACACCTTCCACTATCCCAGGTTGCTGCAAGCCCTGTCCAGGCTGGTTTTGAACACTTCCAGAGATCCAGGAGCAGCCACAGCTTCTCCAAGCAACAAGACTGGAAGCTGAATTTTGGTAACTGAAACATTTTAAGTAGCATCCCTGGAGCCACATCCAATTTAAAAAAAGGAGACAACATAAGCAGAGAAAAACGACCTAGAATACCTTGAAAGAGAAATCCATTCCCTGGGAGGGAACGTGTGGAGCTGAGGGTTGATTTCAATTTCTTAATTAGCGAGTGGCAGCCAGGCCGGGATGGGAGCGGGGCAAACAACGGGGGAAGTGTTTTGTGTTCACACCCCACCTCGGAGGTGGGCCAGCATCCAGGGCCTGCTGGAGAACAGGCAGGAATGCTGCTGCCTGGAATCCCGCTCGGAATTCCTGTGCCCCTCCTTCCCAAAGACACCTTTCTCTCCTTCCTCAGGGAATGGTTTGGAGCCCGCAGCGCGCTCACGGAAATCGCGGCTAAAAATGACTTTGGGGGTTCTTTTTTTAGTGCTGGGCTTTGAGTAGGGCGGAGGTGGTTCTTGCTTTGTTGGGTTTCATTAAATCCCCCCCTCAGCAGAACAGCCCAGGGGCTTCTTTCCCCCTTTTCTGTTTCTCCGAGGGCTCCATTCAATAAATACACATCCGCTGCAGCCTTAATGAAATTGTGCGAGGCACTTCCAAGAGGAGGATGTTTATTTTTCTCTGCTGGTTCACCGAGGCTGCTCCAGGTCCTGTGTGCCTGGAGAGCCACTCCATAAAGAGAGCCTTGTGCCTGGGGCAGCCCTAAGTGCCTGCACTCGCTCAGCACTGGGATTCTCTAGCTGCAGAGCAGGCGGGTGGGCAGCTGTATTTTCAAGGAATTTTGGGAGGGAAATAAGTGTGCTGAGAGCGTGGTGTTAAGGTGGGAAAGTCAAGCACTTGCAAGGCCAGGGCTGCCTGGAGAGCCAGCTTAATTCATCTGTTTATGTCTCCTATTTTTGTACAGTCCCCTGCTTGCTGTATTTTCTCCTTTTGGACAGAATTTGTCACCTCTGTGCTTTCTCCATAGATGTCCAATGCCGTGGAGCTCCTGATGCCTGCTCCTAGATGGATGCACCTCACAAATCAGCTCCTCTGAGGGAGTGTGGAGGTGTAGATGCTGCTGTGGGGCTCTTGATGAGCCTTTTGTCACTAATGCAGGTTTCTGACAGGGTTACTTGGTGCTGGTCACAATAAATTTTGCAGCAGACCTCGTTTAAAACCTCACTCCCAAGGCACTGGGAGCTGCATCCCTGGGCATGGATCTGGACTGCCTGGAATGCCTTCATGTATTGGACTGGATGATCTTTAAAGGTTTCTTCCAGCCCAAATCTTTCTATAATTTCTACGGAATATTCACTGTTTGATGGGTTGGGCTGGATGATCTTTAGAAGTCCCTTCCAGCCCAAACCATTCAATGATTTCCATGAAACATTCACTGTTGGACCTCTCTGTGTGTCAGAAACGCTGGTTTGGGATGAAATGGACAGTGGCCACGCTCAGGGGAAGAGGGAGGGATGTGGAATCACAGAATCACTGAGTTGGAAGGGACCCACAAGGGTCATAAAGGTCCAGCTCCTGTTGAAAACGAGCTTTTCTCCTCTCCAGCTTTTTTTTCCCCCCTCCACTCTTGCTTTTCCTTGAGCTATTTCTTCTGACAATTCCACACGGGTGCTGAAAGAAGTTGTTCAAGTGGCAAAAAACTCAGAAGGGGAGAGGGTGTGAAAAAATCCCTTTCCAGTGTTATTTTCCCAACAAAATGTGAATATTTTTTGAAGACAGGGAAAAAGAAAAAAAAACCCAAAAAAACAGCTAAAAATATAAATAGATCTCTTTTGTTTGCAAATTCCCTGGTGGGAGTTGGGCTGAAATGTTCCTGAGTGACTCATTCCTGGGCAGCCCTTTGCCGTGGATGGAAACTTGTCCTCAGAAGATTTTCTGGATTTTCTAACCTGCCTGTAAGGAGGTGTTTCCCTTGTGGACTGAGGTAAAGGAGGCCTCTGCTCCTCTTGATATTCCCACATCTGCCATCAAAGGATGGCTGTTTCTCCTGGAAAATGGTGATAAAAACTCCATCAGTGTTTTCCTTCCCTGCCTCAAACTTGTTCATGATGATGGCCCTGGAGAAAAAATATCTGCAACCGTGCTTGATCCATGAGCTGGGACTAACCTGTGGCTGGATCCTGCTGGAGACATGGAGACACCAGGCTGATGGATCTGAGTTCTTCACGCTCCTGAGGTGTTCCTGCAGCACAGCACACAAGGATTTCCAGAGCCTTTCATGCCCTTAACAGAAATAAATGGTTGGAAAAGAATGAGAGAAAAGCAGGGAATCCTGTAATTTAATTGGGAAAAATGAAAGGGGCATGTAAGATAATCACTGCCCTGTTTCCTTATCAACAGGCACCCTCTGGGCAAGGCTGAAAATCCTAACCAAAATTCCAAGGATCAGAGGTGGTGTGACCCACACCCCTCTGGGCACAACCAGTAGGGAATACTCTCTTTTTTTTGGGCCATTTTTCCTTAAGGGTGTTACTCCTGGTGGTTCTTCACTCAATTTTAGCCCTTTTCCCTCACTGTCAGGACGGATTGTCCCAGTTTCTTTGGGAGCAGTGGGGTGACTGTTCAGCTCTGTCTCATGATGATGATGATGGATGATGATGGATGATGGGTGGGATTTTCTAGTCCCTGCCTTTTTCTGTGGTGTTGCAGTATAATCTCCACTCCACACCCTCCACTTTCTCCCGGTCAGGATTGAAGGAGCAAAGTGCTGGACACCTGATGGAAGGTTAAAATTCAGCTGGCTAATGCATCAGTGCTGCCTGTTTTCCCTCAGGACAGAGGTATTTAGGCCCATTTGCAGCAGAATTAACTTCCAGGACTCCAAGCAACCTTTCTGTTGTCATCTTTGTGCTTCCAGCTCCAGTCCTAATGACATCCTGGATGCTGGAATTCAGTTCTCCTCCCATCTCTCATTCCTGCTTTCTCTTCTTAATGCACACCTTCATGTCCACTTCAGCAACTGCACCAATTCCCCAGAAAAACGTCGGGCTGTGCTAAAAACAGGGGGATGAGGGATTTTTTCCCCCCACCTCTTTCCCCACAGATGCATTTATCACTAGGGCAACTTCACTTGAGAGTTCACTACAAATCCAAGCTGATGGCTTAGATCCAGGCAGGGAGAAGTTTTATGGACTGAGCTAAGCGTGAATTACACTTCTGGTCACGGCATTATTTTTTTTTTTTCCCTTCTTTTCTTTCTTTTTCTTCACTGTGACCCTGGCATCGAAGCAGTTGCAATTGCAAAGTATTTCATAATGCAGCTTTTTTCCTGCTGCTTGGAAGGTCTGGGAGGAACCTGGGTGGATTTAAAAGGTGTGGTGCCCCTGGAAAAGGGCGTTGGAGGTGGTGGTAGTGGCGGCAAGACTAACCACTGGTTTTAGCACCAGGTATAAATCATTGTCCTTTTCAGGCTCCCAAGATGTCCACGTTTATCCAGGAATGAGAGGAAGGGAGGGAGGTGCACTTTCTTCTCAGTCTGGCACTAAATGCAACCACTGGCTTCATTCCAGGGAGTAAAAGCTGTGGAGTAACAGGAGTTCATCCCTGCCCCCTCTTTTCCCCTTGGCCACGTTCAGGTGAGGCAGAGTTTCTCCAGTGGCATGGGAGATGGATGGATGGAAGGAAGAAAGGAAGGACAGGAAGGAAGGACAGGAAGGAAGGACAGGAAGGAAGGAACAGGAGCAGAGTTCTGTGGGGAAAGGACTCTGGTGGGGCCCCAATGGATGGGTTGTTTCCTTTCCTGAGCCTGTTTCCAGGAGCAGGATGGGTGAATTCTTTGTTTTGCTTGGAGCATGAGGACGGGGAGTGGGAAGATGTGTCTGCTCAGGAGGGGCAATGCGAAATCTTAGTGAGTGTGGAGGGGGTGGTTGAGGGATCCTCTGGAGCAGCAGGAGGAGTTTTATTTGCTTTTTTATTTATTTAATTAGTTAATTAATTTTGGGGGTTTTTTTTCATTGCTTCAGGGTTAGGAGCTGGAGAACAGGTCTTGCCTAGTGGGTGAGCCAGCATGTGTTAGTGGATTAGTGGCTATTTTGGATTAGTGGTTATTTTGAGACCCTGGAAGCCTCCTCCTGGAGGCTCCAGTTTCTGTGTGGATTGCCAGCAGCCTGTGCCCTCAGCTTGGTACACTTGGGTAGGAGCAGATAGGATATGCTGGACAAAATGATTTCTCCAGACTTGGAAAAAGCATTTCCTAGGCCTTCACCAAATGGTGAGCTGTTTGCAAATTTCCACTTCCCCGCTGCAGCCACTTAGAGTGATATAAATTGGCAGAATTTAGTGCGTTTCTCCATGGGATGTCTCTGGAACACCTATGGATTTCCAGAGCTGGAGGGTGAGTCTGCACAGTCACTCCCTCTCACCACTACTGTACAAGAACTCACCAGCCCAATTTGGGATGGGCTGCTTTTCACGGGCATTTAAGGAAAAGTGAAAAAAAAAAAAAGAGAGAGAGAGAGAATGAAAGCCTGGTTCAGGAGACAAACTGCTGGAAAATCTAGTGGGATATGGTATGTAAGAACTTTCTGTCTTCATTGCAGCAAGAACTGAAAGAACCTTGAACCATGAGCAACTCCAGCTTTGTCTGTCCTGTTTATCCATTGCATTATTCCCCTCTAGGGCTCTGCTTTGCCCACATGGATATATTGCAAATAAACAGTGCTGCATCCTATGCTCCCCCTTCTCACCTGTCCACACTTTCCCTGCAGGAGGAGAGAAGAATCAGCTCCAAGTTAAAAAAAAAAAAAAGCCCATGGACCAACATGGTTTTTCTTCTGGATTTCCCCATTGCTCCATTGGAGCTGGAAGAGCTCATTAAATGTATTCCCATTAAATGTGTACGGGATGCAGCAGGGAAATGGGATGTGTATGGCTCCTTCCCTGCCTGGGAGTGGACACAGAGTGGGGCACACAGAGCCTCTGGATGCAGCTGTAAATTGGAGTTAGAAACCAAGCAAGGAATTCCTGGCCCCGGGTGTGCCTCATCCAGTGGCATAAGGGGAAGGTGGCAGTGCTAGTGGATCTGAAATTCCCATCAATCCCATCCCCTTCTGATTTTCCAGCAGGCAAAGGGAGTGGGTTTGATTTGCAGGTTGTGCCTCTCTCCTGTGTGTTTCTCGAGCCCAAATTACAACTGTTAGAGGAAATCAGGTTTGCAGCAAGAGCCTGGTGCCTGTATAGAGGGATATCCTGCCACAGAGCAGCAGGAGTGGGGAGGGAGTGAGGGATGGAGAGATGGATGGCCACCATTCCCTGCTGCCACTGGAGACTCGAAAATGTGCACTCAGAAGATGAGGGTGTGTTTTAAATGCTTGGAGAGCAGTAATAAGGATATAAAGCTATTAGAGAGTGTTCAAAGAAAGCTCACAAAGATGGTGAAGGGAATAGAGAGAATGAAGATGGTGAAGGGATGAGGAACAGCTGAGGGCACTTGGCTTGTTCAGCTGGAGGAGGAGGAGAGAGAGGGAGATCTCAGCATGGCCTTCATCTTCCTCCCGAGGGACAGCTCCCATCTCTTCTCTCTGTGACCAGTGACAGCACTCAAGTGAATGCCTGGAGCTGTGCCAGAGGAGGTTGAGGCTGGAGATCAGGAAAAGGTTCTTCTCCCAGAGGGAGCACTGAAGAGGCCCCCCGGGGAATGGGCACAGGTCCAGGCTGAGAGAGCCCCAGGAGCTCTCAGGGATGCCCAGGGTGGGATTGTTGGGGTGTCCTGGGCAGGGCTGCACTGGATGATGCTCGTGGACCCCTTCCAAGTGAAGATTGCGGGAAAACCCAGACACAATCAGTAAAATAACCAGAAACGGGTAGAACAACAGGAGCCCATAAAAGCAACGGGGAACTGTCCGATCCCCACCGCAGCTGCCCGAGCCCCGCTGGTGCCCGCAGCGGGAGGAAGGAACCGCAATTCCCGGAGGAAAACAAGCGGCCGGGCCGGCGGCGCGGGGAGAATCCACCTTAACGGGAGCAGGAAGCGGAGCGGGGCCAATCAGGCCGGGAAGGGAGGCCGGGAAGGAGGGACCGAGGGAGGGGCCGAGGGAGGCCCGAGGGAGGGCGAGCGGGGCCGGCGGGGCGCGATGGCGGAGGGCGGGGACGCGCCCGCCCCGGGCAGGTACAGTGGGCAGGGGGCTCGGCGGGGGCGGCCGTGCCGGGGGACAGCGGGGTGTCCCCCCCTTTGCCAGCCCTTTCTCAGCCCTGTCTCAGCCCTGTCTCATCCCGCCGTGTGCCTCTCTCCAGCGCAGGTCGCAACCTGAAGGAATGGCTGCGGGAGCAGTTCTGCGACCACCCTCTGGAGCACTGCGAGGACACCCGGCTGCACGACGCGGCCTTCGTGGGGGACCTGCCCACCCTGCGCAGCCTGCTGCAGGACGAGAGCTTCCAGAGGTGGGCATGCAGCCCTGGGGACACGGCCCCGCCACCTGCCTGCTCCCCCCGCAGCCCAGGGGGTGCCCCGCATCCCGCCCGCTTCCCATGGACCTTAAAGAGCATCCAGCCCCACCCCTGCCATGGCAGGGACACTTGCCGCTATCCCAGGGTGCTCCAAGCCCCGTCCAGCCTGGCATGGGGCACTTCCAGGGATGGGGGTTTTTATGGGAGAGGTGTCAGGAAGGA
>JBBMKD010000002.1:5327154-5352835 GCA_037834095.1 Argya squamiceps
CACCCCTGCCATGGCAGGGACACTTGCCTCTATCCCAGGGTGCTCCAAGCCCCGTCCAGCCTGGCCTGGGGCACTTCCAGGGATGGGGGTTTTTATGGGAGAGGTGTCAGGAAGGATGCTTCACTCACCATCCTCACAGCCTGCGCCTTTTGGGGACTCCCACCTCAGCCCTTTTTTCTTGGGAGAGGTGTCAGGGTGTTTTTCCCACTGTCAGGGTGTTTTTCCCGCTGTTGCCACAGCCTGCACCTTTTGGGACTCCCATCCCACCTGCTGTTTTTGGGGAGAGGTGTTTCCTAGGATTTTTTCACTGTCCCCACAGCTTGCTCCTTCTGGTGACCCCCATCTCATCCCGTTTTTCCATAGCATGGTGTGGGCTGGAAGGGACCTTAAAGCTCATGTTATCTCACCCCCTGCCATGGTCAGGAACACCTTCCACTATCCCAGGTTGCTCCAAGCCCTGTCCAGCCTGGCCTGGGACACTTCCAGGGATAGGGGCTTTTAGGGGAGAGGTGTCAGGGTGGGAGGATGCTCCCCTTTCCCCCAGATCATTCCCCTGGTTTCCCAGGAGGCAAATCTCACAGCAGCTTATGAGGCTGTGGCAGCTGTGCATGAGCTCTTTTCAGATCAGAATAGGAATGTGATAGCAGGAAAATAGGAGGCTACGGATAATGGGGAAAACATACAAAAGGGATTACAGTCAACTATAAACCTGAAACACCCCATGTTACAAAATCTGCCCAGTGCTAACCCTGTGACTGTGGGGATAGTTAATTAATTTTCCTGCATCATGGAGAAATCTGCTTAGAGTGCTAAATGTTTCCCAGCCTCAAAAAGAGGTGTTATTTCAGCAAAAAATGAGAATGAGCCAGCCCTTCTTTCTGCTACCTGGGCAGCTGGGGCTCTTGGGACCCTTGGGCTGAGGGGTTTTTGTAGGGGAAAGCAGAGTTTGACAGGAAGAGGAGGGTGGGGCCCACAGCTCCATTCCACAGGTGAGGAGTGAGCAGAGAAGTGATGTCTTTGAATTTAGAGGTTGATACAGACCTCAGAGCTGATCCCATTCCACCCCTGCCATGGGCAGGGACACCTTCCAGTAGACCAGGTAGTGCCAAGCCCTGTCCAACCTGGACTTGGGCACTTCCAGGAATGGAGCAGGCACAGCTTCTCTGGACCACCAGTTTGGGACATCTCCCTTTAAAAAGGGACAAAAGGGAGAGGTTAGTTTTGGGGGTTTTTTTAATAGGTGATTTTTGATGCAGAGTTTGGGCAGGTGTGCAGCCCCTGGCACAACTAAAGCCCACCATCCAAGCATTGCTCTACTTCATCCATCCAGGTGATTGACAGGAGCTTTTTGGGGCTGCTAAAAGTGCCTGAAATCAGAGGATTCTATCCTGAGTGGAAGGGACCTGCAAGGATCATACAGTCCAATCCCTGGTCCTGCACAGACACCCCAAGAACCCCACCCTGCACATCCCTGAGAGTGTTGTCCAAATGCTCCTGGAGCTCTGGCAGCCTCGGGGGAGGCTGGGGAGCCTGGGCAGTGCCCAAGCTTCCAGAGGCCACCCTCCTGCATCCGTCCAGGCAGCATCTGTCAGGTGATTGACAGGAGCTTTTAGGGGCTGCTAAAAGTGCCAGAAATCAGAGGATTGTATCCTGAGTGGAAGGGACCTGCAAGCATCATCCAGTCCAATCCCTGGCCCTGCACACCAGGGGTGCAGACACCTCAAGAACCCCACCCTGCACATCCCTGAGAGTGTTGTCCTAATGCTCTTGGAGCTCCGGCAGTCTCAGGGCTGGGCCCATTCCCTGGGGAGCCTGTTTCATTGCCCAAGCTTCCAGAGAGCACCCTCCTGGAGGGAATGGTGGCCCCTCTGACTGTGTGTTCCCCCCCTGCAGCCGGATCAACGAGAAGTCAGTGTGGTGCTGCGGGTGGCTGCCCTGCACCCCGCTGCGCATCGCGGCCACCGCCGGCCACGGGCCCTGCGTCGACTTCCTGCTGCGCAAAGGGGCCGAGATCGACCTGGTGGACGTCAAGGGGCAGACAGCCCTCTACGTGGCCGTGGTCAACGGGCACCTGGAGTGTGCCAAGATCCTGCTGGAGGCCGGCGCTGACCCCAACGGGAGCCGGCACCACCGCAGCACCCCGGTGTACCACGCGGCGCGGGTGGGCCGCGCCGACATCCTGCGGGAGCTCATCAGGTCAGAGCTCGGGGCTGGGCTCCTCAGGGCTGCCTCTCCCTTTTCCTCCTCCCTGGGGATCCCTTCCTGCCTCACTGGCTGCAGCCTCCACACCTCTTGAAGTGGAGAGGAGAGGGTGGAGAGGTGCCCAAAGGGACATCCTTGGATTTCCTGTCACTTGGCCTTGGCAGCGGGTCTATTCCCACTTCTTCCAATCCAAGCCCAAGAGAGGAGTCTGCAGTTCTGAGCCCACCATCCAGTCAGATCCAAACCTTGCAATCCCCCCTACTTCCACCATGCTCCTGACTGGAGTTAGGAGGGAGGTGGATTCCCCCTAAAAACCTCCGTGGGTGTTGGGTTTTCCCTCAGGAGGCTCCCTTGGCAGGACCAGCAGGGCTCAGGGTGTAGCAGGAGGCTGTGGGAACTTGGATTGCTCCTTCTGTGGTGTCCCCTGATTATTCCTGCTTTTTAAAATGGAAGGTTTCTGTCCAAGGGATCGTGCTAGACAGCTCTGTGGGCTGTGGATGCCAAATAATAAGTGGTCACAATGGGAAAATGTACATTGTGGGGAGAAATAGGGAAAGAGAAGAAAGTTGAAGGAATCCCCTTGATGACCTCAAATGCTAGAAAATAACAAAAGGATTTGAATAGGAAAAGATTCAAAACCCTTGGGGGTTTTCTTCCTTTTTCAAATTTTCATACAAGTGCAGCTTTGAGGAAGAAGGGGAGATAATTCCCCCTTCTTGCTCCTTTCCCAACAAGCTGAAAGGAGGATGTTCCCATCAGCACAGGCTTGTTGATACAGAGTTCAACTCGCTGCATTCCCAAAAATGTCCCCTGCACTCTCCACCCAGGCAGGGTGAAATGTAGCAAATGGTATTTCAGCAGCACAGGGAGAGCTGATGCCTTGATTTATGTGTCTGCTCCTTGGGATACCTCACCAGCAATATTAAAAGCAAGATTTTGGACAACTTTCAGGATTAAAAATTAACTGGAGCTTGTCCAATCTCTTTTTATTAGGCAATGTCTCTCCCAAGGCTGCTAAGCTAATACCAAATTGTCAGATTGCCCAAAATTTCAAATATCTTGGAGTAGGGATTTCACAGATCTGTGCAGAGTTACTTAGTGAAAAATGCAGCCTTTATGTTACAGGGATTTTTAAAATGCTGGATCTGTAGGATTTGGCAGGGGGAGTGCAACAAGGAAGACACTTTTCCTGAGACAGGAGGGAATATTTTGAGAGAACCTGAACCCAGTCAGGTGTGCTGCAGGTGTCTAAACATCACCTGTTTTGAAAATCCCATGGTAGCACCGTTGGGATCCCTGAGCATTCCTACAAGTGCTGAACCAAGCAAGAGGTGAAATCCCATCCATGAATAATAAATCCACATGTGCATGTGGAATGGGGATCCGTTTTGCTGGGAGGCTGCCAGAAACTTTTAGGGTTCTAATGCCAGAGCATAAATTACATTCTTCATAATTTGGGGTCATGCTGTAGTGGGATCCACTGCTACCTGCAGTGGAACTGAGGGTGGCAAGGATGAGAGGATCCTTTTGCAAGGCTAAATCTGGGAAAAAGAGAGCTGCCAGGTCACCCCCATCCCTCAGGTGCAGGCCTGACCCTGCTGAAAGTAGAATTTGGGGGTTTGCTTTGAATTGAGGGCTTCCACTGAGAATTTTGGTGGTGATAATGGGGGAAGAAAGGACTGAGATCTGCTGTCTGCTCAGCAGGCAGTGGCCTTACAACAGCCCTATGGAAATCCCACAGCAGCACAGATAACTCTGTCCAAATGCTTGTGTAATCTGATTTTAAGGGAAAAAACACATTTTGTGCCATTTGCAGCTCTTAGAGGACTCTCTCAGCCCTTGTTCTGGGTGTGCTTAATTTAAATGAGACTCTTCCCATGCTCAGAACTGGAGGATTTGGTTAAATATTTCCCGGGTAGGAAGCAGTCCCCGCTGGTGTCAGTGAGAATTGTGCCTGCTTTGAGGTAGGATTTGTCCCCAGGTATTGTCCTTAGTTTTATGAACTCTGGAAAGGAATATAATGCTATCTAGGAAAAACCCAGTTCTCTGAGTGCTCAGTTTGCAGTTTGGGGAGGGGGACTGGTGGGTGAAGGAACCTTTTCTCCCTCTGTGGGTAGAATGGACCGGGCGTTGTGATTAAAACCAGCTACTCCTTAGGGATTGTGTTGTCTTCCTCCTTCTTCCCATCCAAGCTGCGTGGGAGGAACATGGAATTACTGTCCCCACTGCCTGCAGGAATTCCCAGCAGATTCCAGCCCCTCCAACTCCTTTGGGAGCAGGGATTTGTCACGGATGTTTCACTGTGGAGTGCAGATTCCTGTTTCCATTTCCCTGCTGTTTGGGATTGAGTGCCTGTGTTGCTTTTTTGGCCCGTTTTATCCTGGTAGGGAAGTTATTTCAGCATCCCTTTTCAGTGGAGTCATCTGGAAACATCCCTGCTCCCCAGGCAGCTCGTTAGCATCCAGCATTACGTGGTGCTGGCTCGAGGCTGAGCCATCCCCGGTGCCAAGACACGAGAGGAGAGAAAATTCAACTAAAGGTTCCTGGGTCGAGATAAGGAAGGGGAGAGATAAGGAAGGGGAGAGGTTACTCACTAAATACCATCACAGGCAAAACAGACTCAACTTCGTGGTATCAGTTTAATTTATTCCTAATAAAATGAGAGCAGGGTAATGAGGAGTGGAATAAAAAACACCTTCCCCCAAGCTCTACCTGTTTCTCCTCATCCAACATGGGGGAAGCTTCTGAAAGAAGCCACCCCTGTACCCTCCCACTACCAACACCTGGCAAACTCAATCAATCAGGAGGGCAAGGATGTTGCTGTTCCTCCTCCCTCCAAATCCCGGGCTGTTGTGAGCAGGGAAACATCTTTGCTTCTGGGAGATCAGACTGTGCTGGCTGTGTTGTCCCCACTCAGAAGCATTGCCAGGCCCATCTGAGGGCAGGGATGAGCGGGTTCTGAAGGTTCTCCCTCTGCACATGTCCTTCAGCCTTGCCCCTTTGCCATTCCCAACCCTCGGTTATAAATGATTCGTAGCCAATTTGATATCAAGTATTTTATTTTGCCATTTGAAGTCAATTTGAATCAGCCACAATAAAAGGATGCAACACTGATCGGGGTTGGGTGAACGCAGGGACAGCCTCAACGGAGCTGACCCTTCTCCATCCACAAACTCTGGGATTCAGGGTACAGCTTTTATACAGTTTTTCTGCCCTGAGGCAAGTTCATTGTTAGTCTTTGTCCAGTGTGCATATTCATGCACTTCTTTCTTTTGCTGTTTGGTTTTGAAAGATTTTCCTGCCATGGTCGAGGACCTGAATTGGGTTCCTGGAACTGGGCATTGGGATGCTGATATTGGGATGCTGAATCTGCGGGTTCCCTCCACCTAGATCTGTATCAGGCATTGATCATCTGAGAAGTGGTGGGTCCACCCATGATGAACGAGACATCTCCTGTTCATCCCAGTCCTTTTTGTTGTAAATTTTGGTTTCGCCCTGCGATTATCTGAGAGCCTTTACAGTTGCAAATGGGCCTCGGTAGTCGGAGACGCCTTTCACAATTTTTGGAAATCCGAACTTGCAGCACAGTTTTAGGTTATAACATATGACATGCTTGATACACAAATTTATTTTAGAACACATATCAACACCACCCTCCCTGTTCCCGGAGCAGATACGGCGCGGACGTGGACGTGAACCACCAGCCGACGTCCCGCGGGCCGGGGCAGGCGCTGCGGCCGCTGACCACGCTGGTGGTGTGTCCCCTGTACATCAGCGCTGCCTACCACAACCTGCCCTGCTTCCGCCTGCTGCTCCAGGCGGGGGCCAACCCGGATTTTAACTGCTGCGGGCCCATCAACGTGCAGGGCTTCTCGCGGGGCTCGCCCGTCTGCGTGCTGGACGCCGTCCTGCGGCACGGCTGCGAGCCCGCCTTCGTCCGCCTCCTCATTGACTTTGGAGCCGATCTCAACCTGGTCAAGGTGGAGGCCTTGGGAGTTGAGGCCACAGGGAGGGTCAAGGTGAACGCCGAGGCGCTGGAGGTGTTCAAGGAAGCGAGGGGTGAGTGGGTTTGGGTCCCTGAAGTGGTGCCATGGGTATGGGAGAGCTCTTTGGAGGGGTTGTTTGGAAGGGAAGGTGCTGCTCCTCATTGACTTTGGAGTGGATCTCAACCTGGTTGAGGTGGAGGCCTTGGGAGTCGAGGCCACGGGGAGGGTCAAGGTGAATGCCGAGGCGCTGGAGGTGTTCAAGGAAGCGAGGGGTGAGTGGGTTTGGGTCCCTGGAGCAGCGCTGTGGGTACGGGAGAGCTCTTTGGAGGAGTTGTTTTGGAAAGGGAAGGTGCTGCTGAGGTGGTGGGGTGGGTGTTGCTGTTCTCACTCCTTCAGCAATTGGATCATGGGGTCTAACAAGCTGACAAGCAAAGCATTAATGACTTCTCCACTCCCTGCTTTTCCCCTGTTGCATTTTGTACCTTCACAAGTTGTTTTCCCCTCTTGAGTCCTTCAGCAGCCCAGCCTCTGTGTGTCACTCCACCCTTTTCCTCTCTCCCAGCTCTTTTCCATTTCCTACTGATGTAGGCAAGGCTTAGAGGTCCTATCCGAGCTGGGCTTTGGAGATGTGGATCACCAGTGGCCTCCAGTCCTCCAGAGCCACACAGGTGTGTTCCAGATGTTCCTGTGTGACCCTGGGCTCTGGATGCGAGAGGGAGTTTAATCTGGACAGACTGCTTGGAAAGGAAAGCCACCAAGAGTGGTAAAAAGGGACAGGAGGAAGCTCAGATGGAGGTGAAAAAAGGTGGGAAAAAGTGCAGCACCTTGGAAACCCACCTGGTGAAGGCCACAGCTTTGTACCAGGGGTAGAAGTGGGGTTTCCCTCCTGAACTCCAGAGAAATTCCAAAGGGATTCAGGCTGTGGGATACAACTCACATCCCCAGGTTACTCAGCTCTGCATCGGCCTGGTTTTGAGACCTGCCTGGCCTTCTGCTGAGGGAGGCTGACATAAGCTGGAGTTCCACTAGGCCTGGGTTTAGGAGGCAAATGGGACTCCTCAGGTGGAGCATATGAGATAATGGAGTGATGCCATGGAGATCCAGTTCCTGAATCAACATGGATACCACCATCCTCTTGTCCCTGTGCTGGCAGAGCTCTCCATGGACTCAAGGAAAAGTTGGGATAAGGCCTGAGCTGGCTGTCAGTGCTGTTGTTTCCCAGGGGATGGGTGAGAAAAAATACGATCTACATAATTTTAAAATTATCCAAATAGAACCATGGAATTGGAAGGGATCCACAAGGATCAAAGTCCCGAAGTCACTTTGGCCCTGCACAGACACCCCAATAATCCCACTCTGTGCATCCCTGAGTGTTGTCCAAACATTCCTGGAGCTCTGGCAGCCTCGGGGCCGTGCCCATTCCCTGGGAAGCCTGGGCAGTGCCCCAACACCCTCTAGGGAAAGAATCTTTGTCTAATATCCAACCTAAACTCCCCTGACACAGCTCCAGCTGTTCCCTGTGTGGGCTGGGCAGTGATGGCCTCTGTGCTCACCAGCCCATCCAGCCTCCAGCCAGCCCTTCCAGCCTGTCTGTATGGCAGCTGCTCCAGATCCAGGTGGTTTGGCCTCCTCAAGAGGCAGGATTTGTGCATGCTCAGCTCTCCTGCCCCACCTCAGTGCTGCTGTTCTCCCTCTCTCTTTCCCCAGTAATTGTTCCCTGTGTTTTTCCTTGCAGGCCGCACCCGGAGCCTGCTGTCTCTGTGCCGCATCACTGTGCGGAGAATCCTTGGCAAATCCCGCCTGGATCTGATCCACAGCCTCCCAATCCCAGACCCCATTAAACAATTTTTACTCCACGAACACAGTTAAAGGGCCACTGGCTGCTTTTGGGGACAGTGTGACTTGGTAAATGAGTGCCCTGACAAAGCCAGGTGCCAGTCCTGCCCCTTTCCCCCTTGTGGAGTGCCCATAATTCCCTGCTCCTGTGGATTTTTTTCCCCCCTCCAGATTTAGGGTGCAGCGGTTCTGTGTGTCTTATCTCCCAGGGGAGAGGCTGCTAAACGTGTGTGGGTGCTGCTGGAGTAAATACAATATATCCTGTAGCTGTTGGCAAATGTGTAACCTCTGTTACTGGTCTGTGTCACACACACGCCTGGGGTCTCTGTGGCATTTCTATGTGGGGAAACTGTCCCTACTTTACTGTTTCCCCCATCACAGCACATAAAAGCAGAAGTTCCTACCTACATTTTGCTCCATATCCCATGGTAAGACCAGGAAAAACCCACCCCGATCCACGTAACATGTCTGTTTTATTTGCATTGTAGAAAAGGGAGAAAAAAGGGGGGTTTTGTTTGAGGAGTTGGGAGATTTTGTGCTTCTAATCACAGTGTTGCATCCAGCAGCCTGGGCTCCTTTGATTTCCAGTGCCTCTTCATGCCACAAACTCCCAGAAGTCATTCTGCAGGGAGTTCAGCAGCCTTTTGGTGGGTTCTCAGGGTCAGCCAGTGACGTGGTCAGTGCAGAGGAATCGTCAAAACAGCAACTTTAGTAGGGTAGAGATGATGGTGCCTCAAGATCTTGGGAAAAATCTCAGGTGATGATTGGAACTTGCTTTAACTTTGCTGATTCAAGTAAAGTCACTGTGTTATAAGTTTTTTGGTTGGTTTTTTTGTTGTTGTTGTTTTTAACAATTTTTCTTTGCTAGCTCTTCTTCCCATGCTCATCCAGCTGGCAAAGGTAATTTTCCAGATGTGACCCTAAAGATCAGATAATCCCAGCCTGGTTTGTGTTGGAAGAGACCTTAAAGCTCACCTAGGTCCAAGCCCCTGTCATGGGCAGGGACACCTTCCACTATCCTAGGTTGCTCCAAGCCCTATCCCTGGACCCTATGGATTTACCCCATAGATCTCAACACTGGTTCCAAAATGTTCCTTTCCCAGAGGCATAAATAAATGCAAAAGCGAACCAAAGCAGAGGATATTTCCAGACCTTCTCCAGGTGAGATGCAGTGGACATGGAGCTGTGGGCAGGTGAGGAGTTCTTCACCGTTCCCTTCCCAGGCCTGCAGCTGGTTTTGGTTTTCCTGGTGCTGGCAGCGAGTTGTGCACTGGCTTTATAGAGGTGTGAACATGCCTGGGAGATGCAAACAGGTTGTAAAGCCTCTTGGAACCTTCCTGGGGGATCCATAATGGTTTGCAGGAGCTCACCATGCTCCCAAGCTCTAGTATGGGGAGGCAGAAAATGAGATGGGCTGTCTTGAGAAAATGCCACGGGAACAGCTTTTGGGGTTGGGTTTTCCCTAAGGATTTTTACTTGGTTTGTAAGTGGGCTCCCCTTGGGGTGAAGGTGGTAGGATGGATGTGGGTAGACCTGGAAGGGTCTACAAGGATGATGGAATCCAAGCCTTGGCCCTGCACAGACACCCCAGCACTCCCACCCTGTGCATTGTACACCCTGAAAGCATTGTACAAATGCTTCTGGAGCTCTGGCAGACTTGGGGTTGTGACCATTCCCCTGTTCCTGTGCTCAGCCACCCTCTGGATGGTGGTTCCACCTGGAATGAGCTGCAGTGAAATGCCTCAGTGGGAATGTCAGAGGGTGACCCAAAGGAATTGAGAGAATCGACTCAATTCAGTGCTTGATGTAAGTCTGGTCTGTAATTAAAGCTGAGCCTGTTACACTGTTAATTAGAGATCCCATCCAAAGGATTCCCCTGAGCATGGATCTAAGGATGGTTCTCCCAGCCCAGTAGCAAACCAGCCTGAGGTTCATCAGTGACTTGGAGTTGTGCAGAATCAAAGCTTTGGAGTGCCTGGATCATCCATCCAACTTCTATCTTCACTGAGGGGCTTTGCCTCTGGAAAAGGCCAAACGTTTGGCTTGAGGGCCTGGAATGAGTCCAGCTTGGGGACAACTCACATAAAATTAAGCTGTAAGGGAACAGGATCCTGTCGGAATGAAGTCCCTGTGGAGATTGGTTGCTGTGGCTACTTAAACAGCTCAGCTTTGCTGAGCTGGTTTAATACACAGAGAATTTGGAATTTGCACTGGAGAGAGATAATAATCTTGAAATAGATTCAGGATATTCATAGACTTCATTGTCTTGTCCTATAGGGCCAAACCCTACATCCTCTGCCTTACCCTGTCCTTTTAAACCCAGGAAACAATAGTCTTCCAGTATGAAATCTCAATAATTCATGCATTTCTATCCTTTCGTACTGTATAAACAGCATTTGTTTTTCCTTGACTTTGACTTCACCATTCCCTCCTATGTAGCAAAGCATTCCCTTTTGTAAAGGTGTTTTTTTCCATGCTGTCCATGGGGCATGCTCAGATAATGTGAGTAAAAATCGAGTTTTCTGTAGTTGTGGGTGGGAAATTAAATATTCCTGTAGTGTACATCCCATCCATTGAAAAAGGCCCATTGTATTTGTGCAGAATATACAAAGTGTGCGTGGCATAGCCTTGCTGGAGGCTTGAATGGGACAGGATAAGAGGCTTTGGAAAAAGCTTGAAAAACCAGACCAGATCTGGAATCATCCAAGCTGCTCCAAAGCTGTCTTCACGTTGGCTTTCTTGTCTTTGTTGCTAGGGGAGGATTTCCAGGGCATGGAATGCTGGTAGCTGGGATCCAAATATCATTTCCTGCTCATTTTACAAAAGGTAGGGGAAAGGCATCTGCTGGGTTGAAGTGGTTTTTCGGTTGGTTTTGAGGGGGTTTATTTTATTTCTTGGAAGAAATCCCGAAGTCAAGTAAAGCCCTTTTTGCCCCAAACCAGCCCTTGAGTTACAGTACCTTTTTAGCCCTTCCTCTGCCAGTGAAGAAAACCTTGGCAGGACACAACAGAGGGGACAAAATGCCACTTCCAGAAGTGCCCCTCAGTGCCTGTTGGCTTTTCCCAGGGTCAGAATGGTTTGGGACTGCAGCAGGCTCAGACCTGAGGGCAGGTGGGAGGTACCTGTGGTGAGCCTGGGTCCACGTGCAGCCCAATAAAGACACTCCGGTGCAAGAGCACGGAGAAGGAGGAGGATGGCTCTGGATTTGGGAAAGCCTGCATCTTGCCGGCCTCTCCCTGTTCTGTAGCCGCTGGAGGGGGCCGGAGAACCGCGGTCCCTGCGCGGGGGTTACAGGGACAGCGCCGATGCCACCTCCTGCCTTGCCCATCCTGGGCGATTTTCAGGGCATCCTGAATTTTTTCCACCCTCACGTCGGGCTGAAGAGGGCTCTTTAAACCTCTCATTTCTGCTCCTGCTCCCTTGGTAGCTCTGGAAATGGAGCTCCTCAGTTTGTCTTGGCAATGCAAGTAGATGTAATTCCTCTAAATATTTTGATTCTTATAACTTAGCTTTTTTATTTTGTGGCATTTTCCCTGGAAAACTCCCTACAAGCTTGAGCAGCAAGACTTTCTGCTAGTTGCTCTGTTTTCCCAGAGGATTAGCAGGTGCACCTCAGGATTTAGTCCCTGCAGCTGCCTCCAGGCAAGGGCACAGTCCCTTTTTTAAGGATTCCTGCTTTTTTCACTCGGGAGATGCTCGTCTGATCTGGTGCCAGCATTTCCTCTGAAGGCAAAACCAGAGTTTTTCCTAAATTGGAAGAAAATGATCAAATGGTCTGGAATTATGGTGACGAAAAACAAAGCCAAACAAGCCCCAATCTTAAATTTTAACACTTCCAGCCTTGTTATTCATCTAATTCAGAGTATCTCCCTCCTGCCTCTCCGTGCATCTCCCCCCAGGCCACCCCGAATTGGTACCCACGGGGTCAGTGACAACATCTCTGTGCTGCAGCTTGGACCTGGAGATTTATCCTCAAACGTGGAGATCTGCGTGTCTGAGCCGCCAGTGTGGGGACAATAAATGTGGAATTGTTTAAAGGAATTGCACGTTATTTACCTGTCCCCTCCAGGACAGACAAGCTGAGATTTCTGGTCCCCTCTCTCTGAATTTCCTGTGTGACAGACTCACCTGAGACCCCGTCCTTGCTTTATATAACAGCATTGCAACATGTTCCTTATTACTCACACTCATTAATCTCATTCTAAGATCTGCAGAGAAGAGGAAAATATTTCTTCTTGCATTGTGTGATGCCCAAATATTCTCTCTGGGCTATGAGAACTGACCAAATCTCTGGCAGTCTCAGAGCATTTTCTCTAGGATTTGTTGTTCCCACTCCCCAGGCACTGCTGGGGAAGCCCCAAGTTATTTAACTTTTTGTTGTTGTTGTTCCCCATCAGCTCCTCCAGCCTTGTCTTCCTTCCCAAAAGAGCTCTTTGTGACCCCTTCAAGTTGCAGCTGTGAAGAAAAAGAAAGAAAAGGGTTGTGGAAGAAAAAGAAGGAAAAGATTCTGGCTGCCCCATCCCTGGAAGTGTTCCAGGCCAGGTTGGACGGGGCTTGGAGCAGCCTGCGATAGTGGAAGGTGTCCCTGCTCATGGCAGGGGTGGGATGAGATGGGCTTTAAGGTCCCTTCCCACCCAAACTTTCTGGGATTTCATGGAGAGAGCAGTGGCTGCCCAAGCCCTGTGCCCCCCCAGCCCTGCACAGTGACAGGAGGCTGCAGCCCTCATGGAGCTCATTCTCCCACCTACATCCAGCATTTTCCCATTCTCTCACCTGCATCCAGCATTTTTCCATCCTTCCCTCTGCATCCAGCACTTTTCCCATTCTCCCACATGCATTCAGCACTTTTCCCATTCTCCCACCTGCATCCAGCATTTTCCCCCTCCCCGCACACGTGCGCTGTTCTGTTTTCCACCTCTTTTCACTTGTTTTGTTTGTTCCCAATGTTCGTGCCTGGGAGAGGGCTGCAGTGTGCTGTTGTTTACAGGAAAGTGCTCTTTGTTTCCCCGGCCTGGAGCATCTGCTCTTTGTGAGAGGCACACGGAGCTTTCCAACAGGAACTCAGCCAGCCCGAGCGTGCCCGGCCAGGAGTCCACGTGTGCCACCACAGCCCTGCTCCTAAAAAGGGTCTAAAACCTCCAAACTGAGACAAGCCTTGGAGCAGGCTCAGGGAAGGTGTCCCTGCTCACAGCGGGGCGTGGAACAGGATGGGTTTTAAGATCTTTTCCAACCCAAAGTGCTCTGCGATTCCATGATCCAGCACGGAGAGATAAATAAAGGCAGGGTGGGTAGGATGGAGCAGGACAGGGTTGTTGATATATGGCTGCAGCCATCCCCCTCAAGGCATCAGGATGATGGACGAGCCGTGCACGCTCCCCTCCCCGTGGCACAGGCTGTCCATGAGCTTTCCAAACATACCAGGGTGAGGTGATGCTTGCAGACACGGCATTCCCGCTGATGGCGCCTTTCCACAATCAGCTGAAAGCTGCTTGGGGAATTTGGGAAGCTGGGCTCCAGCCATGATCTGCTTGGCCAACCCTGCACTTGCCTTTCATTTTAATAATTTGGCGACATCCATTTATTTTAACGTTTCGCAAAGCGGGGCCTGCGTTTCCTCAGAGAAAATGAGAGTTGAAGGATGGTAAAATGCCTCCATAAATTGGGAGTTAAATTAAGAAACAGTTTTAATAGCACTGAGTGCTTTTAGCCCCATGTTGTGGTATCACTCACGGCATTGTGAGCCTGCGGTACCCGTTGGAGGCACGGGAGATTTAGGAGGCACAGGGAGTGGGCTGGATTGTTTGGTGGGTGTTTCTGAGCCTGCTTTTCTTTGCAGTTGGAATGTATTAATGGGTTCACCCCTTGTTTCACTTCCCACAAAATGCAGTTTTTACCAAAAATTTCTTTTTTTGGCGATAATTTTAGCTGTTGAGCATTTTTTATCAGTCTGGGAGCAGCTTCTGTAAGTTTTATCCTTTTGATCTTATCTTCACACAGGGAGTGTTTACAGGGGCCTGGAGTGCCAGGACGGGGGCAAATGGCTTCCCACTGCCAGAGGACAGGGTTGGATGGGATATTGGGAAGGAATTGTTCCCTGTGAGGCTGGGGAGGCCCTGGCACAGGTTGCCCAGAGAAGCCTCAAATCCCTCACCCCTGGAAGTATCCCAGACCCAGTTGGACACTGGGGCCTGGAGCACCCCAGGATAGTGGAGGGTGCCCATGGCACCTGGACATTCACCTCCAGGTCCATCTTACCGAGCTGGAAAGGAACTTGGCTCTATAATAAATAGATTGTAAGACTCTTGTCTGAAGACAAGAGTCAAGGCTGTTCAAGGCTTTGCCTTCATCAATAAATCCTATAAATACCATTAAGCAAGCAGAAATTCCCAGTTGTCCTAAGTTCCATTTAGTATCAGGTCCTTTAATTACCAACTTCCATTAGTGCAAACTTTCTTCAAGCTGAAGCATTATGGAATCCCAGAGGGATTTGGGCTGGAAGGGACCTTCCAGCCCATCTCACCCCACCCCTTGCTGTGGGCCATCACTCAAACAGAGCTGGGGGCCAGCTGTGAGATCTGACAATTGAGAGCTATTTTTAACTCAGCAGCCTGAGGCAGTGTCTGGTCCCACTTGCTGGGAGTTGTTCTTGCTGGGTGTTCAGTTCACTTTGGGCTGGATCCATAAACTTTCAGCTCAGTGATAACCCGGGATATTTCATGCATCGTGGACCGTGAAGGATGCAGAGATGTCAGCAGGAGCTGTTGTGCCAACGCAAACAAGGCCAGGAAGTTTTACTGTTCCCATTGCTGGGAGCCTTGTTCCTCTTCCCTCTCTGGATGTGTCTGTGCATCAAGAGAGGCCAAAAGGTGCAGGTAAACATAAATCCCATATTTCTGTGCTATCCAAAGACAAAAAATGGGAGAATTAGAGATTAATTGTGCATTCAGGCTTCTCTGAGCTTTGTGCTGCTGTGAACAGCTGCAGGTTTGTGCTTGCTTCCCACAAGAGGTCATTCAAAATGAAGCAAAGTCATGGTGAAAATGCATCATGTCAACTCTGAACCAGCATAGAATTCACTGGGAAGCCTTGACTGGACTTTCACTTTGGTTCCCAACTATGGTGTCCATTCAGCTAAAGAAAAAACTCTTCCCCCAGAGGGTGCCAGGCACTGCCCAGGCTCCCCAGGGAATGGGCACAGCCCCGAGGCTGCCAGAGCTCCAGGAGCATTTGGACAATGCTCTCAGGGGTGCACAGGGTGGGATTATTGGGCTGCAGGGCTAGAAGCTGGACTTGGTGATCCTTGTGGGACCCTTCCAGCTCTGGAGATTCCATGGTTCTTTTCTCTGGCATGAAAAATGCTTTACCCGGCTTTGAAGTGCTCGATCTGGTTAGCAGGGGTCAGATGTTTGAACATAACTGAGGATATTACATGGGCTGATTAAATCAAGGCATCTGGCATGGATGTCCTCCTGCAGATAGGTTTCCATGGAAAACAGTTCCCATGCCATGAATGTCACTTGAGGATTAGATAACAAATCAGATGGATCTCGTGTGCTTCCTGAGACCACCTCCCTTTAAAACAAGGCATGCGTGGCCTCCCAGATGGAGCTGGTTCCACAGCCCAGGGTGCTGCTCAGGGGTCAGGCCCACAGCTCCCTCCTCCTGATGGGATTCCCAATGTCCCTGTGCAGGTGACTCCATCAGTGCATCAGCATTTTGCCTTCCCAGTGTCTGAAGCTGCCTCTTGGCCTCCTCTGCATCCAGCAACCACACAGGGAATGGAGCAATGAGCTCTCTGGCTACACGTGGCTCGGATCCCGTGGGAACATCCAAGCCTGGGCGCAGCATTTTCTCCTTGAATTCCGGGTTTTTCCATCACGTCTCTGTGCCCAGACTCCCCGAGTCCAGGCTGGTTGCTGTGGATGAGTGCCATGTCTGGTGGCTGTGATTCACCACCGGCGGGCGGGAAGTCCAACCCAGCAATTCATTTCCCTGCAAGTGCCGAGCACTGACGTTGGTTTAGCCCCACTGGGGACAGGGAGAGAGGATTTTTCACCAAATGGCCCCAAATGCTGAAGTCCCCACATGTTTCAGCTCTTACTCACCCTCTTCTAACAGCAGAAGTAGCCACTCAAAGGATGGGTCAGAGCCTCCCTTCGTGCAAGGTGACGTTGCCCACTGGAGAAGCAAAACCAGTTTGTACCAGAAGATTTTAATTGGTTCAGGACTTCCAAAGCCCAGTGAGAAACTGGACCTGTGCAAACTTTATTTTGCTGTGTGAAGCAGTGCTGCACCTTTCACTCTTGAGTTTTGCCCCTCTGTTCACCTGTAAAATTGACAAGGAGGCGTGGATTGTGGACACTTCAAGTTCTGAGTGGCCTGGACACTGCAGGTGCCCAAGCAGCTCTGAGAGCCCCATGCTGCAGCACAGAGCCAGGGGACGGAGGGGCCGTGGGCTTTTTGGGTCTCCAGGCAGATGAGGCACAGGCAGAAGTTGATTCTTGGGTATGTTGTGGCTCATGGGATTTGCGTCAGGCTGCAATTCAGCAGGAGCCGGTCTCTTGCCGGTGCTGCCAAGATCCAGGAGTTAATTCTTATTCCATGAGAAGGCCAGAGCTTGCATCCAGCCAGTTCCCTGGGGTGCAGGGAAAGAAACGCTCTGAGAAATAAACACAGACACAAACAAACACCAGACTTGGCGCGAGGCTTCGCAGGCAATGGGAATATCTTTTAGATTCCTGCCGAGGTAATTGGCCTGCAAGGAAGCTTCCCTGCTCTGCCCTTTGGCTCCCGGGGAGGCTCTGCTTGCCAAAATGCTTTGTGGTCCCTTGAGCTGTGCCTGGGCTGGACTCTGTTCTTCTGCCCAGCCCAGCCCAGCCCAGCGCTCTCCCGCACGCTCGCCGTGTTCCTGGTCTAACCTATTCCCAGGGATGTGCACTGAGCCTCCCTCCCAGGAGCCCCACCCTCTTCTCATGCATTTTACTCCAGTTCTTGGTGCTCCTCACAAAAAAGCTTCCCCAAATCTCCTTTGCACTTACAGAGGTTGGTCTTTTTTTGTTGGGTGCTCCCCCTGAGGCTGGGGTAGGATCTGATCCCACGTGGCTCTTTTCTTCGTTTGTATCGCTCCACACCTTCCTGGAAATCCAAGCCCAGATCCCTGATCTTACCTGCACTGAATACCACACCACAGCCTGGATGCTTCCCTCTCTCGGCAGGGTAAACATGCCAACATTTTCCAGGCTTTCAGAATCCATGGGAATGTGGAAAACCCCACACCTGACAAATCCCATCTTTCTGAGCTGCTGCGTTTCCCCCCAGCCACCTTCCTTTAAGTTCCTGCAGCTTTGCAACTGTTTTTGGAGTTCTAAGATGCTGCCAAATTTTCTCCTGGATCAGGAGGGAGAGGAACTTTGCTCCATAGCCCCTGAATTGCAGGATGGAAGCAGGTGGAGCTCAGCATGGCTCTGGCATTCCATGTGGGAATGGCAGAGGAAGCATCCCTGGTGTGTGGTAGGCTGGGCACTACTGATGAAGCTCTTTTCAAAATCCAGTTTCCAGTGTAAATGGAAGCTTGACCAAGAAAAATGGATTTTTAAGTAGGAATAAAAAGCATTGAGCTGTGCAGAGTCTAATAAATACTCACTTTGGGAAGCCAATGGCTGGTTTGCAGCTTAGGCTGGAGATGCTTTTAAAAAACCCATCATTCGCCCACAGTGAAAGGCAGTGTAATTTTCAGGGATCCTCCTTCAGGCAGGAACAGTTTTCAGGATCCTCTCTGCATCCCCAAAGCTTGACCTTGGTTCATGCCAAGCAGGGAAAGTGACACCCTATGGTTTTTGAATCACAAATGGAAAATCCATACTGTTTTGGAATAAACAGCTCTGGCCATTAGAGAATCTATTTGGTTACAACTGCATAAGGAACAGCTCCAGTGGAAAAAAAAAAAAAAGAAAAAAAAAGAGGCAGCAGTAACAGTCAATCGTCACTTTTTTTTTTTTCTCCTGCCTGGAAAACTTGGAATTTTATGGCCTACGAGCCACAAATTAGAATTGCAGGCAACAGATAAAGCTTGGCTATAAATCCAGCTAATGCCAGTGCCTGTTGGCAGCTGCAAGGTGGGGTTTGTTAAAGTGCCCCTGTCAAAGTGGGCCTGAATGGGATCTTCCCCACCAGCCAGGATCACCAGGTGACTCTGGATCCCTCTGGAAGAACGAAGCATCCCTGGTGCAGCAGACAAGCCCTGTCCCCTGGGTAGGGACAAAAGAGGGGGCTGCTGTTCCTGTGGTCAGCACCTGCCATCCCATGAGGCTCCTTCAGCCTTTCCCCCAAAACTGTCCCTTTCCATCCTTCCTCAGGAAAGAGGATTTCTTGGCCATCTCTCCAGAAAATGAATCCCTGTACCTGTTTGTCCTTCCTCACAGGAAATTGTCGCTTCTTTCTGGCCTGTGGCTGCACTCCCAGCTCTCCCTCGTGCCACGCTGCAGGAGCAGGACACAGCCCTCTCCAAGTGTTTCATCCACAGGGGCCAGGATGAGGCCTCTGGATGGAAAAAATGCTTCAGACATCCCAGACTGGAGTGAATTGCTCAAAGATGTTGCCACTTCAGGGCTGGTGAGCTGGGCTGCCAAGTCTCCCAGCGCTGCTCCAGAAGGATCTGGGACCTCTGGCACATCTGTCTGGAGTAACCCGGGGCAGCTCCCAGCACTCCCATCTTCAGGAAGGAACCCAAAAAGTCTCAGCTTGGAGGTTTCAGTGCCCACCCGTGGTGTTTGTTCATGGCTAGGGCTGCTTCCAACAGGAAACAGGAACAGCCTCAGGCAGTGGCTGCTCTTCCAGGAGTCAAGAGAGGTCAGGAATGGCTGTGCCACCATTCAGGATGTCTGGGACATCACATCTGGGACCTTGTGAGGTCTCGCTCTGAGTCAGTGCAAGGCCAAGCTCTGAGAAGCAGAGAGAGTTTGGGCTTTTCCATTCCTGCTTAGGCACTTTCAGAGGCCTTTAAATGTCTGAGGTGTCAGGGGAATGTGTGTTCATAAATCACTGATGGGCATTGGGAAGATCTGTCACCCCCAAGCTATCAGGACAGTTGGTTATTTTGTTGTTGGCCATGGAAGGGGGCTTTGGACAAGGAATGGAGGGACAGGACACAGGGAATGGCCTCCCACTGCCACAGGGCAGGGCTGGAATGGGATATTGGGAAGAAATTGTTGGCTGTGAGGGTGGAGAGGCCCTGGCACAGGGTGCCCAGAGAAGCTGTGGCTGCCCCTGGATCCCTGGCAGTGCCCAAGACCAGGCTGCACAGGGCTTGAAGCAACCTGGGCCTAGTGGAAAGTGTCCCTGCCCATGGCAGGGGTGGAATGGGATGAGCTTGAAGGTCCTTTGCATCCCAAACCACTCTGGGATTCTGTGTTTGGTGTGTGCAGTCCTGCTGGTTTGTTCTGCAGGGCAGCAGCACCCTTGCCCAGGTGGAGACCCTGCAGAATAATTGTCCTTGGATATTCACAGACAGCAGACAAGGATGCCAGGGAGCATGAGGGGAACCTTGAGTCCTCACATCCTGCCTTGGGTTTGTCAAGCCACCAGTTCTGTTGCTCACCAGCACTCCTGGACTCCTGGGATCACTTTCAGATTGAAGGCAGAACTTCCAAGGGGCACAGAGCCATTTCAGCATAGCCCAGAATCATTCTTAAATCTATTTACTTACAAAAAATGAGAAAGAAATGGGCTTTCTTTCCTTTGTTTTCCATGCCAGCATCATTGATGGAGTATGGTGTACAGGGAAATGTATTTCCTAAACCTCCAGGATATCTTTTAAATTTTTTTTTATTAGTGTAATTCCTGGACAGCACCCAGGATTTGAAAGACAGATTTAGGAAGAAAATCCACACAGGGCCCACAGTGATAAGACCAGTTTTGCTGGTTGACTTGGGAGCTAATGCACTGCATGCCAATTATACACATTTCTTCCCTTTTTTTTTTAAATTCCCATTAACCATCACCATTAGCATTTGGACTCAAACAAACAAACAAATAAGCCCATTTAAATCCTGGGTTTTTTTCCTGTCCTTCCAACCATGAATAATTACAAAATAATCACCAAAATCTGGTTTCTTTCGGCAAACGTTTCCAGGTTTTGTTTTCTTTTTCAATAATCCTGGGTTCCAGCAGTCCCACCAGCCCCTTGCTTTTATTTTTTGTGAGGCAATTTCAGCTGGTCACATTCCCTGATGCTTGGCACAGCACGATCAGGGAGCATGTGAGCTTCTTTTAATGTATTTCATCTTGACAGGGAACCTTTTCCCTGCCTTTCCTCATGGCCTGAGCACGCAACTTTTCCGAGAATGCAGCCCCAAACTCCAGCCCCGCTGCAAAAGTGGCAACATCTGCTGGCAAAGCAAGTTTGCTCCCACTTAAAATGCTGGCAGGACCTTACAGGGCCTTAAAAAAATTCCTTTAATTGGGCTAATTGCCTGTGGTTGAAGCCATGTTGAAGCTCAGCTCCAAGCTCAGTGTTTGGTTTATATGGTTTGGGGTCACGTGAGGAAAAAACTCACCCTGCTTACCTGGTTTCCTTTACTTTGCCCCCCAGGTTTTGACTTGTGCTTCAGTTTCACCCCCAAAGAGAAGGCAAAATTTGCTTCATTTCGAGCTCAAATAGGAAAACCCCTGAACTTCATCTTGTTTTCACTTAGTGGGATAAATCCCCTTGGATTTTTTAATTGATGTCCTGTGTAACACCACTTGCTGGGCAGTGCAGCACTCTGGAGGGCAAGGAAAGCTTCTGGCAGAGCAGGCAGGAATATCAAATTCAAACAAATAAAGGAATTTTCTCCCAGTTGCACTGCGCTGCCTTTATATGGAGGCAGGAGCCTGCCTTGTGTCAGACCCCAGGTGCCCAAAATGAAGGTTTTCCTTGTTTAATTATTGGAAAACACAGTGGTGCCTTAAGATATCATCATACTACTCAATCCAGGGAAGGTGGGTGGGGGTCCCAACACTGTGTAATTTCACTGCTGAAAGCACTCCTCTGCCCCTGGGAAGCCTGTTGGAAATAACATCACTTGGCTCATGCTCCTTTGGCAAGGACATTATTTTCCCATCAATCCCTTTAAAATAGTTTTAGGGTTTTCCCCAAGATGCTGCTTGCTAATTTTGTATAAGGACACACACAGAGGCAGGAGAAAAGGTGGAGGTGTGGGAGAAGGGGAGGTGGAGAGTTCTGGGGAACTGAGAGAGGAATGTGTTTTGGGAATGTTGCACAGTCTCAGGGTTGAAGAAGAGCAGACAGTGTCAGGAGAGTGCCAGTACCACAGAGGAGAATGAATATTTGTCAGGCTCAGGAATACCTTTTGCTTCTACTAGACTCTTTTGTCTGTTTCTTTCCCTTGTCCCTTCTTTTTTTTTTTTTCATTACTGGGACCTCAGGTCTTCCCTTGATTCCTGGGACTCCCAAAGGGTACCCTTGGCTGGTCCCAAATGGGGGAGGCTTGTTCAGGGGATCCTTTCTGCTCTAATATGGATAGCCCCCTCTAGAGGCTGCCAGATCCCAGCTTTTCAGGGTATAAAAATTGTATTTTAATCCTTCTAAGATGCTGGGGTTCTCCCTGTGTTGTATGAGGTCTCCTTGCTGGAACCTCAGCGCCTCTCTTGGTTCCTGGGGCTCCGAAGGTGAACCCTTGGCTGGTCCCAAGAGTGGGAGGTGTGATCCAGTCAACAGATCCCTTGTGCTCAAACATGGATATCCCATTGCAGGAGGCTGCCAGATCCCAGCTTCTGAGGGAGAAAAAATTGCATTTTAAGCCTCCTGAGGTGCTAGGGTCTCCCTGTGTCCTGTCAGGCACAAGGAAGTCCTACCAGGCCTCCTGGAAGAGGGATAGGAAGCATTTCTGGGACAAAACATACCCAGGGATGTATTTCAAGGTGCTTTCCATAAGTCCCAATCCCTGGTTACCCAAGTTTTTATTTTCCATGGATTTACCTCACTAACAGTGTTGTGAGAAGGTGCTCCTGGAAAGAGAGGAAGGCTGGATTAAATGACGATTGAAGCTTTGCAGCCAACATGGGAATGAGGCCAGTGTCTGGAAGGAAAAATATTACTAATAATTATAGGAAGAAGATGGCCAAAGTCAGAAACATGTTCTGAACTCCTCCAAAAATAGTACAAAAGAGATGCCAAACCCAACAAGTGAAGTAAAGATTTGAGGGCAGGGCAATGTGCTGAGGGAAATTAAAAGGGCAAGAGGAGTCTCCGGCAGGACCTTGCTGAGGGTGACACTGTGGCCTCACAAGCTGAGCTGCTTTCTGGGCTCAGGAGGACCAGAAGGTGACTCTGGCCTTCAGGAAGATGAGCAGCCAGTCTGAAATGTTTGTCCTGAGATGGCAGCCAGAGGTGACAAATGGGGGGACAAACCCTTCACCCCTGTGGAATGATGGCTCTTCGCTCCTGCTTTTGCTGCTCTGGAGTGAGCTGGGGGCACCTGGGCTGCTCTGGTTGCTGTTTCAACTTTAGAAAGGAAGAAGACTTTTGGGACAGGTGTTAAGTACAGATACATCCCTAATACCTGCTTTAAAAATTAAAATAAACCCGACTGACTGATGCTGATGCCCCGGGTAGCCACAGTGATGAATTCCCAGCTCCCATTTCTCCTCCTTCTGGAGCATTTAGAGTTTCTCAGCTGTGCTCTGTATAATCCCTGGCTCTGGGAAGGGAAGGAAGGTAGAGCTCTGACCACACACAGGCTCCAGGCTGCCCTGGAGAGCCCCGGGAGCTTCCCAGCTACCAGCACCGACCCCTCGGAGCAGCCGGGGGCAGGGACAGCTGTCCAAACAGAGGGACACCTGTGCAGGGAAGGCCAGGACACCCAGAGACATCCCTGGCTCCAGAGGTGGCTCCCTGAACCCACTCTTCTCCTTTGATCTTCACCCGAGCAGCCTCTGCTGTTCCCCTTCACCCCGTGCTTGTTTTCTCCCTCTTCTTTCCCGAGGTGAGTCTGATCTCTATTCCACTTTGGAATTGCTGCTTGGAGCTTTCAAAGGCATCTGAGCGAGTATCTTTCCTCCAGACACTCAGCATTCCCCAAGAGGCTTTTCTTTTCCCCATCCCCCTAGGGACCAAACTAAGAGGCAGAGCCATCACCTTTCCTGTATTTTCCTGCATTTTCCTGTGCTTTACCTGTTTTCAGCTGTATTTTCTCACTTATGGTTTACTCTTCCCTACAGGAAGAGTATTGTGTTCCGAGAGTGTTCCAAGAATCCCTCCTGTGTGTGGGTACTCCCATTTTTCATCTAGAAAGCAGCTCTCTCAAATGATAAAATAGGTTTATTGAAAAAAGAACCAAGAATCAAAATAGTGAGGGGCTCTTTCTTGCCTTAATGAGACATCCTGGATCAGGGTACACTCCACACATTCGTTCATCCCATTTAAACATTTGTTTCTGGTTTAGATCTATCTAAAGTAAGACACAGTGTGGACATCTGTCTTATTATCCAACAGCAGGCTAAATAAAATAAACCCCCCATGCTCCCTGGGAGGGTCATTGGAATCATGGGATTCTTCAGGCTGGAAAAGACCTCCAAGATCACAAAATCCAATCTGTTGACATTGACATGATTTCTCTTTTTTCCCCCTTTTCTCACACATTCATTCAGCATAAAACTGGTGTATTCCTGAAGTCTCCCTTGGGTTTGACACCTGGAATCTCCCTCCCTTGGATTTTGGGATGACCAAGCCCAGCAACTTTTCCAGAGCTTCTCCAGTCATTGGCTGGGAAGAGCAATCTAGCATGGAATATGGAATGAACTGGTTCCTCAGATTTTTAAGGAGAATCCTGCACCTTTTGGTGAAGGTTTGTGTGGGCTCTGCTCCCCTTTAGTGCTGAGAGAGGGAGGTTGTGGGAGCCTGGGATGAGGATGGAGGGAGGAGAGGACAGTGGGGGTACAACATGGGTTTTGATGTGCTGATGGAGCTGAGGGATTTCTTACCCTCCTCTCTTTTTCTCTCCTTTCATCCAGCATTTCTGTCTGCTACACATGTTCCCCTTTACACTGTGCCAGAACTCTGACAGAAGGAAAGGGCAGGGAAAGGGTGGGGGAGGGGAAAAAAAATTTCTCTATAAAGTTTCTGTTCTGGAGAGAAAACAGGACTTTATCAAAATATTAGCAGAGCACCAGCTGGTGCTGATTAGCAAAGCCCTGGGTGAGAGTTTTCCATTTACCTTGTGCTGTTTTTCTTTCCCTGAGCTGCACATGCTCTTTCCCAAAGCGCAAAGGTTTTGGCCACTGAGGTTCATCCAGCTTGGGCGCCGTTTCGTTTTTCAAACATCCAGAGTCCACCCAAGCTGCACTCAGAAATTGCAATGTCCAGTCAAAAGCCTGGCTGGCCTGGGGGACCAAGTCCCATCCCTACAGGCTGGTTGGATAATGAGGGATGAAGGGTCATGAGGACTAAAAATGTCCTCTCGCAATGACTGAAAGCATTGTACAGATGTTCATTAACCAAACATCATGGCTGGGGGTGATTTTCCCCACGCTCAGCTTGCAAAGGTGCCAGTGGCAGGCTGGGTCTGATTCCCAAAGCTCTTGAGGGGTCTGGACACCACCACTCAGCACCTTTTTTGCAGGAGATGCTGCATCCTGGACTCCAGCCCGGTGCCGGGCTTTTGTGGAGGTGAGGAAAGTATTGCTCATTCATAAATGCGTGTTTTAAGGGATATTATTCCCGAATATTAAAGTAGAACCAGCTTTTGGGAGCAGAGGATAAAGATTTGGCTGGGAACCCCTGAGCTGGAGGACCAATAACTTGGGAATTGCTCTGAAGTGTTTGATCTGTCTCAGGCCAGCAAACCCTGAGCCAGTGCCTGCCGTTAAGTGGAAGTTATTTTCTGCATCCACCAGAGTCCCATAAAACTATTTCCTCTGGGATCCACAGGGACAGCCAAGGCTGAGCTTTTTTTGGGGTTTTTTTCTCCCCCAGCAATATCAATATGTAAGTGCTGAGGGAAGGAGCACGTGCTGTGTGACAGATTTAGGAGTAGCCTTAGGGCTCCATCACCTCTCTCCAAGCAGCTTTGCCAGAGTGCTGGAATTGCCTCCTATTCATCGAGAGGGAAGGCTGGTTTGGGGATTAACAGGCAGAGCTGGTCCTGCTGGAGTCTGGGTCCTACACCCACCTCTGCTGCAGCCTCCTGTGTCAGCTCCAGGGAGTGAGGTAGTGCTGAAAGGTGGAGAAAAGGGCTTTTTCCTGGGCTGTGGGGGAGCAAAGTCCCCATCCATGCAGGAATGGATCCTCACAGGTGATTTTTTTGGGAAACTTTCAGCCACATTTTGAAGCGTAACTGTACCTACTCAGCACCCTTTGGTTCCTCTGTGGATCCCAAGCCTGTTTGGAGCATATTCAACCCCAAAACATGCAGGATGGGTTGTGCCACCATTTTTCAGATAATAATCCTACAGGCCAGGAGTACATTGAATCATAAAATCTGTGATTTGGGATGGAAACCATTTGGAATGGTTTGCATTGAAAGAGAGAGTTAAAGCTTATCCTATTCCAACCCCTGCCATGGGCAGAGACACCTGCCACTGTCCCAGCTTGCTCCAAGCCCCATCCAACCTGGCCTTGGACACTTCCAGGGATCCAGGGGCAGCCACAGCTTCTCTGG
>JBBMKD010000002.1:5364353-5379490 GCA_037834095.1 Argya squamiceps
CTTTTGCTATTTCCATTTCCCTCTTCTGCTCTTTTGCAAAGCAAGTCTCAAAAGAGAAGGGCTGTGAGGTGCACAAGAACTGATGCCCTTCCCTTCCCTTCCCTTCCCTTCCCTTCCCTTCCCTTTTACAACCCTCAAAAAAAAATGCATTTCGGGGAGGGCAGAATCACCTGCTGAATTAAAGGTTTAGCAAGACAGCGCATTTTAAGGTGAAAAATATCTGTTTAAATTTTCTTAGGTGTCAAAACGCCCTGCTCTGACATGTTAAAAATGAAAAGGTTTTGCTTGGAAAACTTTCAAACGTTTTATTTTGTCATTAATGTCCATTCATTGGTGTTATTTTTCTTTTTAAAAGCAGCCTGGCTCAGGAAGGCATCCAAAGTGGGCCAGAATTAATTAAACCAGAAGTTTTGTTTCACCTGAATTCATTGTGTTTGTTTTGATTTGTAGGGAAAAATGCTGGGATTAAAGTGCAGCTCAAATTCATGGAGGAGCCAACCCTCTTCCCATGATCACCAGCACCTCAGGTCTGCTGCTGGGCATGGAGAAATCCTTTCATCCTGCCGTGGGGATGGCAGGCAGCTATCCTGCATGGATAAAAGCCTGGAAAAGACCCTAAACATAATTTACAAGTGTGTTACATCCACGAAAGAGCTCCAAGTTCCCCCTCAGCCCTCACAGCAACATCTGTGGTGGTGAGATCCATTCCTCCCTTTCTGTTAACACCAGGTTGGAGCTCCCAATACCAGCTCTGAACATTTTGAATTTGTAGGCAGCTTTCAAACAGCTGCCATGTTTTAAAGAGAACCAGACCCAAACCTCTGCTGCTCTTTTTTTTTTTTTCTTTTTTTTTTCCCTTCTTTTTTTCTTCCCCTTAAAAATGTGGAATTTCCCCCCCTCCCGTAAAAATTCAACTGACATGTGTGTTCAGATGGGCAACATCTAGATCTCACCCAGAGACTTGTTGGGTGCTTCACAAACCACCCAAGCTTGAAACCCAGCTGGAAATTTGGGATATTCAGTGCATGCCCTGTGCAGGATGGTCAGGAAGTCTTAAAAGCAGGGCCATGTCTTGAAGCATTCTCTGCAGCTCCTTTTTCCTTCCAGACCTTTGCAGAGTTGAATCCCCGAGTCAAAGAGTGTCTTGGATTTATGAGAAGAGGAATATATGTGCATTTATGTATATATTTATGTGTGTGTGAACCTGCCTATGCACAAGCACATCCATCACTTCTTTAAAAACATTTACAGTCTGTTTTCTCTGCGTGTTGGCTTCATAAAAAACTTGTCAAAGTAGTCATTTTCCTTTGGATGGGTAAAAATCTGGGAATTTCAAGATCTTGACACATTTTGGCTTTTTGAATAAGCTTCACCACTTCTTTAAACTCACATGGAGAGCTGCTGATATTTCCACAAAGTGAAGTGTCAGCAAAAAGAGAGAAAAACAATAAGGGAACTTTTTTTTTTCATTGTTTTACCAGCCCTTGCTGGCATTTGTCCACTTTGCTCACTTCAGGCTCCACAGGTTAAAGACTTTATACCACGTTACACCTGAAACTTCAGCAAATCCTGAGAGTTAACAGCTTTCCTGGATCCTGGCATCTCCCTGGGAGGAGCTGCGCCCTCAGAGGTGCTGAGGGCCCTGGCTGCCATCCAGCAGAGCACTCAAACACCAGCTTACGTTTCAGCAGCGCTCAAGAACCAATTTCAGATTAAGCGTGTGCTTAAGTGCTTTGCCAAAGAGGAGCGGGGATTACTCACATTCCAGGAGTTAGGTGTGTGCTTAAGGTGCTTTCCTGGATTCGGGTTGGAACAATGGGGAAATAACGATGCTGTCTTTGGGTAGCTTTCCCGGGGTGGGGGGAAGAAAATAATATAATTAAAAAAAAAAAAATTGGGAAAAATGGAAGTCATCTGCTTGTTCTGTTGGTGGCAGAGCCATCCACCTGAAAGCAGTTTTATCCTGCTCTGTCCCCATCCCAGAAAGGGAAGGAAGGATGACACAGGAGGGAGGATTTGTCAGGTCCTTCCTAATGTTGCACCTGACTCCCCTCTTATAGGAGCATCTCTGCCTTGATTGGAGCCAGGCTGGGAGAGCTGGGGGTGTTCACATGGAGAGGAGAAGGCTCCAGGGAGAGCTCAGAGCCCCTGCCAGGGCCTAAAGGGGCTCCAGAAGAGCTGCAGAGGGACTTGGGACAAGGCATGGAGAGACAGGACACAGGGAATGGCTTCCCACTGCCAGAGGGCAGGACTGGACGGGATATTGGGAAGGAATTGTCCCCTGGGAGGGTGGGCAGGCCCTGGCACAGGGGGCCCAGAGAAGCTGTGGCTGCCCCTGGATCCCTGGAAGTGTCCGAGTCCAGGTTGGACACTGGGGCTTGGAGCAGCCTGGGATAGTGGAAGGTGTCCCTGCCCATGGCAGGGGTTGGACAGGATGAACTTTAGGGTCTCCTCCAACCCAAACCATTCTGGGCCCCTTTGACTCCATGGCCCCATGGTTGGACTCTTTCCCACACCTCCAGACTCAGCACCACCCATGGGTTCCCTCAGGGGAGAACGAACCCCGCATCCCAAGCTGTCCTCCTGCACACCATTAGGCTTTCCCAGGGAAATCAAACCAGATGCCTCTGCCTGTTGCCAGAGAAGCCTGCCCTGTGTGGTTGTGACACAAAAATGCAATGATCTCAGGACATAAAACATTCTCTCTTTGGAGGAAAAAGGTCAGTTGATGTCAAATCCAGCCCGAGCTCCCCGGTGGCCAGAGAATGGTGGAGACAAGGCTCAGATGTAGAGTCCTAGGCCTGCCAACCCTGCTGGATTTTTGGGATGGCTGTGGTGGGTATCACCGCCTCTGCCTCATTCCTACCATCCCTGAGAGTCACAGCTCCCAACCACATTTCCCCAAAATGTTTGTCAGTGCCACTTACCAATGAAGTCTTAAAGTGTCCTTCTCTCCCCTGGTGTAGCAACTCTTCCATTCGCTGAGGAATCTAGATAGAAGGAGGTGTTGATATGTGGAAAAAGCTCTTGGCCCCAAAGAGTTAAAATGTCCAGAGGGTATCCTTGAAACCCATGTCTTTTGTTGTGCCATTGTTTGGGAATCTGGCTCAAAATCTGCTCCTTCACTCAAGCACTCACGGAGCTTTGGAGCAGGTGAAACTAAGCCAAATTCCCCCAATCTTCTGTAAGTGTTACTAAAAAACTACCCCTAAATTAGGTCCCACATTCCTGTGATCCTTGTAGTGCTGAGCAGGGAGGAATAACTTTTGATAACGGCCCTGGATTTGGTGGTGTGGCGAGATTTATTTCCTAATCTTTTGCCCATCAAACCTTTTTCTGATCTTAATTGTCAATCACATCATATGATTTCTCCAGAGGAATGAAAATAGCAGCTATTTGTCTTGAAAATCCCCTCTTTGATGTCAGAATTCCAGGAAATAAAACACCTTTATAGTTATGGGATCCAGACCTGTCCGGCCGGGATGCATTTCCATCAAGACTTGTGTGTGTTTGTTGACTCGGGTTTTAAGGCGCCTTTTATGGGGATTCACAATGGGATTTTCTTTGCACATTTGTTTTTTTCTCCTAGGACTAAACCAGCCCTTCTGCTTCATGAACCTTTTATCTGAAAGATGCCAGCTGTCCCTGACCTGGACTGAGCTTCCAGGCTGTTGGGATCCATCCTGAACAGATCCAGCCCTTGCTGTAATGCCAAAATTATGGCTTGGACATCCAGAGCTGCTCACACGTTGGCCGTAGGAGGGAATTGTCCCAGACTCACCATCTCAGGCCACCCTTGAATCAAGGCCTGGCCATAAACAGCCCCTTCTCCAATCCCCTGCATGGCAGCATCAATGAATCTCTTCCAGCTGAGCACTGGGCAAGGAAAAACCTCTCTTTTTCCAGCTCCATTCTTTGGATTGACTCTTCATGCCACCAGCTCAGCCAACCATCCTTGCACAGTGCATCCACCTCCATCTGGAGAAGTTATTTCTAAGAAAGGCCAGTTATCCTTTTCTTTCTTTTTCTTTTTCTTTTTCTTTTTCTTTTTCTTTTTTTTTTTTTCTTTTTTTCTTTTTTGTGAAGATCAGGAAAATGAGAGAAAGGCTAATGAAGAAAAATCTGGTCGCTCCAGCCTCATTATTTTCCTGTAGTTTTTGAGGAGTTTTGTATAATTTGGCTGCAGACTTGGGGATTAAATGTGTGCCATGACTTGGGGGAAGGATCCTTGTTGGTGTTTCTCCTAAAAGCTGCTTCCCAAGCATGTTGGCTGTGTGGGAATGTGGATGTGCCACAGTTAGGGCACATCTGTGTGTGTATTTATATATATATTTATAATCCATAACACGCACTGCTACCCACTGACCTTTTCCTTTCTGCAGTCAAGCCTGCAAACTCCCATGACCTTCTCCAAGGTGTCACAATTTTTAAACTGCTATTTTCTCTAATTTCCAGTCTTTCCTCCCATCTTTTCCTTGGACATCTCTCCTTCCACCTGAAACTTTGGGGTTTTTCTTTGGTTCTCCCCCATAGCTCACTCCAGTGCCATGCTGTGGCTGACTTGGCTGTGAATCCCATTTTCCCTGTTTTTCCCTCAAGCTCTCACGGCTCCAGCACCTACCATTAAAAAACCCCATTATTATTTGCACAACAAATTCCCCTCCTTGGCTTTGCAGCAGGGATCACCTTTCCTCCCTTCCCTCCCCAAATCCTCCTGTGCCTTCTCAAATTTACAGGACTCCTTCTTTCTTTTTTTTTTTTTCCCTCCCATCCCACCAGCAATTAATCAATAAACCTGGCAATTTGAGACCAATCTAAAAACAGTTATAATCGAAAGAAAGAAGTAGCTTGAGGAACTCCCCCATGATGAAAAACCATCTCCATGCTCAAACCAGTCTAGCAAAAAAACACAGGATGGTTTGAGTTGGAAAGGACCTTAAAAATCATCTCATTCCAAACCCCCTGCCATAGGACATGTCCAAGGAAAGTGAGGGGTAAGAGAATTGGCTCCTCTTTCCCAAATTTTAGGCTTCAAAACCTGAAGGGGATGCTCACCAGCTCCACCAGAGGCACCAAGGGAGGACCATCCATTCTCTGCTCTGCATCAGGTGCCTAATGGGGTTGCAAAGCCTCCAACCACACCAGCCAGAACCAGGAGCAGCTTCCAAATCCCAGCCCAAAATCCCACACCAGGTACCTCTGCTGGAGCCATGCTGCTTCCAGGATGTGCTGGTTCCTCTCCACCAGCCTCTGGCAGGAGCTACCAAGACATCTGGAAGTGTTCCAGGCCAGGTTGGACAGGGCTTGGAGCCACCTTGGATAGTGGAAAGTGTCCCTGCCTATGGCAGGGGGTAGAATGAGATGGGCTTTCAGGTCCCTTCCAACCCAAACCATTCCATGATTCCCTGATCTTGGCTTGCCCAAGGCTGGCTTTGTGGCTCATCACAAATGTGCCAGCCTTTGTGCCATCATCCCATGGCAGTGAAGCAGCTCAGGAAAACAGGGACTTCTTTCCCTAAAACATCAGCACTTCATTTTCACACAGGGCTCTGCTGATTTACACCTCCTGCCAAAAAGATCGTGTTCTCTCCCTCCAGCCAAGCTGGAGATTTGGATGCCTGGGAAGGTGATTAATTATTAGTTGAAAAGAAAAGGCAAACCCACAACTTGTGTTTTCCTGTGGTGTCTCAGCCTGTGAAAACACTTTTGAGCATGGAAGGGGTATTTGGGTGTCTCTCTCCTTGAGCCAACACTGGAAAATCCTTCAGCACCTCACTTTGATACAATTCCCACAAACTCAAAGGGGCCTTTCCCAGGTGAGCCCTTGGCTATTTGAGGACCTATCAGATCAGGTAAATCCTGGATAAGATCCCTTCCTGGAGAAGGGTAGTGGTTCAGGACTCATCTGTCCCATGGGTACATGGGTGTATGCATAGCCCAGCTTTTTGGACTCCCATTTTTCACTAAACTGTGAAAGTTTGATTCTCAGGCTGGGCAACCGTGGCTTTTTCACTCTCAGGAAACAGTTTATATTCTGAAGGGAATTTCCCACTCAACTGCAATAGCTTGAAAGCAGAGGGGGAAAATAACTCCACAAATTTGGAAGCTTCAGGTACAGTATTGAACTTTGAATGTGCTGCACCCCAGAGGTTTGGTTCAGCCCGTCGCAGAGGGATGAGCCAAGCACAAGGATGGAGCAGGATGCTCTTGGAAATGAGGGCACTGCAGGTTCAGAGCTTGAGGCCAGGCATGAAGCTGAAACACAGAACATAACAACCACTTCAACCTAAAAAAAGTGAAGAGATTAAATGCTGTGCTCGCAGCTGCGCAAGGAGTGATGCCAGCACTTGAAATCTGGGAATAATTGATCCAGGTTTCCAGAATCATTTTAACTGAATGAGAGGGGCGGAGAGGGAAAGGAGAGAGTGAGATTGAGAGATTGCTGTTAAAAATGCTAATCGACAGGCTTTGAACATCTGGTTGTACTGGAGGATGCTCCTGGCCTGTCTGCTCTGCCACTGGCTCTTCCAGATGTGTCTGTGAACTGGACACCTGTGGCCAGCCAGGATGACACCAGAGAAACCAAGGATGCATCTGACAAAGATTAAAAAAATGTGACACCTCTCAACAGTCAATCAACCTTCCCATGGCTGTGGCGGGAAAAGCACCTAAATTAGGCAAAGTGTAAAATCATGGGGAAAAGGAGACCGGAGTTTCCAGTGGAGAATTGGTCCCAAAAAGAGGTTAAGCTGTGTCCTCCTCAGCAGGACATCCTCTCCAACACCTCTCAACCCCTTGGAGGCTGGCAAACAGCTGATGGAGCAGGGGCTTCACACCAGAGTAGCAGGAAAACTGGTAATGGATTGAGAAATATTGAAGAAAGATCTTTTTTTTTCTCCTCCAGGAAACACTGCCTGCTTGTTCTTAACAGATTTGCTGAAAATGAAACTGTTTCCCATGAAAGATTTTTAAAGAGGGGTTCTGGACACCTGGCATTTACTGCTTGCAAATTGCTGAGATGTTCCACCTTTAATTTCAAAAATAATTATTCCTGGTGTCTTTAGAATTTGAGACAATTTCATTTTTACTGAAGGTGATGTTTAAAAAAATTAGATGAAGCCACAGAATTGATTTGAAAGAGGCTTTTTTCTGCCTGCAGATTTCAGCTGGTGGTTTGGGTCCAATTTTAATTCAACTTGACATTGACACCACATCAGAATATGATTTTTTTTTTCTTGTTTACTTCTTTGTTCCCGAAAATAGAATCAGAGGCTAAAAGGCTGTTTCCTGCTCAGTCTTCTCTGAGGCCCAGCAATCATTTCCAGCACAGCCTCCCATAAATTCACAAATCTGACGTTAATCTTTAAACCTTTTCACAGATTAGCATTTACGAACCCTCAGCAAAGAGCCCCTGGGCTCAGGCAGGAACAATCAGCCTGGAAGTTGAACACCCTGTTGAGTTGCATCTCGTGGTACCTTTTCCATCACTTTGGTTGGGCTTTTGGAGAACATCTCAATTTAATTTGGCTTGGGAACTCCTCACATGCATGAGTTCTGCAGGGGACATCTGGTTTGCTGCACTTTAAGTTCCTCAGGAGTTTTGCAAGAAACCTCTGTCAAATGAATCCCAGAGCTTTCTTCTCCTTGGTCTGGAATCTGAGAGTAGATTTTCAGAAAACTGAACCTCATCTTGCGCGGAGAAATCTGACTCAAACTCGTCCACCTGACTTTGGCTCCAAGCCAGTCAAGTATCCATTTTGTTCCACTGGGATGTCCTTGAACTGGTGTTTCTCCCCAGAAAAGATCCCTCTGCTAGGCAGAGTCCTGAGGGGAAATTGGATTCAGCATCATCATGGATTTTGTCAGCACATCTGGTGAGGAACACATGATTTTATTGAGTTTTCCACTTGGGAGTTCAAATTTGGCCACCGGGAGAGTTCTCTGATTCCGACAATTCCTTGGTGAAGCTCATGAGCAAGAGAGACAGCCTTGGCTGGAAGCTCTGGAAGGTGTTGGGAGACGCATCTCATCCCCAGGGTGGCACAGGAGCTCCCTGGGAAGCATGAGGGCCGAAAGGAGATGTGTTGGATATGCTTCTCCCTGCCTGCAATAAGTTTTGCTGCCCTGGGTGGAAAAGCTGCTGCTGTGGGATTTGGGAAGAGGGGAGCACTTAGGCACAGCTGTAGGTTGTAATGGAGATGGTGCAGTGCAGGATGGACTGTCATTTAATATAAACCTGTGTCCCTGAGAAGAGCCAGGGTAACACTTCCCAAAATAAAGTGGGTTTCCAGTCCCAAATGAAGGCATTATTCCCCAGCCAAGAGCTGCCTCCATCCCTCTGCTGAGTGTTGACAACCAGGGCTCAGGAACGGATGAGGAGACCCAAATGAAACAACAAACTCTCTCAGTAGGGCCCAGGCAAGTTTCCTGTCAACTGGATCCGAACATATCCCAAATTTCTCTCAGATAATCATTACAGTGAGCAGTGGGTAGAAACGAGCCCAGCCAAGGCACAGCATGGAGCAGCATGCTCAGAATGTGCCCTGCTTTAAACCTCCCTGTGTTCAGGCAGCTTGGGAATGAAAATATGCTCATATACCCCCCTTATGGGCAAGGAAAATGAGGCATCAAAAAAATCTAATTGAAGGTGTCCCTGCTTGTGGCTTCATGAAACTTTGAAGGTCATTTCCAACCCAAACCGTTCCGTGATGGAAAAAGATTTGGTGCATCTCCTTCCGTGTTGCCTTTTAGGCTTGGAAATTCAGTGTAAAGCCTTAAACATGGTGTGTTAAAAGCTGCTGCTCGGGGAAAGAATGGATTCAGCATGTGCTGGGCTGTGCTACCCAGGCAGGGGTGTCAGCACAGCTCGTTCCTGACATCCATGAGCTCATCTAGCTCCAGACAAACGGCACCGGGAGACACAAGCCAAGCCAGGCCAAGGAGATGGAGTGGAAAAGCAGGAGAGGGGAGTGGAGAGGGGGATATGAGGTCATCTGCACTGACAGTGTGTCAGGTACTCACATCAGAGCAGAGAACAGAGCCCTCAGCTTCATGGAATGAGCTTCCAGCAGGGAACCAGGCTCGTTCTCCCAGTTATGGCAATGGAACAGCAGCATTTGGCCTGGAGTCTTCCAGGGACAAATCCTTCCCTGCTGCAACTCCAGGATCACACCAGGCATGATTTTGCTTGTGAGAAACTAAGGCAATGACAGAAGCTAAAAAATTTGGTGTCCTGCTTGGAAAAAATCTCCAAATCTCAAGTTTTTCTGCAGAGTAGCCATGTAATTGAGCAGTAGGGACCATCACACCTTTAACTGCTTCCCCATACACCAGTGCTGTGCATAATAAACAAGGGATTTGTTGTGTTGTGGGGTTTTTCCCTGTAATTAGGAAAACCTGAAGCTGATGTTTCCTTTGCATTTTCTGATTTATTTCCTCAGCAGCCAAGCGACAACATCAGAGCAGAGACACTCATAGGCAGGTGAAGTCAGGAGGGCATTCACACAGTCTAACAACTCTCCAGTTAAACTCCAATAAAACTCAAGGCGAAGGGAAAATATTCTATTTTTTAAAGGCACATGGTGAGTTTCAGCAGCCGCCTCTTACTGAGCTTTCCACAGCTTGTTTCCAATTACTGTGAGGTGTCCAGAAGCTATGGAAAAGAAGCAATGATCTCCTGTGAGAGCTGTCATTATCCATGGGGCAGTGTTTTGCTGGGCACAGAGGAATTACAGTGGGGGGAAAAAAGAACCCTGGACCAAACCAGCAACCAACACCACCCATCCCTTCTCCTGTTCACCTGGAAGCACAGCACAGGTGGATGGAGCATGGATGGAGCATCCAGCTCCTGGGAAGGGTCTGGGTTTGCCCAGGGCAATAGAGATTACCCCCAGCATTGCCTGCCTGACCCCTCAGCACCAGCTACTGTGCTGAGATGCTGCCTGAATGCTGCTGACATTTTAACAGCACAGTCCCTTCCCGGCACATGATCTGGCGTGAGGGAATAACAGGATGTATTAATGTCATTTCAGATAACAATATTCCTCTTAGAATGGGCTTCTGGCACCACATGTCCCCCTGCGAGAGAACTCTATCCCTATCGCTCCAGCACTAGCTCGGAGCTTGAAAGGAATCCATTTGGGCCATTAAAATGGCATGTGAAATGTGGGACAGTTAGCAAGTAATTAGGACCACATTTCATTCCTCTGCCTGCCCGTAGCTCTGCACCGTGGTCTCAGTTCAGGTTTGCCTTTTGCACACCAACACTAGCACGATTTTTTGGGCTTTCGCGCTCCCTCTCCATCCCCCTCCCCTCCTTGCTCAGCTGGAGTTTGTCACCTGCAGCATCTATTTTGCACGGAAAAAAAAAAATGAAATGAGCTGGATTTGAAGAGGCACCAGGGAAGATTTCCTCATTTTCCATCCCCTGTGCAATGGTGGTGCCTCTCTGCCCCCACCACCTATGGGATAACAACAGCCCGAAGGATTATCCAGGACTCATTTCTTGCAAAGTCCTGCTAATGGCTGTCCATGAGCTGGGAATTACCACAGAATTTGGAAAACAGTGCTGGTTTTGCGATGCTGCTGGAGCCAGTCCCTCCTGGGCTGCATTTCCAAGCCCTCTGCTCCAGGCTGTGCTGGAAAACACAGCTTGTTGGACACCTGTGGGACTGGGATCCCACTGCCATCATGCTTGATGGGGAGAATGTCCCTCCTCACCACTTTGGTCCCCCTGAGGGAGGGTCCTGGGCTGGAGCACTCACCCCTCACATGTTAAAGGGAGTTTTCCCTCCCTTTTTATACTCATGGATCTGCTCTTCTGGGCCCAGATGACCATAGGCAGTAGGAGCCAGCATTTCTGCACTGGAAATGAGCCCATGGATGTTAGTGATGTGGTGAACATGGACACTGGAGCAGGCCTCGTGGGCCCTGGAGCAGGCCTTTGCTCCTGGACATTCCTCAGGGATCATCCTTAGGGCTGAAAAAGGCCCTGCTGCTCAGTCCAGTCCCCCCTGAGGAAGGGAACAGCTTTGGGCCTTGTCCATGCCTTCCCAAAGTGAATCTTGCAACTCTAGAGCAAACCTTGGCAACCAGACCCTGTCATGGATGTCGCTTCTGCATCTCATCCTTCCCATGGCTCTTGGGTCCACAAGAAATCCCTGGAGGAATCTTGTTCATCCTTGAGATGGGTCCTTTGAGGAATCTTGTGGATCCTTGAGATGGGTCCACAAGAAATCCCTCAAGGAATGTTGTGGATCCTTGAGATTGGGTCCCTGAGGTTTTTGTGACTCCATCTTTCCCTCGCAACAGAAACCCACATTGAGGACTTTCATCCCCGTCTTTCCTATCCTTACCTCTGGAACACCTCTGAGTCCTCACAGAGGACAATTTCTGGGCAGAGGACTCCGAGGGATGTGCTCCTCAACACCCTTCCCTTTCCCCTTCCTGCCCCTGAAGCATCAATTACTTATGGAAAGCAGATGAGAACACCAAGTCCCAGGAGCACCTGGCTGAAGCCACTGAGCAATCAGCTGGGAATGAGTCATGCTAGCAGCCCAGTTCCAGGGATCCCAGCCAGATCCCTCTGCACAGGACAGAAATAGATTGTAATTGACAGATGACAGGCCCTGGCCAAGCCCTGGTGCTTCAGAGGGGGGATGCAAGGATAAGGGCTATTATTATCCCTGCTATTTTTTATTTGGGAAGCACTCCTCTTGCCTCAAGTACTCTCAGGATTCCAGGCAAGAGCCTTCCTGTCCTTAGCACACAGGATTTCTGGGATCCAAGGGCGTGACTGGAGATGAGCTATGAGCTGTGGGATGGATGTGCTAACAACCTTTGGCAGGAAGGAGGGGACTGGACCAACACTTCATCCTGGCCGGAGACGCTCCAAGGCCAAGGAGTTGCCACACCAAGGAGCGGCTGTGAAGTGAGAGTCAGACAAAGCAGGGGAAACTGGGGTGAAACACCTCACAAAGGGTAAATATTGGGAACATTGGGCCAGGTACGTGCACCCAGAGCCTCCCTGGAAGGCAGGGAAAGCTGTCCCAGGCTGCAGGAATGTGAGAGGCTGCAGAGAGATGGGACAGCTCATCCTGTGACCTCCTGCCCTGTGGTCATCAGGCACAGGGAGCCTCGAAATCCCTGCTTGGGAAGTCGTGTTCTCCTGCAGAAACCTCAGCTTCCCACTGCTGAAAACATGGAAAATATGACCCCGGCACAACCTAAAAATGAACAGCGCAGAAGATATTTTTAGGAATCTCATAATCTGGATTTTCACCCAAGTCTTGGCTTTGGAGAGACTCTCTGTGGGGAGGAGGACAGATAAGGGCCTTCCCAGCTCCTGGGATGAGCCCTGGTATCTCCTGGCTCCTCAGCAGTGGTGGTGACATGTCTAGACACTCTGGGAAGCATTCAATCAGGACAAGGAGGGATGGGTCCCGCTGTTAGGAACAATGCAAGAGGAACAAAACAGCTCCGTTTTATTCCCTGCAGCTGTCTTTTAAAAGGACTATTAGGTCACTGAAAGTTTTAGTTACAGCAAAAAATAACTCTTAAAAAAAAAAAAAAAAACAAAAAAACAGGAAAAAAAAATTGGAAATGAAGCTGTATATATTTTTGGGAAATTGCTTTTTTTATTTTAATAGGTTTCCCTTTCAACTCCCTTCCAGCTGATTTTTTTTTCCTTCTTTGAGCCCCATGATTAGTAGCTGTAGCACTAATGTGCTTGGAAAAAGTTCATTGGAGACCACGTTTTTTGGATTATAAAATATCTGAAAGATATTTTTCTTTTCTTCAGCCAACTATCGCCCAGCTTTCCCAAGCAGACACTATTCCATGCCACAGCATCGGATACAATTGGACCCCAACTTGGCTTTGAAGGTAAGTGGGAAAAGCCTGTGGAAACGGGGTCATTGCTTCTGCCATGGAGCATTCTCAATGTCCATGTCTGGTCCTGGAGGACTCACTCCTTCTCATTGGTACATTGAGGGTTTTCTGGTGTTACTAAACAACCCAAATTTGATTTTTTTTGTTTGTTTGTTTGGGGTTTTTTTGTCTTTTTTTTTGTTGTTGTTATTTGCAACTGGAATCCAGGAGTTCTGGAAAGAGCCGTGGACAGACATGGATGTGGTTTGTCTGTGTTGTGGTGGCAGAGATTTCCACTGGCCAGAGCTGGTTTTGCAGCAGGAGCCCCGTGGGGTTCCCAGCAGGGGAAGAGGGGTCAGCCAGGCTCTCCCAGCCATGGCCACACCACTCCCGGAGGGATGCGGGGGTGGTTCCACACCACAGAGCTCCAACGAGAGAAGCCACAACCAGCACAGACTCAAACCACCAGGGCAGTGATGGAGTGGTTTATGAACATCCAAATTAGGCATCACTCTGCTTCCCAGGGTTATATTCCAGCCCAGAAGTGCCTGCCTGGAACATGCAGCTCCATGCTCAGTGGAGGTGTCCCCTGTGCCTCTGTCTTAGTTTGGAAAGACAGGTGTCTGCCAGGGAAAAGCCAGAGCTTCCCTCGGAATGGAGAATGTAAACCCCCTCCCTCCAAATTATTATTATAATTTTGAAATTAAGGGGCTTTCAGGCAAAGACATGGGAATAGGAATAACAGTTCTTTACTAGGAATATTAAAAATAAAAATGTAGTAGTACAAAAAAGCAAATAACAACAAAAAAAAAAACAATGACAGAGTCAGAATGTGACCTGACACGCTGTTGGTCAGGGTGTTGGTAGCAGTTCAATTCAGTCTTCCTGCAGTAACAGATGTTGTTCTGTTGGCATAGAGATGATCCTGTAGCAGGGTCCAGTGGTGGTGAGATGGGTCTGCTCTTCCTCTGGGAATCCAGTGGAAAACAGGCTGTCCTGCTGTTCTGAGTCTCAGGTTTTATCCAGGTAGGAATGCTTGGCTCCTTGGCTCCTTCTGCTGGGTGGGGCATCTCACAATGGGATGATGTAATTTTACCAGTCATGCAGCGAGCCTTAATGGCCCATTAACAGCAGATATCCCCCTGGAGGCAGGATGGGTCAGGGAAGAGATAAAGAACACTGCCCCTCCTGGTTTTAACAGCTGTCCCATGAACAGAAGACACCTGCCCACTCCCCCCCCCGGAGGTATGAGGAATGGGTCATAGAAGAGATAAAAAAAGACCTCCCTAACCAGTTTCAACGGATGAGAATAGGATACATCTTGCACTGAACCCAAGAGAGTCTTGAACTGGAGATTTACACCTGAGCACCCTACAGGTCAGTGTCATCCAACAACACCACCCTCATTTTCATCAAAGGAAACTCAAGCTGTCCCAGCTCCCACCCATGCTGGGATACCCTTGGTGCTAACAGTGATCCAAAGGCAGATTCCCATTGTTACAGCTGTCAAGAGGAGATGCCTGGGAAAAGAGCTCAATAAACAGAGAGAGAATGAAGGCAGCTGTTTCCTGGCAGAGCTCGTGGTTTTTAGCAAGCTCTCACCTCGGAGCCAAACCCTGGGATGTTGTGGATGTGCTGTGACCTCTGGCAGTGCCTGCAGGCTGGCCTGAGTGGCTCTCCCTGTGTCAGCGTGCCAGCCTTGGCCCACTGGAAGAGGGAATGTGGATCTCCCAATTTCAGCAGCTCAGGCCAGACCGTGCCTCTCAGGTGACCTGCTGGCCCTTCAAGGTGTGACAGTGAGCACCTGCACGTCCCCAAGTGTCTGCTGTGGAGAGTGTTCCAGGAGCTGCTTTCAAGGCCCTGCTCAAGCAAAGGGAACCAGGAGTTCCCCTGTTTGATCTCCAGCTCTGCCATTTGAAATTTATCATCTCCCCTTAACTCAGCAGAGTGAGAATTCCATGGGGATTTTAATGCAAAGCAGTGAAATCAAAGCTTTTTTCTCAAGGAAAGAGTGAAATTTTCAGCTTTATAATAGGACTGCTCCTGTTTAAAATGCTGAAAACATGGCAGATGAGCAGTGTTGTGGTTTGAAAGCAAAACGAGTGAGAGGCTCCAAGTCAGAAATACAATTTAATAAGAGGGGGAAAAAAAAGGTAAAATAAAATAAAAGCCATAATACAAAAGACAACTGAGAGAGTCAGAATACAACCTGAGCAGGGTGATGGAAGCAGTCCAGATGAGGGGGTCTTCCTGAAGCAGTGATCCCATAG